>VXBA01005189.1:948311-981698 GCA_013399895.1 Serilophus lunatus | reverse complement strand
GTCTGAGGACCCTTTGCGCCTCTGACTCGGAAACCAACCAGGTCAAGCGCCCAGCGCTGATTGCCTCTGTTTTATGATAAATTGCTTTTGAAAATTAAAATAATTGTGGGCCCGTTTCTCACAATAACCATCACCTCTTAGAACTCCTGCAGCCCCTGTAGACCTCATAACACCCACAGTCCCCACAGACCCCATATCCACCCCATAGCCCTCCCAGCCCTCAATGCCTCCATAGCCTTTAGAGGCACCACAGCCCTCAGAGCCCCCATAGCCACTCACAGCCCCCCAAACCTCCATAGCCTTTGCAGCCCCATAGCCTACACAGCCCCTATAATCCTGGGAGGCCCCTTGCACTCAAAGCCACCATAACCCTCACAGCCTCCTACACCAAACAGGCACACAGCCCTCACAGATGCCATGGCTGCATAGACCTGTGTGGAGGGCAGTTTATGAGCTGCAAGGGGAAAGTGAAGACCAGAGCTGACTTTCTGTTCTAGCACCTTTGGTATGGGAGCAATTACTGGATGTTTTAAATTTTGAAGCTCTGCTCTACAAGAGTGAAAGAATATGATGGTACATGCAGCTGAGCAGGGAAATGCTAACTCCAGAAAGTGTGCTGCTTTTCAAAGGATGAGAGTTAAATGTGGAGACAGCAGTAGGTTGCTTAGCTGGCACTTTTTGAGACCAACATTTACACTTCATACAGTCAGTTTTAGGTACAGGATCTCTCCAAGATTGGAAGAATGGGATAGTACATACAGTTTGAAAGGAAAGCTTGTAGCCCTGGTGAGAAAAACGTTGAGACTGCAGGAAAAAAGTGGTGCCCAGCATTGCCTTTTTAATTCTAGGACCATTTTTAAAAGCAGCAGATCATGAATGTCTCTCCATGAGACTGAAAGTGGAGGATGCAACATCCATCTTAGAGGAAACCTCCATAAACCCTTCACCTGCCATTTGAAACTCTCCATTTTTTGCCCAAGAATCAAGGGGCAACATGAATTCCTTGTGCCAGGACAGAAACAGTTGCTGGATTACCCCTGCTCCTCTCAGTTTTTCAAGCACACATCACAGGATCAGTCTGCATGTGTTTCTTCTCAGCTCTGTGTAGTCACATTTCAAAGGCAGCACACTTGCTGGAGTCATGCACTTTCCTGCTCAGCTGCATGTACCACCATATTCTTTCACTCTCGCAGAGCAGAGCTTCAAAATTTAAAACATCCAGTAATTGCTCCCATACCAAAGGTGCTAGAACAGAAAGTCAGCTCTGGTCTTCACTTTCCCCTTGCATCTCAAAAACTGCACCACACACAGGTGTTTGTGCTCAGCTCTAGGTACCCTTATACATTCTCTATCTCATAGAGTTAATTTACAAAACTAAAAAGGTTTAGCTACTGGCCCCTCAGAAAAGGTTCTAGAAGAAAGACCATGCTGGAATTGACTTTTCTTTTGCAGCCAATAAACTGCACAGCCAACAAGGACACGACTTGCCTTCCTTCCCAGATACATGCAGGATCACATTCTTTCAGTCTCCAAGAGCTAGGATCCAAAACACCTGAACCCCTACACCAACTGCTCCCACACTAATGGTGCCAGCACAAAAAGCTCTTGGCTGCTGCCCGTTCTATTCCACCCACCGCCCATTAATCCACCACACGATGGCGGTGTGGACTTGACAAAGAATCCAATGTACCAGGACTAAACCAGCTAAACCCGTCAAGGTTGCAGATCCAAGCTGAAAACCTCACTACCCTCAGATAAACTGTGTCAGGACAGAAAGATTTAACTGGCCCTCCCCTTCCATGTGCAAAAAGCTCTTATTTGCACCACACTCAAGCAGGGCCATGAACTCTTCAGTTATATGTACTAATAAATTTTTTCCCTCTTGCAGAGTCCAGCCACAAAAGTGGAAACATCCAGCAAAAACACAGCTCACAAAAATGCCAGGTGAGAAAGCTCTTGCTGGATGCATCTTCAAGTGCATCCCCCGAACTGTACCACACCTGCTGGTACCTGCACTTTCCTTCTCAGCTCTCTGTACCATCATAATCGTTCAGTCTCACAGAGTCCGGATCCAAAACTGAAACCTGCTACTGGCTGCTCAGACAGTTAAGGTACCAGGGCAAAAATCTTGTGCCTCTAACTGATAGCCCTGTATCCTGGAAGAAGCAATTAAATTCAGCAAGACCGCCCAATGTCTGTATCCAAAATTGATCTCCTTGCCAAAAAGAGGCAATATTACCTCCATCTCAAAAAAATGGGATCCCCATCTCTATAACAGGGAACATCTTGAGGTTGGTCCCATACAAAGGTGCCAGAACCAGCTGCTGCTGGCATTTACCTCCACGAGTCAGCTTATTGTCAGCACCTGATACACTCGTGCCATGTAAAATCATTCCCATCCTCTTTCAGGAGCCCACTGTTGAAATTTAGATAACATGTCCCATATTGAATACGTCCAAGAATTGTTCCTACACAAAATGTGCCAGGTCAGAAAGGCCTTGCTGGAGTTTACCACCTCTTGGGACATTATCATCTGCTCCACCAACACTGGGGCTATGTCCTTTACTTCCCAAGGAGTGTCATTGTGATTCATTTGGCTTTGACTTGCCTTTCCTTGCCTTGCCTACCAATTCTTTTCCTTGCCTTGCCTTTCATGTCCTCCCTTGCATTGCCAGGATTCTTCCATTTCTTGCCTTGCCTGCTCCTTCCCTTGCCTTGCCATTCCTGCCCTTTCATTCCCTTCCCTTTCCTTGCTCACTGATGCCTTGCCTTGCTCTGTATAACCCCTTTGTTGCTTTGCCTCATCTTCCTTGCTTTGCCTGTCTCCCTTTCCTTGCTTTGCCTACCTCTCCTTTCCCTTGTTTTGCATGGCATTCTCTCTCTTGCATTGCCTTGCCTTCCCTGCCCCTCCCTTGCCTTGCCTTGCCTTGCCTGCCCCTCCAATGCCTTGCCTTGCCTGCCCCTCCCTTTCCTNCTGCCCCTCCCTTGCCTTGCCTTGCCTGCCCCTCCCTTGCCTTGCCTTGCCTGCCCCTCCCTTGCCTTGCCTTGCCTGCCCCCTCCTTTGCCTTGTTCTGCCTAACCCGCTCTTCCCCTGCCTTGCCTTCCCCTTTCCATGCTTTGTCTTACCTTGACTGCTCCATTGCCTTGCCCTCTGTGTCTTTCTCTTCCCTTGTCTTGTCTACCCATGCCTTGCCTTTCCTTGCCTATCACTCCCTTGCCTTCTCTTGTCTACCTTTCCCTTGCTAAACTCCCCCTTGCCTTGCCTGTTGTACCCCTCTCCTGCCTTGTTTTGCTTTGTCATGTCTTGCTTTGTCAACCACTTACTTGTTTTTCCTTACCTACACCTCTCCTTTCTTGCCTTGCCCTCCCTGGCCTTGCTTTTCCTTGCTTATCCCTCCCTATCCTTGCCCTCCCCTTCCTTGCCTTTCCTTGCATTCTCCTCTCTTGCCTTGTCTTACATTCGTCTCCCCTTCTTTGCCTTGTGTACCCTTGCCTTGCTTTGTCTTACCTACAACTTCCTAGCTTTGCCTTGCCTACCCTACCCTTGCCTTCCCTTGACCTACCCCTCACTTGCTTTTCCTTGCCTTGTCTGCCCCTCCTTTATCATGTCTTGCCTACCTCTCCCTGGCCTTGCCTTGCTTTGCTTTGCCTTGTCTTACTTACTCCTTCCTCCCTTCCCTTTCCTTGCCTACCCCCCATTGCCTCGTCCTGCCTTGCCAGACTACCCATGCCTCCCCTCTCTTGCCTTGCCTTGCCTTGCCTTGCTTCCCCATCCTTTTCTTTGCCTTGCTTTGTCTGGTCTTGTCTGTTCATTTTCTTACCTCATCGCTCTTTCTAGTAAATGGCGTTTATCTCAACCCTTCCTTATGTGTAGGCACAACAGGGCAAGGCAAGGGATGGGGAGGCAGGAAAAGGCAAGGCAAGGGATGGGTCTGCAAGGCAAGGCAAGAGACAGATACACAATGAAAATGAAGGCAAGGCGAAGGAGCTGTAGGCATAAAAAGGCAAAACAAGGGAGGGATAGGCAAGGCAAGGGGTGGTTGGGCATGGCAAGGAAATGCAAGGTTGGGTAGGCAAGGCAAGAGCAGTGAAAGAAAGGCAAGTCAAGTCCAGTGATGGGTAGGCAAGGCAAGGATAAGGAGGCATGGCACAGAAGGCAGACAAGGAAGGGGCATGAAAGTCAAGGTGGGAGGTCTCCCCATAACTTAAGAGCAGATTTACGTGCCCCTTTCCATGGTAATTCACACACAGCTGATTCGATCATCTGCGGAGGAACTGCTGCCACATCATTCATTTTGAGCCATGCCTCTGTTGGAGCCATTGTCACAAGGAAAGCAGCCACAGGGGTCCAGCACTCAGTTCTGGGTCATCCCAAAATATGTGGAGTCACCCTCATGGCCTCCTCAGCCCCTGACTTTCTCTGCTCTTGGCTGTAGCCGCTACAGCAAATGTGGGAATTGATAGATGCAGGTTAACTAAAAGAGCCACAACTCACAGCTGAAGTGTGAAGGGTAGATTTATTCCATCATTTTAGGGACACACACACACACACACACACACACACACATACACTACCAGGGGCAAAAAGCACAGCAGCCTGAGCCTTGCCTTACTTACATGCCAGAGCCTAACGCATGTGCAAATGGGTCACCAGGCTGTTTTTACACTTCAAAACTTTCTTATCTCCCTTTCCCTCAAGCCTGTGGGGGAAAAAGTATATTTAAGTCTTTAACAACATTCTCTTATCTTCCTTGAGAGAATTCAATTTCTTTCAACAGAGAGAAAAAACCCCAAAGGAAACACAGTGTGAAAATTCCCACACTGAAACAATATCTTTAGCATCCCCACCTGCAAATTTATCTTGAGAGAAAACAACTAAAGAAAAACAGCAGCTCATCAGATCTTTCAATCCCTTCCTCCTCACAGCAAGGCAAGGGATGGGTAGGTAAGGCAAAGCAAGACCATGAGGGAAAGACAAGGAAAGGCAAGGGAGTGATAGGGAAGGGAAGGCCAGTAGGAAGCAGTGGGATGGGGAAGCAAGACAAGGAAGAGGAAGGCAAGTCAAGCTGAGCAATAAGTAGGCAAGGCAGGGGGATGGATGGGTAAGAAAGGTAAGGCAAGAAAGGGGCAGGTAAGTCAAAGCAGGGGATGTACAAGGCAAGGCAAGGGAGAGGTAGGGAAGGTAAGGCAAGGCAAAAGAAGGGTAGGGAAATAAAGGCAAGGACACAGAGGGGTCAGTAAGGGAAGCTAATGGAGGTTTAGGCAAGGCAAGGCCAGGCAAGAAAGTAGCAAGCAAGTCAAGGCAGGGGATGGGTATGCAAGGCAAGGGAAGGGGAGGCAAGGCAGGGCAGGGCAGGGCAAGTGAGTGGTAGGGAAGGTGAGGCAAGGACACAGAGTGGTTGGTAAGGCAAGGCAAGGGAGGGGCAGACAAGGCAATGCAAGGCAATCTAAGTCAAAGGAGAGGCAGATAAGGCAAGGCAAGGTCAGGCAAGGGAAGGGTACACAAGTCAAGGCAGGGCATGGGTATGCAAGGCAACGCAAGGCAAGGGAGGGGTGGGCAAAGGAAGTCAAGGGAAGGGTAGGCAAGGCAATGCAAGACCAAGTAAAGGGAGGAAGGAAAGAAAGGCAAGTCTTTTCTACTATCTAGTTGGCTTGTGGACAGTAGGGAGTGTGGAACACCCACAGTATTCCAGGACAACTGCTGCTGTGAAGTGACTGCCATTATCCGATTGTATTGATTCTGGTTTAGGCAGAAAATGAACCATAACCTTAATCCTTTCACAGTACTATCCCCTGTGGCCTGTGCCACTGCTTCAGCCTGCACCAAACCCCAGACTATTTCAACTCCCACCAGCACACCTTGTTTTCCCCCTGATTTGTTGAAAGGGCTGATAGAGTCAACCTGGCAAGTTTCCTGCAATCCCTCTCCTGTATTTAGGTACAGAGGGGGACCTTGGAGGGGATGTTTCTCCAGTCTGGCGCAGTAGAAAGGGAAAATGGTCTCCTGAAATGTTTTTCGAGGTCTTAGGATCCCAAGTGGCCTACCAACTCTGGGACTCTTAACAAAAGTCAGTGACTGGTGGGGTGTAAATTTTGTTGTCCACAACTTAACAGCATTTTGCCCCAAGGCACCTACTACCCCTTCCAGAAACAAAGGGACTGACAATCCTTGGAAGCCTGTACATTTTCTGGGTCAGCCAGTACTGGTAGCTCTGCCAATTGTTGGGGAAGTCCCACTGCTCTTAAAGACCCCTCTGAACATGTATGCATGGGTAGCCACAGAAGCCTATGGCAGAGAACGCAAAATTAACACCAGATGGATATTTCCTTCTTTTTTAAAGTGATCTCCAAGCAGGACCAGGTTATCTTCTCTCTCTTTTTACAGGTATTCCAAAAGGGGAGGTATCCTGTGAGAAGATGAAGTGCCAACAGGACTAAAGACTTGCACAAATGATACGTGTTCTTCCACATATCAGCTGTTTGCACAAATTTTGTCTAGATAGTTTTAGTTCCTATATTTAATAGTAGTAAATGGTGTCTCAAGCATGATTATGCAGAAGAAGAGGATGTTGAACTTTTGGTGGTCCTGGGAGGGAGGAAAGGAAATGACAGAGGAGCTGAGGCAGCACCTGGAAAGTCATCTGTAGCTGTAGGCAATGGAGACATCACAACAACTGGCTTCCCTTGATCAGCCAGGTGGGTCCCCTTGTCATGGAAGGAAATCAGGTTGGATAAGCAGGACTTCCCTCTCATGAAGCCGTGCTGGCTGTGACCAGTGGCTGAGTTGTCTTTCAGGTGTTTTTCAATACTCCCCAGAACAATCTTCTCCATAACTTTACCAGGCACTGAGGTGAGATTGACAGGCTTGGATTTTCCAGGGTCCTCCTTCTTCCTTTCTTGAAAACTGGGACAACATTCCCCAGTGTCCAGTCAGTTTGGACCACTCCAGATTCCCCAAACCACTCACAAATTCACAAGAGAGATTTAGTAATGAAGTTTAGCAGCTCTTTGAGGATTCTGGGATAAATCCCATCAGTCCTCATATAGATTTGTAGGGACCCAGCTGGAGCAGCAGATCCTACACAATTTCAGGGTCAATGGGAGTTGATCATTCTCGCAGTAGCTTTGTCCTGGTATGTTTTCTGTGGGAGCAATGCCCTGACAATCACAACTATCGAGTTGGTACCCAAATTTTGGAGTTAGCCTTCTGAAAAGAGATAACAGTGGTCTTCCTTAAGAACAAAAACACAAAGTGCCAGTGTTTGTGCTGGAAATAATTGGGTGCCCAGGGAATGAAAGGGACAGCAACAGTATTTTTATCTGGCATATTTTTTGTGGGACCAACCTCCCAAAGTACTCAGTTTGGCCAGTTGTGTCCACATTTCAGAAGTCATCTTCTGAAATTATTGGCAGTCCTTTTATTGTGGGCCATGTAGCAGCTACCCCCAGTCTTGATGTGCAGATAACACACTCCCCAGAGGAGGTAATGCCCAGTAATGCTGTTTTGGCAATTTATGTGGGATCAGTCCCCAGATGGCTTCTATTTTGAGGTGGGGTTCACATTTCTTTTGAAAAGTGGGATCACAGTTCCTCTCTGTGGCATGGAAAGCAATTTTTGATCCACGCATTGGGTGGTCTTGGTGAATTTGTTTTTCCAGGTACACAGTGCCGCTGGGTAGAGCTGTTGAACCTCCCCAGTGAGAATGTAAAAGCCAAACTGTTGCCCTTTTGTCCTCATCCCTTTAGTGTCTGAGCAGCCAGTAGCAGGTTTCAGGTTTGGATCCTGACTCTGCGAGGCTGAAGGATTAAAATGGAGATGAGAAGGAAATGAGAAGGAAAGCGCAGGTACCAGGAGGTGTGGTGCAGTTCGATGGGTGCACTTGAAGGCTCAGCCAGCAGCAACAGCTTTCCCACCTGGCACTTCTGTGAGCTATGTTTTTGCTGAATGTTTTGGATTTTGTAGCAGGACTCTGCAAGAGGGAAAAAAATTTATTAGTTTGGGCAGGAGTTTGTGTTGCTGTTTGAGTGTGGTGCAAACAAGAGTTTGCACATGAACGAGGGAGGTCAGCAAAACCTTTCTGTCGTGACACATTTCTTTTGAGACCAGTGGCTAAACGTTTTCACCTTTGGATCTGCCTCGTGGGTGGTTGTTTTCTGTGTACACAGGCCATCTAGTGGAGTGGTGACATGGGGAAATGTCCACTACACGGCGCTGTGTACTTGAAAAAGACCTAAATGTGCCGTGGTCCTCTGCAAACCAGCCAATGGGAAGATCCAAAGGTGAAAATGTGCTCTCAGAGAAAATGTGCCAAAATAGAAAAGATTTAGCTGCCCTTCCCTTCCATCTGCAGAACTGTATTCACATGACAATCAAGCGGCTGTTACTTTTCCTTGCACCCTGTAACCTGCACGCACAATCATGGTAGACTACAGTTTGGAGCTCCACTATATGTAGCATCATGTACTTTCCAGTCTCACAGAGTTCAAAATGCCCATCTACTTCTTGCACAGAAAAATGTGTCAGGACAGAAGCAGTCGCAAGGTGCTGGTGCCTTGCTGGTGCCTTCTCAGGAATACAGACCATCCCATTCTGTCACTCAGCCTGCAGCTCAACTGAAAAGTTTCCAGCAGCAATTCACACACAGAAATGTGCAGGGAGAAAAGCTTGCTCAGGTTTCCTGCTCTGCACAGGAACTTGCATTCCTTCTCAGCTACATGTACCGTCACTTTTTTTTCATTCCAGCAGATCCCAGTTTCAAACCTTAAAACCTCCAGCAGCTCCTGCCATACAACAGGTCTAAGAAAAGAAGCTCATGGATGACATTCACCTTCTCTTCTCTAGGGTTTATATTGCACACACCTCAGTGTCCTCTGCACCTCTTTCCTCAGCTAAAGTCCAAAGTCAAAGAGTCCAAAGTGTCCCTCTACCTCTTGCTCAGGGAAATGAGTCAGGATAGAGGCAGTTGCTAAAGTACTCCTTCTATCTGCAATATTTTCAAACAACCACTACAGTCTGGGCCTATGCACGTCTGAAAGTGCATGAAAGCACAGACCATCACGGGGGTGTGCAGCTGAGAGCATGTAAAGGGAAAGCCAGTGGCAGCTGTGTGTGGTAAAACTGAAAATTTTCAAAGGTAAGGAGAAAGGTCAGTGAAAGCCATGTGTCCTGGCACATTTCTCTGAGCCAGAGGTTAAGGGACAAGGTGGACTGGAAACCTGTTGAACTCTGTGAGATTATTATGGTACACAGAGCTGAGAAGCAAGCTGCATAGCACCAGGGTGTTTGGTGTGGTTTCAGTGCAGAAAGGGGAAGGTGCTAGAAGGAAAGGTCCAGCACTGGACTTTTCCTGTGGCACGTTTTTTATGGGATCAGATGCTGGATGTTTTAACATTTGAAGCTGGGATCCATAAGGGTGAAAAAATAAGATTTATACTACTTTAAAGGAGGGAGCATAGCCCCCAGTGTGTTGTGTGCAGTTGAAAGGCTATGAGGAGATGGAGTAACACAGCAACCATTTTTGTCCCAACACATCCTTCTGTGTGACAGGTATATCAGGTTCTTTGGACATCGTGAGACTTAAAGTGTGTGTACATACAGCTGAGGAGGAACGAGCAAGATCTTTTCAGGCACTGTTACCTATGTGAACTATAGCTGGAGACTTTTTGGTTTAGATGCAGACTGCAAGAGTGACAGAATGTATTCCTGAGAAGGCAAGTGCAAGGCACAGGTGTGTTTTGACAGAAGCAGTTTGGTGGACTGCTTCTGTCCTGAAGTAGATGGACATTTTGAACTCTGTGAGACTGAGGAGAGTGTAATGCTACATAAGGCTTGTACAGAGAAATGTGCCAGGACAAAAAGTTTGCTGAGATTACCCCTTCTCTATAGAAACCTACATTTGCACCACAGCCCAGTGACAGTCCCCTTGCCTTTACAGCCTGCAAACTGCAGTCCCTGTGCTGCTCTGCATATTGTGTCTCACACACACTGTGTATCACCACACACTTTCAGTCTGGCAATGTCCTAAGAGCCACTGACAGACTTCTCACACAGAAAAATATGCCAAGGCAAAACCAGTTGCTGGATCGATGCTTCTCCTTGCATTTTTCCACTGCACACCACACCCTGGGGCTATGCACGTTCCTTCTCACCTGTGTGTGCCACCATAGTTTGTCACTCTTGCAGATCCCACATTCTAAGCTTAAAGAGCCCAGGACCCGATCCCATGCAAAAAGTCATAGAACAAAAAGCCACTGCTGCTTTGTGTCTTTCCCCTCCAATCAAAGAACTGCATCATAGGCATGGCTGCACCACACCTCTCACCTATTTGTCTGTCACAACCTCAATCTGGTCATCTAAATTGAAATTCAAGAGCTTCAAACTACAGCTCATTCAGGTTTGTGTACCACAAGACAAAGATTTTGGTGACCTACCCCTTCTAACTGCAAACTTCTACACGTTCCACAATCAAGTGGCAGTCACTTTTCTCTTGCAGCCTGAAAGCTGCACACACCCCATGGTGCTCTGCATGTTCTCACCTACATGTACCATCAAGCACTTTCAGTCTTGCAATGTGCGATACACTTCTGGCACAGGGAAATGGGCCAGGACAGGCACAGTGGAATTTCCCCTTGGCCTTGCAGCCTTTCATGAACACACCACACACTGGGGCTGTGCACCTTCCCTCTAAGCTGTCTGTACTGTCACAGGTTTTCACATTGTCACATCCCACTTTCAAACCTGAAAAGATCCAGGAGATGCTCCAAGAAAAAAGCTGCTAGAACGAAAAGCCAGTGCTGCTGTTAACCTTCCCCTGCTGTCTTGAAACTACATGGAATAGAACACTGCTATGCCCTTTCCTTCTGAGCTACTCAAACCATTGTCCCATCACACTCTTGCACTCTGAATGGAAACCGAGAAGTTTCCAGACACACAAAGAAATGTGCCAGGACAAAAAGCTTGCTCACACCTTGCTCCTTCTCTTTAGAAACCTGTATTCACATCACAGTCCAATGAAATTATTCTATGTCTTACCAGGATTCTTCAAAGAATTCTTCCATTTAAGTGTGTGCTTAAAATGTAATGCTTTCACCTTGTGTTCAAACAACCAGGATTTGGTTTGGCAGTTCTGTATAGAGTACTGCAGTACCGTAACATGATCTTTGACAGACAAAGTGTTTCTAATCCCTCCAGAGTTTTCACAACATGCAAAAGTTCTTCTTTCTATGCACTGGTACTTACTTTGTACACAGAACACCATAGACCTTCATGGGAAAAGATCATTATTGTTCTCCCGTGAGTGCAGAGTGAGATTGTGGGTTATTTCCTACATCACTTATGACACAAATCTGTATTTGTTAGAGTGAAAGCTGATTACATGTTGTTCTGGTGCATCAAGAGGATAATCTGAAGCAAAGTGTGCCACATGTTTGATTTACAGACAAACTGCCTCCTTGGGATAGCAACTGAGAGCACATTTCTATATGTCTCTCCTTGTTCTGGAGCACCAGCACGTGCTGTGTCTGTATGGATATTTCAGCCCTGATCACAACAGTGCTTTAGGAGCACCTCTGTTTTTACACGACAGTTTTAAAGCCATGTTACAAAGGAAAAACCTGAGTTAAACACCATTATGGTCACCTTCACATTGTGCATATACATAGCAGTGAATTAGGTCAGGATTTTGGATGCCACATAAACATTACAAAAGGCATTTCCCTGTGCTCCCAAAGCTCAGTGGAAGAGAACACACTGAGAGCAAAAAAACTTAGTTTCAAAACTAGCAAGCTGAGTGCCATTGTGGCCTGCAATTGCAATCCCAGTCTGGATCAGCGTTCACAGTTCAACACCTGCCCAGCCTCTCACACAAGACAAATGCCAAGTAAGCCTTGATTTATTAAGGTCTTGAAGACAAATGAACATCCACACAACAGATAGATAATTAACTGGGAACTCCAGCTCTGCAGGTACATGAACACTACAGCATTCAAATGTCAGACATGTCAACTTCTCTCCTCTCTCCACACTAAATAATTCATTTGCCAGTGGGTTTAAGGAAAATGAGAATGGTATTTGAGTTATGTGTGGTGTGTGCCAAAGTGAGTAACACATGATATGTGTTTTTGTGGTTATCAGTGTCAGGCACGTCAGTTTAGAAAAGGGACTGTGTAACACTGTACCTTCAGAGGGCTGGGTTCAATTCCAGGCTGCTTCCAGGGCTGATCCATCAATTTTAGGTTTGATTTTCCATCTTAGGGTTCAATATAGGATCAGTCACCAAAACCTGCAGATACAGCAGAAACAAAGGGTGACCTCTCACAGAGCTCCAAGTATGCTTGCAGATATACACATGTATATTTTATATATATATTTATATCATCTGCTCGTTGTGGGGAAGCAGCACCAAGAGCATCTCTACCTCCTTTCTGGGGCAATGGCACTCACAATGAAACATTGGTCACTCCACACCATTCTGTGTCCAGGGATTATGAACAGTTGTGGCAGGAGCTAAGAGTCCTCTGCTTATGTTGCCTGATGTGCCTCTAGGAAACCATTAAGGGACTGTGTTGCTGGGAGTGAACTGGAATGGCATTTGCACTGTTTGTTCATTCGTTTCAGATCTCCGTCCCCTCCATCAAACCACTCGCAGTACAGACACCTTTTCCCTGCAGCCTGTGCAGCACTGCAGTGCATTAGCAGTGGGGCAGCTGAGGCAAAGGCAAGAGCCACAGAAAATCACATCCTAATACAGTCCTTAGTTCCACTTTTGAAATGAGTCCAGTTCCTGTGTGAAGATTTGATGAACTTTCAGCTTTCGTTGGTTTCCCTCTGCTTTTGTATTTCTTTGTTATACCTTTTTTTTTTTTTTCAGCTACTGTCCCCTTTCTTCCTTTTTCTTGCAACTTCATGTGCCCTTTCACTGGTAGATTTGTCTTTGATGGTCCCAAGCAGCTGAATTGGGATCAGGAGTCAAGTATAATCCTTCCTGAAGTTCTCAGAGGTTCAAATCAAAGCTTTGCTTTAAAAAAAGCTCTAATTTCCAAAAACATCCATTGTAAATGGGCTGTATGTTGCAGGTGGTGGCACCACACCCATCAGACTTTGTGGGATCCAGAGCTGGAACTACAGTCACAGCTTTAGTCCAAGAGCTGGCCAAAATAGGGAAATGATATAATGGGTAGATTCAAGAATCTGAAACCAAGTCCAAATATTAATGACATTCTTGCCCTGTGAGTTAAGGAAGGATCACTAACCCATTTCACAGATGAGTGAAATGTGAAGCAAGGTGACTAATTGAGTCAGCGGTAGATGGAGGAATTTCATTTCTCAGCCTCTTGGTATGTGCTCTAACTCAATGTCTACTTACACACTGACACTGCTTTAAGTTTACACTTAAATACTAAATTGTTTCACCAGCAAAAACCCAAGTATTTCAATGTATTCATTCAACAAGCAGAGAGTAATACTTGGGACAGACAAAAATGGGAAGGAAAATCAAAACTGCCAGAGACTGAGTCTAACAGGAATGAAAATAATACTTGGCACTTGCAGGAACAAATTGTTCCCTGTCTGGCACTATGGAGTTCCAGCCTGAGCTGTCCTGGTGGGGTTCTGGTCAGGGGAAAGCTTGGCCTGGGGAGCACTTTCCTTCAGAATGGATGAGGTGGGCAGTGAGATTGGAGTGAATGAACAGCTGCTTCTAGGAAAAAAAAAAAAGATAAAGCACTTAATGAAACAAATAAATCCTAAAAGCTAGACTCTCTTCCCCATGGAAGCAACATTGTCCCCCCTGTCACCTGCAGAGAAGCCAGAATGGTTAGATGTAATTACAGGCCTTTTAAATCTCCTGCTTATGGCATGTACATGTCAAAGGGAACCTTTCAGGGCACAGTTGTTCTGAAAAGAAAAATAAAATAAACAAACAAAAAGCAAAAGTCATTGTTCTTCATGAGAGATGTTTTTAACAATTGATCTGTGTTTGATGATACCTGAGCCCAGAGCTTTTTCAGCCCATCTTCTCTTTCTCCTGTGAAAAAACTTCAGTTCTTCCTTCATTTCTTTGTTTTATTTAATCAGAATTATATTTTATTTTTCATTTTGTTCTCTCTCACAGCTTTCCTTTCTCTCTGGGGCAAGAGGTGTCTCAGAGAGAGTTTCTAAGACCTTAACACGGGCCTGACATGTTGAATGACTATATAGAATGCAACTATGATAAAAGAAACATCTGGTGCTCATTTGTCAGGATTGAAATAAGGCCCTTTAAAACATCATGCTTGTAGTTGAGGCTGGCTTATACAAAGCACAAAGTTTCAACCCATACATCACATCTAGCAGTAAAACTTTTCTCTCCAGGATGATGAATTTCACATGTTTTACCAAAATTAATGGTGTCCCTTGCTATTGTGGCTTCAGACATCCATGGCAGCTAATGAGGACCTGATCTACAGCCTTATGTACCAACATTGAACCACCTGAGCTCTAGGAAAACATTTTGGGCTGTCAGTTAATAATTGGCTGTTTAGTTGGGAGCAACTAAGTATTGACCATATAATCTAAGCCACTCTTTTAAGCCTGGTTGTGTGCTTTTTACACACAGCAAGTAAAGGCATGATGGTTCCAATCTCTGGATGTGTTCTTTGCTCCATTGTAAAACATTATTAACTTCATGCTTCTTAGAGATTCTCTTTATAAATTGACAATCCACTTAGCTGCTAAAACTGCCTTTTAGCCAATTTTTTTTCTGGACTGGGGAGCCAGAAACTGGCTTGGCAATGTGACATCTTTGTAATGTCAAGGGTATTTTTATATGAAGGACTTTTACAGGATCAAATGTACCGGACAAAACGTTGGCTTTTTAGAATAATTAGTAACTCAGTAACTCAGGAAGAAGACCATTCATTCGTTGGCAGTAGATGCAAAGAATGTTCATAATCATCAGCTCAGATGCCATCAGAAGCCTTTAGTTGTGTTTGCTAAGTGTTGTTCCTATGTGTTTCTGTGTCATCATCTAGAATACATTTACATAAAAAGGTACTTAGATCCTCCATGCCTGGTGTCCATTTGCATGGGTTGCTGGCAGGCAGAATATATGGATACACTTGGCTCAACCAGCCAATTACTTTGCCACTTATCTTCATGTCACTGCCCTGCTTTGTTATTGCAGCCCTCAATGCCACTTCTGTCTTCATCAACACTGTCTCATTCATGCTGGTTGCTTTGATGACTTTGCTGGGCAACGTATTTCGTGTTCTTGTCTCCTTGTTAGAGAGGCTTATTCTTCTTCAGTTTGCCTGTCTGGCTCACAACCCCCTGTGAGTCGAATTGAAGGTATTAACCTTACACAGAGGAGCTGTGCTGGAGGATAAATACCAGTGCTCTGCATGCCCTGGCTCCCAAGGAAGTCAGACAGAGGGAGGAGCACCAAGCATGGCACATCATGAAACCTTACATTCAGCTACCTCTGCATGAGGTGCTTGAATCAAACCATAGAAGTTTGTTAAATCATTGTGCCAGTTGCTGGCTGTGAAAGCCCATTTTACGGTGGTGATTCAACATACTATTTCTGCACGGCAAGAGCATGTGTTCATGTCTCATAGATTTTACTAGGTCCTGAACACATGTTCAGGTCTCTGCTGAATCGGTTCCATAAATAGCCCATATAAAATGCTGGACACTTTTGTGAGTTCCCATCACATTCACATTTGACACTGTATCAGTGATGGGTGTTTCATATAATGAAAAAAACCTTCCTGACTTGTAATGAGGTGATTGTTTGACTGCTTTAAGTCCACCTATGTTTAGTGGTGTGTTACTGACATGAGTGCAGCGTGGCATGAGGAAATAATAGATTTTGTGTGTAAGGTAATGGTCTTCTAGGTTTCAAGCTTTCTAAGCCAGACAGAACAAAAAACAGAGAGAGAGAAAGAAAAAGCTCCTCCTGATCTCAGTGAATTCCAGATCAATTGCTGTGACTTGGGAATTTTTGCCAAGAGCACAAAACATTGTGCTGCAACTTGGATGCTGTGACAAGAGGAAATCTGAAGTTCTGTGTGTTTTCCCTTTCCTTTGACACTTCTAATGTTTGAGTTAACTTATGAAGTGACACCTGGAACCCTGTGCTTTTTTGATTCTTCAGTTTTAGTGGCTTGGAAATGCTGTCTAAAATGCAAGTGTCCCTTCCAAATTGAACTTGCAAGTTCCCAAAATCATGGTGGAAAACTTCTAAGGAGAGGTTTTTCTTGCAGAGATCGATGCATTGAAAATGCTGAGAGGGCAATTTGCCCTGTGGTGTTTTGGCCCTTGAAGGTAGACTAAGGGTGAGGAGCCCCTAAATGTGTTCATCTCATCATGCTTGATAAGTGTCAGTGAAATGGCTTTTGCATTGCACAGGAGCCAGTGCTTTCTGCTTCAGCTGAGACAGAACTAGTTTATGCAGCTGTACTGAGCTCTATTTGCATCTGTGACCCACTTAGCCACAGCTCTTGGTGCTGCCTAATGAAGGGAAGTCAGGCACAACATCTCTGCAATGACACCTAGGCCAGAGCTGATCCTGCATGAAAACAATTACCCACTGACCCCAAAACTTCCGAGGTCAGGAAGGAAGAGAGTCATTTTTGGGCCCTTTCAAGGCACCAGCAAATTCCATGAAGTGCAGTCTATAGATCTCACTTGCTAATCTTGGTTCATATGTTAGTTACTGGCAGAGATTGGGAAGGTTATTGTTTGAAGTGTCACCATAAAAACAGCTGGGATATTTCCAAGGTGAGGGCCATGGATGTGCCCATGACATGCAGTGTGTCACAGTAGGAATGTATGGGATTGGGATAAGTCCCTGACTGACAGTTTTACACCAAAAGCTGTGTTATAGGGATTGTAACACTGAGCAAAGTGGGAGTAAAAACATGTAGGTGCTGGCCAGCACAGCATTTAGTGTGGTGCAAACAGACAACACATGAACACTGCCTTAGAAAGCAGAGTTCTGGCCCAATAGCTCAGCATTGAATAAAAGAAGGGACAGCAGTGGTCCTGTCAGGAATGCCTTTATAAATGGGGATTTTATGAGAGTGCTCAGAAAGTGGAGGGGCTTGTCTGGCTCCCTTGCTCTGCTGAACTGAGTACACACAAGTGTGCTCAGGTCCTGATCCAGCACAGGGCCACGCATGTACTGAGTGTTTTGCATTGAAGTACAAGTATTTGGAAGCATGATGATTATTTTGCTGGTTCTGAGCCTTCATAACAAGAGATGAAGGTAACAAAAGCCCTTTCCCCTCTCCTCAGTGAAGGTTGTTGCCCAAATCCTAAAGGAGGAGATATTTTAGGCTGATGTTTTGCCTGGGTCAGATTTGTCTGTTCCTGAGTTGGGGATGCTCCTAGTAGAGTCTCCATACATTCTGATGAACTGTGTGTGGGCTGTGGGGCCCTCTGTGTGAAGAGTCACTTTCCAATATAAAAGGTGCTCTATCAAACATCAGAAGAGAAAATGGGAATTTCAGCTTCACAGCCGGTGGTCTAAATACTGGCACATGATCCTCTGCAGCAGTTTTAGATTTTGAAAAGCAGCTTTTCCAGCACGTGTTTAGAATTGGAATAATTTACAATGTGAAGAAAAAACAAATTACACATTTCCAGTGTAAGTATGAAGGTCCAGTCGTCTCCTGTTTCCATTCACTGCTTCCTGTGCTGAGTTTTGACTTCTGAGGACCCAAGGCAGGCCCAGGAGAAGGGCCTCTTCTGGGAGAGGAATGCACCAAAGCTAAAGGACACCTAGTAATGTGAGCTGGAATCTGATATGCTTTGGAGCCTTAAGTCCTCCACAGCCAGAATTTAGTCATCCTCCTCCTGATCCTGCACATGGAAGAGCAGCAAACCTGGCTGCTCCTTTATCCTCAACGCCATGGCCAGTTATGTTTCATGGGCAGTCACCTCTCCCTGTGTGCAAATCACAGCAGGAACAGCCTCTTCTCCCGAGATGGGAAGTTCCTGAGTTTTTATTACATGTGGTAATAGAAATATGTTACAGCAACTGCTGATAAGGTGCTGATTTAAGGAGAAGCAGACTGTGAGTCACGGGTCTCAGTGGGCAATTTTATTCTCAAAAGACTGAATAAAAGCAGAAGGGTTTTTGACTTCTTTGAGTAATGATCATGTTGAATTTGAGAGCTAGATTGCCTCCAAATGCAAGTGCACAGAACTCACTTGCTAGCAGAGTGAGCTTGCCTCTGAGGACTTTATGTTGTCTCACTCCCCAAAGAAAATATCAGCTTGCTAAGTAAACACAAGTCCCTTTTCTTTGACATCTCAGCATTGGTGTCTGCACAAATTCTTTTTGGTTTTGCTGGTCTGAGGCTTTTTATGAGTTTGGTGTTTTTTTGGCGTGTGTGATTTGTTTTGTTGTTGTTGTTTTTGTTGTTTTTTTGAGGGGATTTTTTGTTGGGGTTTTTTGTGTAATTTTGTTATTTTGGGGTTTGTTTTTTCTTTTTCTGTTTTGAATGAATTGGGTCACTTTCCAGTCTCCTTGCATTAGAGCATGCTAACAAAATCCAATGTGACAGTTCCCCAACTGTTCCAATGCTTTCAAGAGGGAAGTGTGAGGCAGCAAAGGAAGGCTCTGCCCTTGAAGGAATTTAATCTCTTGTGAAACAGAGTCTCAGGTCCTTCCAGGCACTTCACTGACTGACTTTTCAGCAAACTGCTGAAAACCTGATTGGACTAAGTTTTGATTGGTAAAACAGATCTGGGAGCAGTCCATAAGCAAAGGGAAAGCTGAGTGGGGAAATCTGAGATACACACCAAGTTAGTGTGGAAATCCCATCCTGCCAGGCTGATCTGAACCTTCTCAGACTGTGCAGGAAGAAAGGAAACAGCCCCAGTCTACTGCTTCTTCCTGTGCCTTCTTCTCTGTGGTGTAGTCCAGATAAAGCCCTTTGCTGAGGCAGGAGGTGCCAAACGGGGCACTGTGGGCACACAGGGGGCTCCAGGGAACCAGGACAACATACGTAGTGGTGGGGAGGAGGGTTGGAGGGCAGGGCAGGGGATGTGCTCTCTGCTGCTCGTGGTACTGCTGCAGCCTGCTCTCCTTGAGCTGATGCTCCTGCACACACAGTGCCTGGGGACCATGATCAACCCTTTTCCAGAGCCTCCTCCGTCCCCTCCTCTTATAAAAAGATGATGAGAAATCCCAGGGTTTGCTAGTTGGTCCTATCCTAATGCAATCCCACTAAGAATTTTTTTTTTTACATCATGCCAAACTCCTCACAAGAACAGCAATATCCTTTCCATGTTGCAGTGTCTGTATTTTGCTTTCACCTCTGATGAAACCAAAATCCATGGCCTATGTCCTGAGACCTGCACCACAAACTGAGTTCTGATCAGATGATCCCATAAAGGTGAATGTCCCCTTGATGTTTCTGACTCCTCACTATTCAAAAGGAAATATATTCTGGGTGTAGCTGTAGTTCTTCAGCTGTACTTGCAGGTAGAAGGGACCTGGTAAAATGAGTGTAAAATTAATAATGTCTTATAATTGTTGTAGCATATTTTTGAAGTAAATCTCTTCTCTTACATCTCTCTGAGTAATGTCATTTCCCCCTCCAATTTCAGCTGGAATCACTGTACTTGTACCTGCCTCACAACCAGCTGAAGTTCAACCTAGCCAAAAAGAGATGATTATCTTCCCTGCGCCCTTTGTCTTTCCCAGTCACTGAGGAAAACATAATCATTTAATCTATTTCTCAGGTCTGTGTCTCAGACTTGGACTTCATAGTCAACTTGCCTCTTTCCTGTGTTATTTATTATCAGCCCATCTCCAAAGCCTGTAGTGTCTTCCCTCATGATATCTCTATGATAATGACAGCCACAGGGCTCGACTGTAATCCTGGAGTTTGAGTCTCTTTTCTCTGTCTGGATGATTTGGATTGTTCCATCCACAGTGACTTTGCTGTAACAATTCTGACTCATCCACACAGACTCGCTTGTTTTTGTAACTTTATCTTGCTAAGCATAAGCCACTTGTCTTCACTCTCAAGACCATTCCTAGCTACAATCTCTGGCTCTTTTATCATCTGGCACTCAGTACAATAGGCTCTGCAACAACCTGGTAACAATGGGCTGGAGTCTGCTTCTCTTTTTCACATGCAACAGTATATTACTCCTGAGCAGCCTCTTGGCTTCACTGGGAGTCCTTGAGAGATTGCATGCAACCCATTCTGAGTAAGACTAGGAAAATCTGCTCTGAATTATTATTATTATTATCATTATATAATAAATAATCTCCAGATGAAACAACTGGATCGATGTCAAACTCAGCATCCTTTGAAACAGTGAAGCAAAGAGAACAGATGTATCCCCATGTTAGCATGCACCAAAAATGAAGTAAACAGATGCCTGGCCATGAGCACCCCAAGTGCTGTAACATCCATCAGCTCACGTCTTGTAATAACGGGGGTAAGAAAGCTGTGAATAATTAGCATAACTAAATAAATTCACAGACAATCAGAGCTATAATACTGCACCATTAACTAGTTTAGAAAGCATTCAAAGACAGTTATAGATAGATTTAAAAGTGCCTCATTGAACCAATAAGCTGATTTATGACTCTTTGATCTTTCTGTGCCCAGGGCTACCCTTTTTGCAGTTAATAGTAGTCATTCTTAGTAATGGTGAAACTGCTTTAAAATGAGCATTAATGGAGTCTTAATTAAATATCATTATATAAACCAAAAATAGCTCTTGCAGCCACAGAGAATCATGCAGTCATGGAGAGATGATTGGATTTAACAGTTTCACTGAAAAAAACCCAGCTCCTTTCAAGTTTAAGATTTCAACTTTCCTAGAACAGCAGCTGAAATCCTTTGTCATGATCAAAAGCATTTGCTTTGCTTATTTGTATAGTGGGCCAAGGTCTGTCTCTGTGTGTATTATGCTTTATCAGAAAGTTAGCACTCACTGCTTTGGAGTAGATGATAACTAAAAACTTGGAGATTACCAATGTGTATTTTTAAAATGCTGCAGGGTGAAAAACAAGGGTTTATGTAGACTCTGAAGCAAAAAATAAATGCATTCTGAAATTGGCATAAATAAGTAATTAGCTGCTTTTGCTTGTGTTTTCCCTTTGAGTATATTCCCCCATTTTCCATTTCATTAGGAGGGCATAAGATTATTTTCCTGAGCTTTTTGGAAAATACTCTTTGCATATGAATGTGACATGCATTTAATGAAAGTAATAGCAAATAACTGAACTTTTATAACGTTCCAGATAAAACGATACATTTTCCTAGAAGCTTGTGTAACACTGAATCCCAGAATAGGTCAGCTTGGAAGGCACCACAGTGGTCATCTGCTCCAACCTCCCTGTTCAGGCAGAGTCATTCTGGAGAATATTGTATAGAATTGCATCCAGATGGTTTTTGAATATCTCCAGTGAGGGAGTTCAATCAGTCTCACAGACATCCACTCTGGTAGGAGTTAATCTTCACTGAACCGATCCAAGTGGCAGAGAAATAATGATATCCTAAAGCAGCAAATCATATCAGCATCTGCAGAGGCAGGCTGTGTTTCTGCCACATTTCTCCTGCAGAGCTTTATGCCATGGGGGTTCCTCTGGAAACGCGAGGCACAGTAGAATCTTCTTTATTTTCTGTTGTTGTCTGGCCCAGAGGCTCATTGTGTCGTCGTGCTTTCATGTGAGGATGGAGGTGTAACACGGAGTTTTAAAATTTAATTTCCAATTTTTTTTCCTTACTAAGTCCAACTCTGGCATCTCACTTAAAAGCATGAGTTTGCTTTCATGCTATTGGTGAGACACAGCTGGCAGAAAACTCAGTTCAAAGCAATGAGTTTAAAATTGAAAAGGTGCTGCTTGGAGTCCTTCTGCAGGTCTGTGGCTTTGCTGTCACTTCTCTTATTATTTTAGATGCTTTTGTCTAAATTGTTTCTTTGATCAAGATATAAAAGGGAATGTGGAACAACTAAGTGCAGTGACCCACGTTTATGGGGGACCATAGTGACCATAGTCCTGGTTGAGGTTCATGAGCTTTCCCTTCCATTCCAAACTGAAAATAACCCTACAAGGCAGAGCTGGCTCCAGGGAGGATTTGAAGAAAATGTTGGAATTTACTGGAGACCGTATTTCACATAGCAAATGAATTGAAAAGAATATCAGAATAATGTTTTGTCTCCAATGCTTTACACTTACAGGAATCTGCAGGAAAATTACAGACAGAGATGATTTGTTTTCTTAGTTTGTGGCAACTGTAAATTATATCAGCTTTATGCAAACACAATATTCAGATAGATAGTAATAAAACATTAGAGTCCTAGGCTACCACACTTTTAAGTTTCAGGCAAAGGGATGTGACTTTTCTTCATATTCTTTGGGCAAAATTCCAAATATCAATTTTTTCTTTTTGTCCCACAAGTGAAACAATTAGCCTGGGAGAGATGCCAAGAACTTAAAAACTGTTCCAATGTGTTGGCTTGTACTCCTGATGGCTTTGTAAAGTAAATGTTTCTAATACTCCCATCATCTTCCTACACATGCACACGGTGCTACTCTAATATTCTGATCTGCTGCAACACTACAGGGTGTCTAGAGACCACAAAGAGTCACTGGAGCACAACCACTCCAAAACAAGCAGTGGTATCATGAGTAAATGACCTTCTCTTTTCTATTGCTGTCAGTGCCCGAGGCCAGGAAATGCAAGATTTTAGTCTGTTGTGAAACCAGGGTGTCGGTGTGCTGCTGCTGGGCTGTGACAAGCAGCAGTAAACCAAGTCTTCTGGATGTAACAGTCAGGACTCTCATGTACTTAATTAGTGCTGTATGACTCTAGCTGGTCTTACATGCTATGTACATTCTACTTTTTATTCACTTCTAGAATTGGGAGGCTGTGGTATAGATATTTTCTTCCAGTTTACTCGTGGGTTTATTGTGAAGAGCTGAGGTCTGTGCCAAAAAAAAAAAAAAATAAAAAAAAAAATCAAGTTTTACAGATCCTGCAAGGTACTGAGGGCTTTGAATTCCTGCTGCAGGAAGCATAGCCCTGGTACAGCTTCAATTAGAGTCCCACACAGGTAGGCAGCTGTCAGTTTGTCTTTTCAGTTTGTCACTTACCCTTTCTGCTCAGGTCTCATTTTTCACTGCCATTGTGAGTCTGCATCATATTTAACATGGTGGCCCAACATCTCTTCTTGTCAGGTGGCATTAATGTCCCAGCCTGCACAGAAAGGAGTGACATTTGGGAGCTGACTGCACAGACTGGTTCCCTCATCAGGATCATGCAGGATGACTGGTCAAATACTTCACCCATTTTTTGTCCCAGGGTTGGGGACTCCATCTGAAATGTGTGCCAGCTGATCTGGCCATGGGAGTCATTTCAGATGTGTGAGATAACGGCTTAAACCAGCAATATATTACATATATTTGTGGGGTTTCCTCCTCCCCAAAGTGACTCATGGTGTGGCACACTATATAGGGGCAGTGTCACACCCCTCATTTCATGTGAGCGTGGTACAACCAAGCCTTTAGAAGTGCCAGATAAAACAGAATTTGAAACCTTTAGCCAGCAGCAAACTACGCTGTCACAGCCATTAGTCTAAAAAACAGGGGAAGCGCATTAGGGGTTGTTGTGAAAGTATCTTCTGTCTAATCACAGCTACAGGCAGTGTCTTTCTGAAGCAAGAAATAAATCATCAGAATGAAGGTCTGGTTTAACAGCACAAAGTCAGAAGGTTTACCTCCAAAGGGAAGGTGAACCTTGGGGTTTGTGGCTGTAACTGTTCTAACGAGTTAAGTGTTTCCTTATTAAGTCCAGGATGCTTAGCCCGTTTCCCAAAGGCAAACATTGTTTCTAGAACTGGGCAATCTCAGAGTCATAAGCAGCACGGTATTGTCCTTTTGCAGAGAGGTTTGCTGGTGTCGCTTGAGAAGGCAAACCAACCTTTCACATGCATAACAAAGATAATTGTGGCCGGTGTCACAATCTGTCCTTGTGTGTCCTGTCTGGTTAGCGTGATTCCACTGTGGCTGAAACAGGGTGCTGCATCCTATCCAGTCTAGTTCCCTCCATTGATCCAGGCTCGTACTCCTCAGTTTCTCACTGTGCAGGTACAGCTCCCATGTGTGGCAACTGGAAGCAGAGGTATTTGGTACCCCACAGACTGACTGCCTGGGCATTCTGCCACCTGTGCCACACCAATGCCACAGCCTGCTGAAATCCGTGGTGTATCAAGACCTTTCCAGACAGAGAGTTCAGATTCCTGAAGCTCCTGAACACAGTTTAGTTGTCTTAAAACTGTTCACTTTCCCTTCTGTTTTAGATCACAGACAGCCCTCCCAGTGAGCTTGCTTCTGATATTGGAACATCTCTTTGTTCAAGGAAGTAGCCTCCATTCCTGAACTCCCTCTAAACTGGTTATTCTAAGTCTTTTCATACTACTACTCTGGCAGTGGATTATAGAATTTCAGAAAAAAAAACCCTCAACCAACGAAAAGCCGCTAGGGAGATTCCACTCAGAGACAGTGGCATTATGAGCAGAACCCCTCCTGTTCCAGAAAGGAAGATGCATTCAGCTTCGTGCCTTTCTGTCATAGCTCATTAAGCAAAATCCAAATTAATCAATACACTGCAATTTCTTCATTTCCAGCTGTGATACTGTGAAGGGGTGTCTCTGACATATGGGCTGCATGTCTCTTCAGGGATTCTGTTTAGGCTCGTAGCCTTCATTTTAGCAGAGATTTAACAGGCTGGGTCCCAGATAAGGGCATTGATTTGTTTGTACCAAGCAAATATCATTCACTGTTATTTATGAATGGAAAAATGTAGACAGAAATACATCTAAAGGAAATAGTAGAATGGGGGCTTTAATCTTGGGAGGGCCCTTTTAGTGTCAGATTAGAAGACAGTGTGTGGTTGAAGATGAACGTTGGCTGTGGTCATTGGCCCCTTTATGATCCAGATCTGGCTGTTTGCATGGAACTATTGAATTTTTATTTTGGTTCCTTTTAAAATGTGCATGACATGACATTTCTGGTTTTATAAACTATGTGCTCAGTCACAAACTCTCTAAATGATATAAAAAACAATAAAGGGAGAATCTCTTGTATGAGCTGAAAAGCCAGAGCCATCTGACAGTCTGATGGCAGAAACTGAGTTCAGATGAGGAGAGTGCTCTTTATTCAGTGCCCCACAGCAATTAATGGTTAAAGGGAAGTATTTAGGTTTTTGCTTTAAAGATTTGTGCTCTTGGATTGCTGTTTAGGTTTCTGACATAGAAAGATGTTCCTGTTCTTTGCAAAATAAACTGATATTACACTAAAATAAAAATTCAAATATCCCTGCAGCTTCACTGTGGCCCCTTTATCTGTCACCTCTTCTGAAAAGTAAAGAGATTGCATCAGCACAACCAAGCTTAAGGTTTAGCAATTCCCCTTTGGTGTATTGTACCTATGTATAATAAACATTCTGTTTGTAATCTTTTATAAAAACACCCTCCTGAAATTCAGCTGTAGTATTTCACCTTGCCTTACTTTGAGAGCTGATATCTCGGGATTACTTGACAGAATATCCTGCCCTTCTCCCATGTTTTTCCTGTTAAAATTATTGATGGAAGATGCTCATAGGAAACTGCTCAAGGCTGGATGCATCTGGGCTACAGATGGAAAGGCTGCGGTGACATGGAGCGTGCTCCGCACTAGGTGGTGCTGCTGGGAGGAGCTGCAGCCTCAGACCAGCGCACTCGCTGCCATCACCTTTGGAACAAGAGGGGTTCAAAGACATTTTGAGACGTTCAGAATTGATTTCCCAGATTCTTAGCTTTTTAATGGCTTCTTTTGAGGGAGGGGCTCTTGGGAAAAATGAGTGGAGGAAGTGACTTATCTGTACTAATGGGTTGCAGGACATGGTCTGCTGTGCCTAAGGGACTGGAGCCCCTGCTTAGTTATACCCCTGCATCTCATCCAGAATTTCTTTTTTTCCAGGATGTATTATATGAAGACCTTGTGGATCCTAAACTTTGAATTTGGAAGCCTAAATACAGCATCTTCTTTTGAGAATTTTGTTTATACTTTCCAAATCTGATTGCTTTCAGCTATTCATCTATGTATTTAGTGAGACACTTAAGTAAAAACATTGCAGTTCATGGAGGTGCTGAGTAGCCTCCCTCTTGACTGACACAAGTGAGAGTTCAAATTATTATTAATTCTGAAGACTGAGGTTCTTTTATTAGATGCCTCATGATACAGTTTGCCACAAATGTCATCATCCAAGTTGGAAAACTGTGGCCATAATCACTTAGGTCCCTGGAGATGACCCCTCTAATCTTAATTGGCGAGGAAGTGGCTTGAGTTATCTTGATGCTTTCCAGATAATGTTTAGACAAAGAATGTCTGCATTATTCCTTTTCAGACTGAAATCTGCAGATCTAGTACTAGGGAGGAAGCCTGGAAAACAATGACCTCCTTGTCAGGGACTCTGGTTTCTGTTGGGAACGGTCACTTGGCCCGTTCAGTTAATAAGCCCCAGAAACCTTCTGAATTAGAAAGAGCAAAGGATGTTAGTTTAGAAGGTCAGAGGGTTAACAATGGAAGGAGCAGTTGTACTCAAAGTCAGTTTCTAAGCAAAGTTTAGCAGGACAAAAGAAAGCTGAGAGAAGGATTGATAGGAGTTAGAACACCTACGGCTTACATATTTCTAGACCTCATCTTCTGAGAGTATAAATTGTCATATCCTCCCTGGAACTAGCACAACTATAGCTGTTTGTATTGGTAAGAGCTAACTCAAATGTTTAGACTTACTATTACTTTGAAATAGGCTGATGAGAAATCTTTCAAAAACATTTGGAATTTTAAATTGAATTAACAGATGAGATCCCCATTTCCTGGTTCTAATTTATGTGGAATGCTAAATACTGTGTTTTGTTAGGAAAGGGAAAATGAAGTTTCTTCATCTTCTTTTTGTCTGCCAGATGTAGTGGAAAGCTTTTGAATGTAGCACATACGCAAAGGTCAGGGCACTACGACTGTGTAAATGGCATGGCCTCTATAGCTTCAGGACACGGCCCTGTTGGGAGTTCACTCCAGACCCAAATGAGACTATATTCCTTTGAACTCACTCATTCTTCTTCTGGACATTTGGAAAAAACCGCCACCGTCCTCTATCCCAGGAGACGAAGGTCCTTTGAGAATCTCCAGTGGCCACGCTCGGTCCATCTGCCTGAGGAGGTCAAACCTTAATAGACCTGCGTTGTCTTCAGAGGGATGGCACAGTTTGATCACTTTTCTATTGACAGCTACAGCTTTATTAATGCCTTTTGTTCAAGCAAATGAGAGTTGCTGAGTTCCTGAAAGCCTCTGTGAAAATCCCTGGTTTCTAATGTTGTGGCAACCCCTCCATGGAAAGGAAACAACTCTTCTTCCTCAGTGATTACAGGAGTGTTTCCAAGCTAAGAGCCAAACTCCAGCAGTGCCGTCACAACGAAGGGGCAAAGCAAGGCTGTGTGACACACAGAGCATCGCTCTTGCTTTTCTAGCATTGTTCATCTTTCTGTAGTGACCCCTGGGAAACTACCAGACATAGCTCAAAGGAAAGGTTGGGTTTGTAGAGCAGCTTTATCAACACCTCTGTCTGACTGCCTTATCTGACTGAAGTGCACATTGGGAGACATCTAATAAATACATCATATGAGGTGTTTCCTTAAAAGCCTCTGATAGAGGAACAGGAGCTTTGTTCCTGACTGCTGGACATACCTATAGAAAACTCTTTGGCTTGGAGCTGACTTGATTTTATTTCCTAGAGATTTATGTAGACCCATGAGTCCCAGGACCAGGAGCCCAGGAAGGTCCTGCCTCAGATTCTCTGCTCCCTTGGTCTAGTCCTTGCTTTTGGTTGCCTGGGAGCAAGTGACTCGACTGCTTAAAGAGTTGTTCATTATCTCGTCTGAAGTGAAGTTATTGGGCTGAAGGGAAGCATTCCCAAAATTAGTCAAATCAATCTGAATGTGTTATTTCATTTAGCTTTCTTCAGCTAAAGTAGAGGAAAGCTGGGGAAAGAGAAAAGGAGGCTAATATCTTATTTGCTACTTTGTCAAAAATCTATTGGGATTCTCCAGGATCTTCTTCATTCAGAGAGCCATCCCTGACTCACAGTTCCATAAAAAAAAATCCATTAAAACACACATAATGCTCTTCACAAAGAATGGGTTTCACTCCAGGCCAAGGATTCTGAAATCAATAAATCCTTGTTTTAGTTTTTCTTTCTGAAGTACATTGTTTTGCCCAATAAAACAGAAAGCTCTGTTTAATCATGGGAATAGATTTTTTTTTTTTCCTGTTCATACAATACTGTGTTTTAAACTTGGCAGATTGTTAATGTTGCTTCTAAATTGTTACTTTCTGCCATGTTGCTTTACCTGAACCAAAGGGTTTGGGGATTGATGACTCCCTTTCAGCTGCCAAGCCACAGGCAGAATCTGACTTTTGGGAGACAGGAACTGTGCAAGGCATCTGGTGATAGCTGGGCAGTTTGGACAGAGGGTAATGTCACTTATGCTCCTAACACTCTCAGTCAATGCCCAAATGTGTTACAAATGCTCAAATGTAAGAGGTCCAGCTACTAAAAAACCATATTAGATGTTGGTTATTCAGCATGACCCTTCTGCACAACTATTTAGGAGTTTGTAAGTAGTTTTCCAAAGCAGTGTTCTAAACTAATTTATATTACAGACAGAACATTAGTCTGAAAAGGAGAGATCCTGATTTTCCCCTCTACTGGTATCTGTGGCTTTATTATGGTACAGGCCCAGGAACACACACCCATGAGCACCTCTAAAGCACAGTTCATGCTGATTGTGTTACTGGCATTGCTACCACACACTGCTGGGCGAGGATCAGATTGCTCAGCAGTCTGCAGAATTAATGCCCAAGTGAAAAGACAATCAAACTCCCTTTGTTTCCAGAGTCAGAACAGCAAATTGTACTTTGGTTAAAAAAACACTTCTCAATTTTATTGTATTCTTGTAGCAGATCAGGAGATAGAAAGAGCAGGTGGCCAGCTTAAAGCCTGATTGGGGAAGACAACACAGACCAATTAGTTCTCCTTGAAAGGGAGTATTATGGAGAAGGAATTAAGGTGATAACATTTATTTTTCTTAAAGAACATAAAGCTGGCAAACACTTTACTCTCTGCCTCTAACAAGGCAAGAATTCATTTCCTTGCCCGTTAGGTAGGGCTCAAAAACCAAAAGGGCAACTTGGCACTGGAAAGACCTCTAGCATTTCAGCTTAGGAATAGTGGGTATTCTTTCAATTTAATGATGGTGCAGTAGAAGATACAAGGCAGCACTGCAGAAATGCTGTTTAAGTTGCATACAGTCATGTTACATTTACCTATTGTCATGCTAGGGGCCCACTTTAAGCTAAATTGGCAGGTAAATTTACGATGGCAATTTGCCTTCCAGTTGTATAATTTATTCATGTCAGAAATAATTTATTATATTCTGCCTTAAACCAATTTTTTTTTCCTAGGGTACCACCTTAGTAAATAAAATCTATTGTTTACACTGAGCCTTGTGTGACTTCCCAGTGGTCAGTCAATAACCTCAAGGGGATAGTTCTGGTCACATTACTGGTCACTTATTTGTAGGGATGATGGAGTGCCCTGGTCCCATCTGTACATATATTACTTTCTTTTGTCTTAGAGGCACTGTTGGAAAGATTAATTAGGTCCATCTGCAGGGAAGGATCAGCCTTAGGGGATTCAGGTAAATAAAATAAATGCCAAGGGGAAAAAGTGCTGAGGGCTATTTCTTGAAAATCAAACTGTTTTCCATAACATTAATGGGGAAATTACATACAGGAGGAGATATTGAAAGAAAAGTAAAACTGCCATTTAGTCTGGGTTATTTCAGCATGACTTGATAAACATCTACTGCTGTCTGTGGTAGGATAAGGATCTTTGAGAATGCTGAAGTAAAGTCCATGGGCAACATTCTCAGTCAGCATAACTTTCTGATCTTCACTTTGTAACAGTAGAGATTTAAGTCATATCTGCCACAGTGGTGTTCTTTCTGTCCTTCATTTGAGTGATCCCAGACATGCAGTAAACTGATCCTAATTCACATTCTGGCTTAATTTTTTATTATAACAGTGTTATATTCCTTATGGGTCCTACAGCACAGCTCTGTTTTCCTTTTCTTTAAGCTTATTTCCATATTTTCTTCCTTATCTTTTCCTCCCCTTTCCTTCTAACAGTTCAAAATGCAAATGAATCTAATAGCATTGTGCTGATATGATCACAGCTTGTAAAATAGAAACTCAGCTCTTACTGACTTTTATATCATTACTATGTGCATAATTAATTGTGCACAACCATGGGAAGTGTGTTGCCATTTAGGTGACATGTTGCCTTACCAGCCTAAGTGGGGATTTGTGTTTCACAATGCAATGGGATTACAATGCACAATGTTTTCACGAAACACCAAATGGAAAAACAAAAAGACCCTTTTTCTCACTGAGCTTTGACTGCCTTAAGGGACTGGAATATTAGGGCTGTTTTGCTTTTAAACATTTGTTGGAGTGAAGTCTTCCTTATGTGTTTGGAATTCAACTCCTGCTGACTTTTAAATTAATTAGTAAAGCCAGAGAAACATGAGGGGTTATTTTGGAGAAAGAGAGGGAAAACATGAATTATTTAAAAGTGAAGAAGCATACAGAAGGGATCAAAAAAATGTAACTCAGAGGGTAAGGAGGAAATGACTGTTGGTGACACACTGGCTCTGGAAATGCACCTGCCTGTCTTCTCCAAGCAGCAGTGGTCGCTTGGTCTCAGAGAGGTACAGCTCCTTCTGGGGCTCAGCTTCGAGGGGTAATTCCAAATAGTTGCCAGGTCTGCAATATGTAGTGCTGGAAGGAAACTGCCTCTCTGTATAAGGAAGGTGTGAATATGCACTCATTGCCAGAGAGCCAGCTGGACACCCTAGAGTGGAACTGGGGGTTTCTTTTAGGAGCTGCACTGCAGAGGTGGAATGGTACCTCACAGTCTTTAGATAAGATTATAGTGTAAATAGAAATGTAATTTGATTCTATGTATTTAGTATGAATAGCTCAATGTGCTGCCAATGCAAAATAAAACCTTTCTTGACCAAAGGCGCCTCTTCCTTCCAGTCTGATGCTCTTTGCAGATGAAGGGTGTTCTGAAGGCTCCCTCCTGGTCATCGTGAAATAGGTCAGTAGCCACCCTGACCACCTCTAGAACACGAGTTCTACATCTTAAGAAACACTCTCTCAGGTGATATCTGCTGGAATAGTTCTTGTCTGTATCAGTGGTACAGCAAACGAGAGAACAGTAGGGGAACTTCGATGGTCCTTTAAAGAATAAATTGGCCCTCCTTAACATCTTCTGGGTCAGTGCATTTTCTCAGGTAGAGATAGGTGTTCCTGTCTGGTTTGTGCTGCACAAACTCATTCTCACAGGAAGCTAAAGATTGGTCTGCAGGGAGAGAGCCCTATCACTTCCACTGAGCCCCAGGTCTACACATTCTGCAGGATTCTGGAAGCCAGACTGGACCATGGAAACATATTTTCTGTTGAAACTGAGGGACTGAGCAGGATTTTTGTTCAGTGTTTCACAGCAATACACAGATTTGGTATGGGTTTGTTGGGCCTTATAGATGAAAGTCTTAAACCTCCCTGCAATACAGAAATTATTTGTATGTCTTTTTTTTCCCACCAGTGTTTTCCTTTGAGGGGATTGGGAATCATTAAACAAACTATTTCAGATGGAGATTAATTTATTGTCCTTTACTAAAAAACTGAAAAATGCTTCGTGTTCTGGCTTTTGTTTTGTGTTGTTGTTCTGTTTAGTTTCTTTTTTAGAGAAACCCTGTTATTGAAAACAGATATTCCTCACTGAAATTTTCATTTCTTGGAAAAAAAACCCCAACCAGATTTTCCACCAAAATATTTCAGTTACACAACTATGTCAGGTCTCCAAGGTGTCCTCAAAAGGCAGACACAAAAACCAGTAAAAAAAGAGTGACAATCCACAGACAAATACTTGCTTCTGCTCCATGGTTCTTACTCAAGTAAAATTCTTCCTGGGAAAAAAAATGAGAGCAAATTTCAGCATATAGGAACTGAAGAATCCTACCCAACATATGGCCAAAGGAACACCCAGATCTATTCATTTTCCAGGATTAAACACATTTCATACATACCTCAAGTAACCTATGTGTTCATTTTACAGAGTGAGTCTAACAAGTGAAGCATGACTGTGAATGCACCGAGAAGGTGGCTCAGCAAAGGTTTTCCTATAATTAAAATACATCTAGCTCTGTTCTGAGTGGCAAATCACAGACCTCTGAATGTTTTGAGCATTTTCTTATACACAACAGCAGCAGAAAATCTCCATATGCCTTAACCTGTCGAATTCTGTTCCCCTTAATCATGTGGATAAATCAGCTGCAATAACGAATGTAGCATCTTCGACCTGAAACTGAGGGATTTGAAGCAAAGGCAGTGGAAATGGTCATGGAAAGTCTGAGAGGAGCAGAGCAGCCCTCAAATCCATGGCACACTGGTGTTAATTTAGGTCAGTGTGAAATAGCTTGATGTGTTTCTCCATAAAAACTTGTGACTGCCATGGGCATTGTTCTTTATGATGCCACAGGAATAACTTCCAGCTCCACACCTGTATCCTCCTATTGCCAAAAGCCCCACTGAGCAGTGAGGAAGTGTGTGGTGGCTGGGGAACGGTGTAGAGACTGTGTATCTTTGTCCTTCACTCTTCTCAAAGGGGCAGTCTCGGCTCAGAGGCAGCGACACCTTCCTTACAACAGCTCCCTACCCTGGAAAGGGCTGTGCTCCCTGGCACCCCTTTGGCTGCCCCAGGGAGCAGTGTTGGGGCAGGTTGTGCTCCCTGGCACCCCTTTGGCTGCCCCAGGGAGCAGTGTTGGGGCAGGTTGGCCGTTGTGCAGGGTGGGAGAGGAGTGTGCCCAGGGAGCTCGGGGCAATGGATTGCTGAGCCCACCTCGGCCCTGCCATGGTGGCATCAACCCGCTGCGAGCCTGGAGAGACTGCACCAGGTTGGATTGCCCCACTGCCTTCCCTGCCTGCCCTTGAGGCTTTTCGTCAAGTCCTCAGTGTCCCCCATCTGCGGGACAAGTGACAGTCGGGTTCTCCTTCTTGGGCAGCCCCCAGGAGGCAACTGCCAGGCGGGTGGGCAGGGGGTGATGGATGGAGAGGGCAGGAAGGATGGAAGGATGGATGGATGGATGGATGGATGGATGGATGGATGGATGGATGGATGGATGGATGGATGCATGGATGCATGGATGCATGGATGCATGGATGCATGGATGGATCCATGGATGCATGGATGGAGGGATGGATGGAGGGA
>VXBA01005189.1:916406-947650 GCA_013399895.1 Serilophus lunatus | reverse complement strand
CGCGGGGCACGGCTGGAGCCTCCAAGCTCTGCTTCCTCCCCGCTGGCCCAGGTGTCAATGCCATGCTCAGGAAGGTGGCGGTGGCGGCCGCCTCCAAACCCCACGTGGAGATCCGCCAGGACGGGGACCAGTTCTACATCAAAACTTCCACCACTGTGCGCACCACCGAGATCAACTTCAAAATCGGGGAGAGCTTTGAGGAGGAGACGGTGGATGGACGAAAGTGCAGGGTAGGAGTGTGTGTGTGTGTGTGTGTGTGTGTGTGTGTGTGTGTGTGTATTACCCAGTTCTTTCTAGCTGGGACAAGCAGCTCTGCTGTCTGGGACTCCCTTGCTGCCCTCCACCTTCTGCTTGCCAGAAGCCCCCTGAGGATTCGTGGCGGTCAGCACTCCTCTTGTCCCTCTGGCGGGATAAAACCGAAATCTGACGGCAGCAGAGCATGGCAGGTCTCAAGAGCAGAGTTTAAGGACCGGTTTGCCAGCTCCTTGGCTGGCAGGGTTTTGTCCTGCTCTTTTTGCTTCCCTCTCCCCTGGACACCTCAGCTGCAGTGAATGATCTCCCCAGCTTCTGTCCCTGACAGAAACAGGAGAAATGGTGGAGCAAGAGAGACCTCAAGAGTCAGGATTTAGCGCACAGACCTGACATAACTCTGGTTCCTAGACTGAATCCGATGAGAACGCAAGCAGGAGCACAGATTGTGGGTAGTTTGGAGCTGAAATCCTCTTTCATGCCCTTGCAAATGCTTGTCTCCGGTTTGCTGATCAGAGCGTGAGACAGACTTTCAGGTAGTATTATACCAGCCATAGTTACACCATCTCCTTGAGCTGAAGTGCATTAGAGGGCATTCACTGGAGTATTTTGGGCTTGGTTCTGTGTGTGAGACCCTGCTCCTCTACCTTTGTAGCCACTTCTGTGGCCATGGAGGGAGATTTAAGTCTGACTTAAATCAGCAGCATGTGACATCAGGTTCTTCCTGGTGTAGATACATGGGATCTGAGGCATTGGGGAACTGAGCTGTGCTCATAGCTGTATTTTGACAAGAGTTATCAAAAACATGGGTTAGTTATCCTTTCCTCAGGCACTTTACTCTCACACTTCTAAAAGAAGTATATATAAAAATCTTAGAAAAGAAGTGCAAATAAAGAGTGCCAGAATGCAGTTCCAAATGAGGATCCAGTTTTAAAAGTATCCATTGATGGTGACAAAAACTGCTCTCCAAAATACGATCTCTCCTAATTCTTGGACCAGCTTCTGAGACCCTTTGCACCACTGAAAATTCGGAACGTACTGTCTTCGGGGCAACTGCTGTGAACTTCAATTTATGAAAAAGGGAAGCATTTAAAACACCCACTTGATCTCTAGGATGAGTTATCATACATTTAGCAGTTTGTTCAGGAAATGTTGCTGGCTTTGTTAATTTATTTGTTCGGCCGAACAAGATATTTTTAGTGTCCTCATGCATAATGCAAAGGCAATAAAAGTGACCCGCTTTCTAGAGGAGGATTTAGTGCTGCAGATGGAAAAACAATAATTATGGCTGTAAGCTATGAAAGTTGGAAAAACCTGAAAGAAAAGTGTTTTGTGAAGTAGTAAATTTTTTCCATGTGTTGTGAAATTATTTATAGTCCACTCTCAGGAATAAGTCGTGCTGCTGTGTGCATATAACCAAGATGGGGCCATGGAGCAGGAACTGACAGGGAATAAAACAATACCCCAGAATGTAATTTGCAATATCTGGCAAAACTGCTGACTGGTGATGGATTCTGATATACTTTATGGGGTGGAGGGTTTTGTTCTGCCAACTTAACTTGCTTCATTGTTCATACAGACAAAGAGGGAGTCATATGTACTTGTACTGCAAGGCATAGCTTCTGCCTTGTGAGATGGCTTGTTGGCTTAGAGAACCTATTGTTTTGAAAAATATTTATGAAGTAAACAGGTAGTTTTAAATCCAAGTAAAGGGCTTTTTTCCCCCTTGGAAAGTCTGGGAAGTGTTAACTTGAATTTAGGCATATATATGCACTCACAAATGTATGTGTATGTATATAATCACAGACTAATGAATGTCTCTCCTGCGTAGTTATAAAGGGATTATTTGCACATTCATTACAGGGCATCCTTCTGCACAGCTGTTCCACTGCACTGTGGAATAATAGTTCAGTGCTAGAATGAAAAGCAACAGAGTCAGGGCTTGCCTGTTTGTGAAAGTTAAACAAAATCCTAGAGTTTTGGGTTCAAATTCTAAGTGTCTTTAATGTAGTTGTGGTTTATTCTGTTTTGTTAGCACAATGTGTTTAAAATACGGTTAACTTGGCACGGTGCCACATAGCAGGACCGATTGTAAGTGACAAACACTGCATTATTTATGACCACAACATGATATATACCATTGTTTATGCTCATACTCTAAGGGGACTCTGTAGTGATAAATAACATGTCAGATCAAATCACATGTGTACAAAGATGTTTGGGAGTGCAGACACTGCATCATCATGTTTCTGAATTACACTTTTCAACATCGAGTGGCTCCACGCTGAAAAGATGTATTTGCAATTACTTTGTTATTTTTCCAAAGTGCCCCATCACACCTTAACTTTGGTTTCACCACTTCCCACTGATGTCTTTTCCCTTTGCCTTTATCTGTGTGTTGCTCCTTTAGTGAGCAATTATTCTCACTACTGCTCATTGTAGTCTGTCTCATGCTGCTGGGGAATATAATTAATGTATTTCCTAATGGTTTTCTTGCCTGCAGAGTTTGGCCACTTGGGAGAATGAAAACAAGATCTATTGCAAACAAACTCTTATTGAGGGAGATGGCCCCAAAACATATTGGACTCGAGAATTAGCTAATGATGAGCTGATTTTGGTAAGAACCTTGAACCTACTCAATACATGCACCATATTAACGGGTTTTTTTGTTATCACGTAGCATGACTTATTTTTCCTCACCTGAATCCATCCATACTGCCATTTTCCTTGTCTTGTACTGTACAATTAATACCTCACTTTTTTCCCTTTCTTTTTGCTTCCTTTGTTTTTAAGAACAAACGGAGATATATGCATGTGCTGACTTGCATTTGATTGTTATAACTTTTGCCAATACTTTTACTGGTAGAAAAATCACGAGGGGGCCACTTCTAGTCTGTGGATTCACACCACCAAAGAATTCACTTGTTTTATTGCAGATTTTCTCTGGTGAAAGTGAAATCGAGTCATTTGACCTCATTTCTGGAGCATCCTTTTTAGGCATGTGCATAATATGTTGCTTCTTATCCACAGTCACATGGTGTATAGAGGGAGAGATGTACATGTTGTTAGCATGCTCTAATCTCTCCTGTTTATGGAAAAACGTGTCATTTCCTTCCAATTCCTTGATCATCTCTGAGTCCAGTTCAGAGTTGCCTTCATGAGCCTCCCAGAAATACACAGGTTTGCACATTTGCCAACATCCCCTACTCATATGTGACCTTCCCTCTGGCAGCAGGATACTGGAGGCATTTGAGGAGCACCTTGGCAGCTGCCCCCCCTTGTCTGCAGTGAATCATGTGCTGTTTACTAATTTACATTATACCTATTTCTGTTGGAGTCGCGTTCTCTTCACTGCATCTTTCCTCAGCAGTCACTCCACATTACTTTAGCAGTATCCAGAACTGAGTAGAGACACTGCAGCACAGTTCAGCTTGAGTTCAGAATCATTTTATTGCACATGTTCTTACTGCTGCATTCCAGATAAATAGTTGATTAGACTGTTACGCCTCATCAGTTTGGAGAGGGAAGACAAGGCTGCTGGAGTGAGGGTAAGAAAACATCAAAGAAGGGGAGGTTTCATTCCAAACTATCACACTAACTGAATCTCTGCACTTAAAAAACCCAACAGCCTCCCCAGTGTTTCTCTAAAGCAGCAGGAGTTCTGTTTTTAAGATTGCATCTGAAACAAAAGCAGGACCCAAACCTAACCAAGTATAAACAAAAAGCTTTTAAGGTGTTAATATTTTTCCAGACATCTTGGAACTCTTCACCCTCCCCTTATGAGGAGGTGTATGTTGTTAGGGAAATCCCACTGCTTTCTACTGAATGAATACTCCAATGCTGGATAATTTCTTCTGACTTGACCACTGTAATTCTTTATATTATTGCAAAACTTTAGGAGGCAAAGTACTTTGAACTCTGCTTTGCATCTTTATATGTAATGCAGTGGACAAAATATGTTCTCAACCAGCTTTTAAACAATACATTTCTGTAGTTTATTAGTTAAGCAATGAGTTAACGAGGCAGCTGTTAAACAAAGTGAAGTGGTCTGAGCAAAGCAAGGAAGCTGCTCATAATACAATTGCCTCCTGCAATCAGCAAGGTGAACTTACCCTGCTGGGGAGGGATAATGAAGTTGGGTAAGAAACCAGAGTGATTCAAAGATTATAAAGCCATCTAACCTTTTTTCTTGTTTAATACAGTCTGTTGAACTTTTCTGAATTAATTATTTTCCCAATTAGGGTATAAATTAGAAAACTTGTTTCTTACTAAAATGTGGGTACTCACAACTTTGGTAAGTCGTTTTACTGGTTCATTTCCTTGCCATTAAAATATACTTATTACTTCTAATCTGTATATGTGCACATTCAACTTCCAGTCATTACATATTGTGTATAAAAGAACCTAAATAATATGCCTAAAATTTGTTATTGCAAATACTTCTTTTAACACCACTGAACAAGCCATCTCTTGGAAGAACTTTCTCATGGTTAAGCTAAACCATTGGAAGACCTTGAACCCTTCTATGTAAAGGAAGCTTTCACTGAATCATTCTTTGAGTGCTTCTTTCATCCCCTCCAATTTACCCATTTCCTTTCTAAACTATGAAACCAAGTATGGCACATACTGTTTTCATAGCAGTCCAGCACCTGATGCAGTGACTTCATCTCCTTACTCTTATCTAAAATTATTCTGGTTCATAAGCAAGGACTTGGTTAACTCTTCTTTGGGGACTCATGATCCCAAGTAATTTTCCTGGTTTCTGATCCCCTTCCTGGGACAATGTTCCTTGGTTGCAATGTATGATTTTACCACGGCCATTATGAAAATACAGTGTTTGTTTCCAAGTCATCCAGACCATTCTCTCTGGTTTTTATTGTTCAGTATGACATGCAGTTCCATTCTCCTACCTCTTTTCTGGGCCTTAATGGCTTCTTCTGCTTTATTAAGTATCATGACAATAATTGGTCCTCAGGACAAGTATTTTCAAGCCTTCATGACATTTGATGTCAATCTACAGATCTTTTAAATAAGTGGGTTAACATATTCAGAATCTCCTGACACCCTAAAGTTCAGCACTGAGGTGTTCCTGGGAGCAGCTGAGGTGGTTGTGAGGCCCCTTGGAGAAGCTGAAATGGCTGGAATTGACCCTTCTGGGTTCTACTGTTTGGAGGGAGATGGAAGAAGATAAACTACATTTTCTTGTCTGTGGTCCTTAATTTTAAACCCCTGGAATATTCCCTCCAGACCATTACTTAGGCTTTTAGAAGCTACACTGCCTGAAGGGGTTGGCTGAGGTATGTTCCTCAGCTGTGAAAGGGAACAAAGTAGGAATAGGAGCCATGAGTGAGAAGACCCTTTTGATCTCTTGCCTCTCTGTTTCGTTTGGGTTTTTCATCACTCCAGTAAACAAAGATTTAATTTAGATTATTTTATCGGACACTTGGAAGTTTTCTTCGGATCTAAGTCTGCACTTACTTCTTCAAAACTAAGATCAGTGAGAAGAAGAGATCTTTCTTTGTCTTCTTTTTTTTCTCCTTCCATCCTCTCAGCTTCGTTTGGGATCTCTAGGACCTGAAAATCATTCAGTTTTGCTGCCCATATCACTTCAAATATTTAATATTTCCCATTTTCACACTTCTCAAGCCTCCCTACTTACCCAAGAAATGTTTTCTGTTCCTTTAATCTTTCTGATGTGCTTTGGAAAGTCTCTACTTGTGTTTCTCTATCCAAAGAAATCTTTCAGAAAGTCTTGAGACTCTTTCTTAGCTGTTCCATGGTTTGCAGAAGAGACCAAGAAAACTCATACCCCGTTTGGAAGAACCTGCAAGAAAGCATGTTAAATAAAATGCATTTATTATCACATACAATAATAATAAAAAAAAATCAGTGTTGAATTGCCATGACTACCACAGAGCTAAGATAGAGACCATATTACTGTATAATTATCAATCTTTCTTGCATCCTAGCAGTATAATTCCTTATGTTCTTCAAAGATATTCCCTTGGAGCAATATGATGGTCTTCCATGTCACATTATATCCTCTGGTATGCAGATGCTGGAAACACACTCTTTAGTTACCAGAGGTTTTCCTTCCCTTCAGGTATCAGTTGCCTTTAGTTCTCCTCAGCTCCTTGCAGCATGGAGAATGAAATTGCTCTTATCACTGGATAAATAATATTTAGCTCATACAGTGCAGATATAGGTCTAAAGTCCTGTTAGAAAAAGAGTCCTTTCAGTAGGGGAAGGGAAAAAGGATCAAGTTCTGCTTTATATAAAAAGATGTTCTGAATATCTTAGAACATTGCAACTACTTTTATCAGAGCAGTTTATTCTAATCTCATCTGATGCACTTGCTGGGATTTCAGTGCTTCGTTTTTAGAATTACTGAATGATGTACATAAAAAGCTACATAAAATATGCAGGCAAGGGAGGATGATTGTACTTTAAGACTGTAAAGCATACAGAGAGTCAGAATATTTGTATTTACAACTCCACATTGTTAAACTAGTTGGATTAGCCTTTGAGTAATCAAGATCACAATATAACACAAAAAATATACATTTCCTTGACTTGTCTGAAAATTACAATCTGAGATTAAGTGCTTTTTCCTCCCTTTACTGTGCTCTGATGTTTTTGCTGTTGCTGTGTGTTTTTGTCAGGGACGTTAATGAACTATCAATCACTTGTGTAAGTCAGAAGAACAAAAGCTCTGCTCTTTACAAAGTTAAAGGATGCTGCTTTCAAATATTAGCCATTCAAATGAGACACATTTATATTCAAACTTTGGCTTCACTGCTGCTTTCATGGCCGCTCCAGCCTCTATAGATTTAAGTTTAATCTGTAACCCACAAACATTTTAAAGTGGATGATTACTGAAGAGGGGCTTTAAAAACAGCCTCTGACCACATTTTACACAGTTCACGTATCACACAGGGGTTCTCAGAATCAATTATAACAAGGGTCAAAGATCAGAACATTAGGGGGGTTTCAAGCATGGTTTCTATTCTACATTCCCTCCCCAGAAAAATCATGCTGTAGTTGATTAAAACTGGTGAACTGTGGAGCCTTGATGAGCGAGTGAACATTTTTTAAATGATATTGCTGCCTCCTAAAATTAAACATGAGAAGGGTCAGTGCAGGTTTGGAAAGATACCTTGCAGCTGAATGCTGAAATGTGTGATGTGCCCAAGCCTTGTATCAAACAGTATTAAACTCTCCAAGTGTTCAGCTTTTCTATAGCTTAAATAAAGTCAGTTATCAGAAGGAGGGTCTGCTCCTACTGAGCTCAGTATGAGGGGGGTTGCTGCTGACCTCGTTAAAGCAGCCCTGATGGAAGTTCAGGAGCCTGTAATAATGCAGGCGTGTGTGTTGCATGGGCCTAATGCTTTAATTTACTCTTTGCCATGAGCAGATTTACAAGGGGGCTTAGGGATCTACAGCCCCTGCTTACCACTGCAGCCTGGTCTGGGTCACATCCCAAACAAAGAAAGAAACCAAAGCCATTTTTATCGTGGATGCACCTGATCCTCAATTGTGTTGCCTCTTACAATATCACCTGTAGCTTAGGTGTTCTCTGTGCATTGCTTTTAAGACTGTTACTGGGAGATACCATTGTCCCATGTTCTTACCTGTGCCATTTACTTGCTGCATTAACCTGAGGAAACTGTAATATACAAGTGCTCAAAACTCAACATTTAGGACCCTTGGTAAATGACCTGACTTTGCATGGTCCTGTCAGTTGATGTCCTGAGGAAAGTGAGGTTGTGTGTTGGGTGATTTTCTATTATCCAATAGAAAATCATCCAAAATTATTCAATATCCAGGTTAGAAAGTGAGGGCTGCACATTCTGTGACTACAGATCCATAATTATCAACCTCTTTCCTAAAACACTTTGGGAGTCAGGAGGAGAAAGGAAATATGCAATGCACCTTTGTTGTGAAGATTGGTAGCTTTATTCTGACAGCACACAGGTCTGCACGTGGACAAACCTATACTGAGCATTCATTTAAGCATATTCCTCTTTTCTCCATGAGTCTGCTGATACATTCTGTCTTCCTTTTGCAAATTGCCTCTGCGTTTTGGTCAGTTATAAGCAGATAAAGGGATTTTTGCACACACTGGCAGAAGTGGTCTTTCCCAGGTGATTGTTTCAATGACACTCTTCCTAATTATACTGTGTGCTCCACTTATCACAAAGGCTCCTCAGCAAATGTTTATAAAGAAGTCCTTCAAAAAGCAGATTTACTCTTACTGAAATATATTGCTGCCCTGTAATTCTCTTTTAATCTCTCATGATGTCAGTGGTCATCAGATTTTGAGTGAACTGAGAGAGGTCAATTTATTGGATTATCCCCCTGCACAGGGCTTTGTTTGCAGTGTGCTTTTGGACTCTTAGCTACAGATTATGACAAGCCAAGTGAAGAAAACAATTCTGCAATTTGCAGTCATTGCACATTTGAAATCCTATTTTAGATTTAAATAGAAGCGTTGCCTTGTAGCATTTTGTGAGGTAGGTGGGACCTTTGCAAGCTGATGAGAAGATGGTGTTTCAAAATCCTGCAACTTCTCATTAGATCTGAATTGCAGGTTGGTATCATTGCACGTTTTTTTAGTTGCTCTGATGAAAGTTCACCACCAAATAACCGGGACTGCTTGCTCTCTCTCTTTTTATTGACACACTACTATGTGTCAGGGAAATCTTTAAAGTCAGCTTGTTCTTATAGGAGCTATCACTTCTTTTGAATCTGGAATTAGAACCATAGACACTAAACTCTTTTTCCTGCCTCTGAATACAAGGATTTGAGTGTGAAGGATAGAGGAGGAACAGCCTTTTGGTTTGGATCCTCCCCTGACCTTGGGCCCAGCTGTACAGTAAATGTTTCTGTGAATAACCACAAGGGATGCAACAGGTTCCTCTTTTCTTTCTTTAGTAACATTGAGTGGAGTTTATCAACAATGACAGAAAGTTACAATAAAATAAGGAAGCATCTTTTATATAAGTCCATATTTAAACTATGTACAGAACTGTGACAATAAAGGCCTGTTTATGTGCATCATTTAGGTTATTAATTATCTGGATGTGTATAAGGTATAAAATATAGGTGCTAAAAATGCAGCTTATTCCCAAAACAGATCAGAGGCCACATAACCTAAGCTGGGTCTTCAAGGAAAGGATGCCTTGTTGTTTGAGGAGTGCCCAGTGGCTACATGGTGCTCCAGAGTAAATGCAATTGGGCTCTGAAAGATTTTTCTCTCTTTACACCCTAGATTTAGAGTTATTATTGCATTAAATTATAGTGGTTTTCCGAACTCTGAGACTGGTGTGTTTCAGAGAATGATAATCCTTGTGTGCCATCCGTTGGGTTCCCTGGGTATGTCCATGTTCCTGCACTTGATTTTTGTCCTGACAGAGTAATTTGAAGGCAGTCAGTCCTTTGCCTGCAATTTCCAAAAGTCCAGAAGTGCGGCTGGAGCTGGATGTTGGAAGTACAAAGTGAAGTGCCCTGTGTCACAGGAGTGTCAAGCTGTGACTCTGGGAGAGCACCACAGCCAGTCTGTGTGTGCTGAGACTCACCCACACTACTGAGCTGTCCCACAGAGTTACTGTTTCTTTCTCCTTCCTCCACAAATTTCTGTCTTTATTTCCACACTCCCTCCTGCGAGTATTGGATGGGAGCTGCCAATCAAACTGCACTGATATCTGAGGAGCAAGCTCTGCTGGGGAGCACAGTCTCAGACCTGGATGCTGGGATTTCACACCCTCACTCCTACAGCAGCTCCCTGGCAGTATGGACCACTTCTGTCTCAATCTACTCCTCCCTGCAGTGTTCCTTCCCAATATAACTGCTGATCTGATCTGTTCTAACTGCTGCTGCCCAGGTGTAGGGGAAGGAGTTACTCTTAACCCCTTAACTCTCTGTTAACTCTGACAGGAAAGACATGAATTCATTGGGGACGTTACAGGAGTTTTGGCAAACGGCTGCTGCAGCCTTTCCCTTTGGAACAGGCTGAGGTGGCACCTCTCACGCCCCAGGGTGTGGGGCCATGCCAGCTCCAAAGGAACACGTCCCAGGGCCTGCTTTACTGCTCTTTGTGATTTGTGTTGAAGTAGCAGCAGGGGCCCCAAGCTTCACTGTGCTCAGCAGTGCCTGAATGGACCACAGAAGGACAATCCCTGTCACTGGGACCTTACGGTCTCCAAAGAAAACCTCAAGCCCTGGATGGTCTTGACTGACTTCTTTTCTCTGGCAAAGCTCCTGCTGAAATGATGTGTATAATTTGGAAACGTTGAAGGAAGCCATAGCAAGGGTATTTGCAGCTGATGCTGAGGACAGTGGAGAACTATCCACATCTTTTAATGTTCATTTCCAGAGAGTTTCATGTATAAGCTGAAAATGTATATAAATATTTATATGATATTGATATGCATAAAACCAAACCCCATATCCCCAAAATACTGCCAGACTTGCCTCCTCAACAAAATGAACAAAACATAAGCCAGAGACAGGTTTAAAGCCAAGTCCTTTCAAAGAAGCATTGGCCAAAACAGGTGTAGAAAGCATTAAAACAAATAGTCCAGCTGAATTTTCATAACACACTGGGGTAGGTCTTAATTTATGGCTTTCAGTGAGATCTTGGCAGCTGCTACAGCCAAACATCCACCTCACAGCTTGTTAGTGCTGAGCTCAAAGCTGTCTCTTGGTGCAGCTGAACATGAAGATTTTGCAGTCACTATTTCCTCACTCTTGCACCCATTATTTCCTTCATGTTTAAACACTTAGATTGTAGCCTGCCAGGCCTGAAATGACATACAAACACTTTGGGATTCAGGTGGCTTTCCCAGGCAGCTGCCACAATCCCTGTCCTGCCTACATGTCCTCATATGTCACTGCAGCTCCTGTTCACTGAGGGAGGGTTGTGGTTGGCACTGCCCAGCTTGGGACAGAGGGTTTGGTGTCCTGGAAGGGGGTGTCAGCAGCTTGCAGCAGCATTATATTGACAGATCATAGGTGTACACTCTCCTGGTCTTCATCATTCCTTCACTGACTTCATTTGAACTACTTGGATTTATAGCTGCAAATATCAAAGGATACCTTTGGAATGTGCCATCTGAATTCCACCCCCAGCATTTCTAGTTCAAAGTGCTGCAACTGTTTCTAAATATAACAATGTTACATTCCAAATTCTCTTTCTTTTCTCATGTTTATTTATAAATGAGTGCCAAGAAACTATAGAAAAAGGGAATTTATGCATCATTTATCATTCTGACAAAATTCATCGTGCCTTGGAAAAAAGGTCATTTAGATTGCATTCCTCTTCCAGAACTGCTTCTTTCTTTACTCTCATCCGTCAAAAGACATAAGAAAATGTATTTCTGGTGCAGAACTAGCTACTATAGTAAAAATAACATCTTAAAATGGTGTTAAATCTTTGCTGGTTCCATCTCTTCTGATTGATTTCTGTTTCTTTTCCAGACCTTTGGTGCTGATGACGTTGTGTGCACAAGAATTTATGTAAGAGAGTAAAAACACCAATTTACTTGTCATCTGGGATGAAGTGGAGAACTGTGAAAATCCCCAGTGTAACGAGTATCTGTGTGTGCTGTTCCTAATGCAGTGTTGTGTGTGACCATGTGTGTTATACCTGAACCCACATCCCCTGTCAAGTGTGTTTTGCTTTCATTTTTTCATTGCAGACACTCTTCCTTCCCACTTTTATGCCAACGTTTTTTGTGTCTGCTTTGTATTTTGTAGTTGTCACTTGCTATGGTTTCCTCAGTTATTAAACTTATTGGGCATAACTCACAGCTGGTTTGGAGTGTCTTTAATTGAAAACCCAGCAGTGCTTTGGTTGGGACTGAAATGCTTTTTACCCTCTGCTGAAGTGAGCGTGGGGTTTCACTGCCCTTGGCAGATACAGGGAACACCTCCCAGGGCAGCACAAAGGGATGGGGAAAGTGAATGGCAAGGCTGATCCCTCCAACCCAGAGCTCTGCTTCTTCCCTTCTTTCTGCCCTCTCTCCTTGGGAGGGTTGCTGAGGAACAATTCCTGTACCCTGGGATAGCTGGGACTGTGATTCAGCTGAAGCAGACAAGACAAGACGAGATCCGTGCCTTCTTTCCTGCTGTGTGTCTGAAGAAGGCCCAGACTTTCCCTGTTGAGACATGCATCACCCAAGAACAAACCCCAGCTGTATCTACAGGACAAATAACACTGTGATCATGACTAACGCTCACTGTCATCACACCCAAGCCCCTCAGGCCTGATCAGAGAAACAGAGGAATCTGACAGACTTTACTTGTTTGGGCCATAAAACGTAAAGCTGAGGAAAGCTGCCTTTTCCCTGCCTTCTCACCTGTGACAGGAGTTCTGAAGGCTTCACTCCCCCTCCATGCTACAACTCCAACCTTTGGTGGTTCAACATTTCATTCTTTGAGCAACTAAGTAATTCACAAAGCAGGGCTGTGGTCCAAGAATGAAAGAAACACCAAATTTAATGTATTTATTCTGGCTCAAAGTTCTGGCAGCAGCACTATCAAGTGTTAGATTCAAGCTGAACAGACATTCCACTAATGAACTAGAAACTCTTGTGTTCTTCAGCCTTGGAAGTACCTGGAGACTGAGACCACCTTATCTGACCGAATTTCAGCTTTGCAAGAATAATTCATCTGCTTCATGTCACACAATCACACAGGATTAAGAGGTTGGGTGTTAGCAGAGATATATGCCCTGTTCACGGGCTCATGCTCAACATTCAGAACGGAAAAACAGCCCCAAAGCTTGATTGTCTTGGGACATCCACGAGAAGCAAACTGCTCTGCCTTCATCACTGTCACAGCTGCACTGAGGGACCTCACGTGTTAGGGTTGTCAAAGCGCTGTGGAGGAATCAGCCAGCTGTTCTAGATGTTGCAGTGTGAGCTACAGAAGCACAGGAGGAGAGAAACATGAAATGTTTCTTCTGACTCCTCTGCTCTGGCAGGTCATGATTGCTTTCTTTGCCATCAGCAGAGATACCATATTGCAGCTGAAAAAGGGGTTCTTTTCTTCTACACTCCTATTGTTAAGCCAAATCCTGTGCCCGATGCCTTGATTCCATTGGTACCAATTAAACACTGTGCATGTTAGCTCACACTGAGACAAGGGCTGAATTTGCTTCTTTGTGGTTTGAGTGCAGCTGAAACTGCCCCTCAGTAAGAAGGAAACCATGAGGGGGGATGGCAGTGAGCTATCTTTATTTTCTATCTTTTAAGATTCAAATTAGAATAGTTGTTTGTTCCAGACAAATTCCTCTTCAGAGTATCTGGATCTGCTTGTGCAATCTGCTGTGCCAAAGGGATTCCATAAAAAGTGCCTGGCTTTGAGCTAGCTCAAAGCTTCTTAGGGATGCAGACAAAACTGTCTTGCCACATCAAGGCTGAGCAGTAAATAGCCCTGTGCTGCAGGACACGTTGGCACACGTCTCATCCACAGAGTGCTTTGCCTGCGCCTCCAAGAAGGTGGGTGAAGACTGTGGGGACTGGTACAAGCTGCTGAGGCAGGTAGTAGAGACAAAGCCAGTAAGTGGTTGTTTTGCCTTTCTAAGAAAATATGCAGTGACCTTTTCTGCCTGTGTCTAAACCAGCCCTGATGCACCGTTTGTGAGGGTTCAGCAAGGCACTGGTATGAACCTCACGCACTCTGAAGTGAAATTAAGGCAGCAGTTTCTGTGCTTCATTTCTAGGAAAGCTCATGCTAAGCTGTTGTGCTGCTCAAGCAGATATTCCTCAGAAAACTTTCCCATCAACTGGAAAATACCAAGTCAGGTTTCCATCCAGTTGGCAGCTACTACCCAAGTAGTAAAGCATGAGCTGTGTAACTAGCTTGTGGAGGTTACGATTAGAAACAGGCTCTTGAGATATGAGCTACCCTGAATAACTTCTTCCAGCCTTGAAGCTGTTCCCCTGAGCTTCATTTGCAGTCTGGCATGGCAGAAGTTCCTTTCTTTAATAATTTCAGTGTGGAAGCTTCAGCACTTGATTGACTTTTGTGGAATTGCATTAAAGTTACTGGTGCTTGGGTAAATTCATATGAACAGAGACTAGAATTGATGCAGGGTATTAGTTTTATGGCTCATTGTTGAAACAGTGCAGAGGCCAAATTGCATTTTGTGGCTCCTCTTCAATTTAAGAGCTCTTCAAATCGAGGCACACAAGGACTTGGACTGGATGAAAACCTCGTAGTTGTCTCCTGCCTTTCTTTTCTTTGCTGAGATCGAGCTCCTTTGGGAATATGGAAGTTGAGTAATGCCAGGGTGGCAAACAGAGACAGTTTTATCCACTTTTTGTGTAAAAACCTTGAATTCACTCCTCCCTAGATGAGGTGATGGAAGCTACAGTAGAGTTGCTCTGTCTTTCATCCACAAAAATTTGGCCTGACGATGCCTGAGTGTTTAGTGGTTGCTTAGCAGAATAGGGTCCTAAAACCTTCAGGCATGCAGGAGGGAAAGACTTTTATAGGCAAAGGTTCCAGGACAATGGAGCACCAAGGATTACATGAATGCTTTGTTGATCATTTGATAACATGTCTGGAAAGGGCCCCAGGGATTTTATGGATCTTGTTTTCCAAAATCTGATCAAAGAGACGTTGTCTGCAGCACAAGGTCTTTCCACCAGCCAGGGCCAGAGCCTGGCTCACAGGTGTATCAGTGAGGAGGCAGAAACTCCCCCTCATGCTGCTGTCTGTCACTTGGGCTGGGAGCTCTCTGCTGTTCCAAGCACTGGCAGGTGACAAACATGGCTCAGCTCTGTCTGGGCGGGCACTGACTGAGCAAGCCCCCAACACATGCCTGCTGTCCCGCAGGTCCCTGTGCCCTGGAGCTCCTGAGCCCTGCAGTGCTCCGTGGCCAAAGGACTTCCAGCTTTGCTGCTAAGGGCTTCCTGACCATTTGAGTGCATGCATCAAGGAATCTTTCCTGTGAGGTTATTGCATTTTAGCATTTATGTTTGAGAGCACTTCAGCACTCAGGGCAGCAGAGTACAGCTAGGTAAGAAGGTGAGCACTCTTCCTCCTTGACACCTAAAGGCTTTGTGTTCCCATTGCTGAACAGTCCTGCTGGGTGGGTGGATATAGTACAAGTGGGGATTCAGTTGCCTAAACATAGGTGCCTACAGCTATTTCAGATGTCCTGTGTATCCAAGAGATCTGCCCAAAGCTGGATCTGCAGGAAAGCTGTGCCTTTTTGGGGAGAGGCAGTGGCAAACCAGGGATAAAACCTGAGGGCATCACAACTGATGTGCTGTGAGGGGGCAACTGACTCCCAACCCAGGCTTGGGACTGGGCACTGCACAGACCACACTGATCACCAACTGCTCCAGAGAGACAAAGAAGGGGTTAGACAGATATCTGCAGCTCCTTGGCACATGTGTAACATTTCACAACAATGAAACTTCCCCACTTGACTGGAACACTAAGATACAGCAGCCATATTCTCTGCCCTAGGGCAAGGAGAGTTCATTTTAGGATTTTCCTTTGATTTTCGTTTTCATACTTTGTTCTTAAGCTGCTTTCATGAAAGTTTTATTGTTTTTCTTCAGGAAAAATAAACATCCTGACCAGTAAACAGATCAGGCAGTGAAGTTGGAGTCAATCCACTGTGGGAAACTCAAAATATGAAAAAAAACAAACAACCCTCTCAACCATAAATGTGATATTGCATTGAATAGTTGAGTTCACACCTATCTGTCCCATCAGCTCCTCTTGTGTGGATCAGGTCATGCTAAATGCAGTGTTTTAGCTCAAGTGATCACTTCTTGCACTCTGAGTGCAAAGTGAACTATTTCTGCTGACAGGAAGCTCCAAATCCCACATGGCTGCAGAATCCAGAGTCTTTGAATCCTGTTAAAATATGTGCTGTCTGAATACTGGCATGCCAGAAGTGGAGCAATCTGATGCTCTGCTGGCACGATGTGTGGCAGGCACACAGTTCCTTGGCCATGGTCTCAAAACAAAGAGGAATATGGCAGCTAATCCCTTTTACAAGCTTGAGCATGATTTGCTGTAGGGTCACACACTGCAACCAGAGAGGAAGGTGGGGAGGCTTCAAATGGTTCTGCAGCAGACAATACCACAGTCTTCTCCTGGATACTGCTGTCTCTGCACAAACCAGCTGCTCATGAGCAGAGGCACCTCAATTGCTCAAGCAGAGAGGATGTGACAGTCCGAGTGACTGGCTGAACTACACATTTCTTAAAAGCCCTGCAGACGTGTATCTCAACGTTAATCTTCACAAGATGTTCATGTGGAGCTGGGGGACTGATTTCAGCCTAGGCCTGATGAGTTCACAGAAAGTCTTCAAAGGCTGAAGCTTTTGTGTCTAAGTAGCTGCTGCTGCTGGGAGATAAAGGTGCAATTGGAAGTGCAGTGATCCTACAGAAGCTGCAGATTGCAGTAGCTATAGTGGGTCACTGTAAAGGTCCTCTCTGCCCCAGAATCCAGTGCCTAAGGCTCTTCCTTCCTGAGAACCTGCATATCCCTTTAGCAGGCTGACAGACTGCCCTCAAACCAGTCCTTGGAAAAAAACCTCTGTGTGCTTGTGTTCCATTTACTCCTATTTCTTCACCTTTGTGTTCCACATACACAAAAAAAAGGCAAGATTTTTTTACTCCATCAAAGATCCCAAGGGATAAGTCACCATTTTAAATGCATTGAGAATTTTTGGCATCTCAGGCTGAGCTGAGACAGACTGTGACACAAAACCAGAAAATACACCTAGAAGTTATCTTAGCATCTCTGGAGAAAGATCACTGACTTCAAACAATCTTGACAGAAAGCAGTGCTATTAAAGTTACTCAGATCTTTTGAGCACTAATATATATTCCATGTCAATGCTGAGATTCTGGTGCTATTAAGAGGTTGCTGATTGCTGAGGCTGTTCCTTTCCATTTCTCTTGCTGCAGTTGGGAGATTTTTAAAATGTTCCATATGTGGAAGTTTATGTAGAATTGACACCGTGCCACAGTGATGCACAGTGAGTCTGGAACATCTAAATATTGATATTAATTTGCATGATCCCCCATAGAGTGTGCCAGGACATCAGCAGTGACTGAAGTGAGAAAGTCTGTCTCCGAAGTAAGCACCTAATAACTCTTTTTGCAGGAGTTTTTAACACTGAGCTTATGCAGTCTGTGGCAAGGCTTGAGACTGAGAACATATTGCAGTTATTACAGAGCTTGAAGTCCAAGTTCCTTTTCAGACACGTCATCAGCAGTGTGTTTTAATCAGAAGTATTTTAGAGAAGCAAATTGGAATCATCTGGACCTGACTGGCATCATGTTCTCTCGAGTGTGATTTATCCTGTAATTCCTTTAATGAACTTGGTATCAATACTTTGCGATGAACAGGAACAATAATCAGTAAGGATCTGCAATGCTTTCCATTAGCACAGGTTTACACAAATGTTGCTGCAACAAAGAGAATCTCCAAAACAAGTTGCAGGGAGGTATGGGAATGGTCAGAATGCTGTGAAAGGACCATTTTCAGGGACAGAGCTTTCTTCCTTGCTATTGTTTAGGTAGCAGGAGAATGAATTAATTCACTGATTTATCACCAACATTTCATCCTGCTGGAAAAATATCCAAGAATATACTCCAGGACTTGGGATGTGGGACATCTTGCAGTATTTCTCCCAAACTCATAGCCAGCATTCCAAGTAGGATGGACACGAAATCACACTTTTTAGAAAGGGAAGAAGGAGGCAAGAAATGTTTAACTTGTGTTTGTGTGTGTGAAATACCCATCACGTCCCAGTGCCTGGTTTTCATATGGTAGTAATAGCTAAAGATGAACTCAAGTGCTCTCTTGCTTTTCTTAGAAAGTGACCCATTTTCTTCATAAGTTATTCACTTCTACATCACTGACAGATAGACAGATGGCATGACTGAAAGACCTCACCCCAATCTGGGGAAACCAGGCTGAAATACAATGAGAGATGTCCAGCTGACACAGTTTTAGTGACAGAAGGGAACACTATACACTCCTGCAGGTGGGGTGAGCAGTGGTAGGAAATGCACCATGCCATCCTTTTCCCAAAGCTTTTTGATTTGACCGTGGTGATTGGCACTGTGGCACACAAGGTTTTCCACACAAACATAAATAGCTCTTTCCCCTCCCACCACAGATAGTAATTCTGTGTCTTAGTATGTCAGCGGGGAACACTCTGCATTGTATATAAAAGTTAAAAAAAAATCTCAAATATAGTATTTGGAACCATAGAAGGATCTCAGCATAAAGCCCTGAATCGGTTCCAAGGTACAGAGGAGGAGGAGAGAAAAGGAATTTATAACTTTTTCTACAACTTTTTCTCCATTTTGGCCGAGAAACAAAGTTTTAAGGAAGGGTTTGAATATTTTGCAATAATTAAAAGCCTGGGAAGAGCTTCTTCACATGCTTTTTAACTTACATGCATTTGAACAAATTGCTGTATAGCTCCCTAAACTGTTTGACATTTGCTTTTGTTAGGACAAATTATAGTTACATCTACTTCTGACCCTGATATTTTGTGAAAGAGTAAGTTGCTCTCTACTAAGTTTAAACAATTGCATGTGCTAAATGGTTCTAATAGGTGCAGTGGCCTGTTAAATTAAGCCTTAATTTATTCAGGATATGTTAATTTTATGAATACTTTTGAATAAGTAATTATCATTTTGCCTGAAGCCTGTCGTTTGGATGCTGCAGTAATTAGGGTGCCCATTAGCCAGATTTCATCATCTAATAACACAAAGTAAATACAGAAGGAAATTGAGGAGAAAAAGTTTGTATCTTGAAGAAGAAGATATTGAGATAAGAAACAAAATGACATTTCTCTATGAGCAAGACAGGAGTTCAGTCAGTTTTTGGAGCTGACTCAGCAGTGACACAGTTCCTGTCCCAGCTGGGTGGCTGGAGGCAGGAGCAGCCCCTGGGGATGGCAGGGGGCCGCCACTCTTTGTGTTGGGTACAGCATCCCATGGCAGCACAACACCCCTCTGGTGGGGAGAACTCTCCACACAGACATGCTCATAAACAGATGAGTTCAGTCGCAAGGAAACGATGAGAACCTGCAAACATCCTGGTGCTCACTGGCTGGGAATGGCACGAACCTCCCTGCCAGTCCCCCAGCCCTGGAGGTGCATGATCTCTGCACTCTGGGCACCAATTTTTAGCTCATTCCTACAGAACTGCATTATTGTCTTGCAAAGATTTTGCTACCATAGTTGCCCACATTTAAGTGAAGATACTTTTTAAAATCAAGTCTTTCTGTAGCTTGGCCACATGTTCCCAGTGGAGTCCACTGTGTCCCTGCACTGCCCAAAGTTGCACAGAAGAAGGAAGGAATGACCTGGCTTCGAAGGGGTTATCCATGGCAATAGACTGTGAGAAGACTTATCCCCCATACAAATGTGAGGCTTCATGGAGCAACAGGGTAGAGCATGCAATACACAGAGCCAGTGCCAGTCAGCAGCCCAAAACAACCTGCCTTTGGTCAAGGAAGCAGCTCTCACTCCTCCTCTGCCCCTGCCTGAGCAGAGTGAGGATGTGCCTTTCTGCATGAGTCTAAGAATAAAGCACAGGAATGGAGGAAACGACAGGAAGGTGGATGGTCAGGGACAGCAGCCATGGTTTACTGAAATACGTTTGTGTGAGACACATTTCTACCCCTTGAAAAGAGAAGCAAGAGTGTCCTTACAGGTAAGGGTGGCTTACACAGCTCTGTCACCTCACCCAGTTGAGGCTTCAGTCCTACAACCTCTGTCAGCAATAAGGTTCCTTCTCAAGGGCTGCTTGGCCCATGCTGTCCATGCACACACACACTTCACACTGGGAGATCTTGGTGCAAGGCTGCCGAGGGAAATGACTGCTGTGGCCAGAAGGGATTTCTTTGAAAGTTCATCTGTGAAGTGCCAGCTGCATTTCTAACTGCAAAAATAGTAACAGTGCCCTTTGTATATATGACTTTAAGGGCATAATTTATCTTGTATTGGTATAATGACTCCTGTCTTGTCATGCTTAGTGTTGCAAGAATAGCCAGGAGGCATTCAGCCTGCATGAAGCCTTCACCAGAGATGTTGTGTTCTCCATAACACGGGGCAAAGTCCTCTATTGTTTCTGGAAATCTTTGTAGCTTGAATACACGATTCTGCTGTCTCATCATCTGCGTGCATGATAAACTGGGTACTTCTGAGTATTGTTTTGTAAAACTGTGGCTAAGAAAATGAAATGACCTTTTATTTTATTTAGGCAACAAAGTGATTTATGAAAAGACACGTCCACTTTCCTGCCGGGAAGTCCTTGTGTGTTTTAAGCCGCAGGGCTGACTGTGGGCTGAGAGCGTGCCTTTCCATAGCTGGTCACCTGTGATGCTACTGGAGTTTACAGGAGGACTGAGCCCCTCTACTGCCCTCAACTCTACTGTGCTACCTGCTGAACAAAGATGGTTTGAGGCCCTCCCAAGGCTCAGTCTTTGTAATGCCCTGGAGTAATAGTCCTGGGGACAGAAAGACACATTCAGATGATCCTCATGGAGGTTGTCATCTCTTGTATTCCAGTATGAGCTGGGGGGACAGGAGGAGGATTAGAGTGGCACAGAAAACAAATCATTCACAGAGCTTTGCTTCAGTGCCTCTCCTCTCAGCCCTGCCCACAGCCAGGCCTTCCTCCAGAGCCACACCATTTTCACTTCACCGGGTTCTTGGCCTCAGTCTGTGCCTGGGAAACATTGTCCCATCTGTTGGGGCGTGGGGGGTGTCTCAGGCAACCCTCACTTGCCTGACATGAAGCTGTGCTCAGCTTTATCTGGAGTTACAGCTGAGTGCATCCAGCTTGGCTGGGCAGCCATCCTAGCTGGCTGAGGCCTCTTGGCTTCATCTGGTGAAAGGTAAATGACTGAAAGGATGAAAACAGGGCTTTTTAATTGCCAGGCCACTTGAATCAATAGGGAACTCTGCCTGTTACTACGTGTGGTCTCCATGGACCCCATATGAAAGATGAAGGCAGCTGTGACCTCGCTTCATCACCCTTGCCTCAATCAATAGCTACCAGCTTTTAAAGTCCCAAAAGGTGTGATTAAGTCTCTGCTGTGTGAAGTTAGGGTTTCCTAGCATATAGCCCATTGTCCTGACTGAAAGGACCTAAAAGCCCTTATTCTGTGGGGGTTAATGACCAGATGTCCCTGGGAGGAAGCCCATCAGCCCAGAGCCTCGGTGCCAGGAATTACTGCAGCTGATTTCATTCCCTTTTGCATCCCTGCCTTAGGTGCAGTGGGCAGCATGGAGCACCTCACTGGGGTAAATGAGTCTATGGATAACCCCAGTGATGCCCTGGAAGGACAAGGGTGTTACTCTATTATTCTGTTGTTATTAGTGTTAGCCTTTGAGAACAATTCAGAGGGATGCAAGATCAAGCCCTTCCACACCTGGGAGCTTGATAGTGCATGCTTCAAGTCCATACATCCAACACTGAGTGTGTAAGTGTGATATTGCCAGCAGGGCCTAAATCAGACTGTCCCCTTGTAATAGCAAGGCTTTAACGGTGTGTGAGCAGGACAATGCATTGTAAGGACAAGTTTATGGTTTGCAACAGCAGATGCTTCAGCACCTTTAAGGGGAAGGGGATGGGCAGTATGGCTTGGAGAAATAAATGAACAAAGCAGAAGGTGATGGAGGTATCTGATTCATTTAGCAGTGCTTATATTGATAGATCATTCTCAAAGGGCCATTTCACTGTCATCATTTTCATGTAGAAATCTACCAGTAGAAAGCAAGCTGAAAGGGCTCTGAGTAGCTGGCCTTCATGTATTTTTATTTTGACTCTGCCTCCTTATTGACCCCAGAACTCCAGAGGTTGTGAGGATGCCTCCCTTCAAGGAAAACACTAATACTGGTATCTTGCTCTCCACATGATGTATTATTGCCTGTATGTTACTCCACTCAGGCAGCACAATTGGACAGGGAATTTGGTTAACACAGTATAACCAGGGCATGTGATAATTACTGGAGCATCATTATCAGTCTTATGGCATGTTTTTGCAGTTGTTAATTAAGGCTTTTATCTTCCTTTGCACATTAAAATTTTGAAAAACTTAGAACGGCATTAATAAACCTCTAGTCCCTGTAGCCAGCAGCAGCTTTGCTTTTGGAGAAAGAAAAGCTCTGGAAGCTTCCCTTCCAGGCAGTTGTGCCTTGCAGGTGAGCCTGTGTGTAAGGACAGATCATTAAGGATTTGCTGCTCAAGGATGAAGGCAGAAATAAACTTCCATATGCACAGAGTATGGAGCACAGATGAATCCAGCCACGATTCAGTTTGAGTGCAAGATTAGTTTCCTTTGAAATGCCATCAGAAAGCATTTGCTCACAATCTAGGTCACAGCAACAAAGGCTATGGGAGGGATTGACTGAAGGCAAAAGGAGTGAAGCTGAAATTACCTATGTGCAGCAGCTGTCCAAGCCAGATGTTGCAACGTTAAATATTCTGTGGGAACTGAGGGCTGCAACCATGCAGACCCTTTAGTGGGAAGAAATCGGACTGTACATTTATGTGAGTCCACACAGCGACCTTGCAACTCTCTTACCTGTGCTATTGCTAAAATCTCTGCTTCTCTTCATGCTAAAAGTGTGTTCACAGCTCACCCTGAGGGCTCTTCTCTACTGCTTCACTTCCTTTCCCTGAATAAAGTAATGGTTGTCTGAGCTCAGTACTGTGAACCAAACATTGATACAGATTAAGAAGACCAGGAGATGATGGGAAACGGAAAATTCAGCTAGACTCTTTCAGCATAAACAAGTATTTTGAGGTGCACTGCTCAGGCAGTGATTCGTTTGCCAGCTGTAGGCAGAGCTACAGAGGAAATTAAAAAGATGGAGTATGCTGAAAAGTGCAGGGGGAAAGAAACTACAGCAGGGTGCACTGATTCATAATGCAGCAGGGAAAAGACTGAGGTTTAGAATAGGATCTGCTGGGTTTAGGATTCCTGCTTCTTTGGGAGACAGTCTGTCTGTGAGACACTTTCTACAGTGTCACGCCAGCAGTGGAGCGGAAACTTTTTTTTTCTAACAGGCAGGAGGAGGGGGGAAAGCCCTGCACAAATCCCAGGCTCTCACAAGAGGAAAATATTGCATGTACCTTTTCAAAATCCTTCAGGATGAAGCTGCAGATAATGAAGACAGATGATTCCTTCAAAATAAAGATAATAAAGGAAATAAGCTATGCCTAGAATTCACCTCAGCTTTAGATCCTGATGGCAAGAAAGGTAATAGCATAATGGAACATGTTAATGCAGTCGGAGGCAGAAACAGACAAAAACTAGAAGGATGAAGGGTTATTTAAAATCTCCAGGGGATGGATAAAAAAGAGTCCGAGGCAGGAAATTGTCACTGAGATCATTAGAACATGAATAGTCCTGATGAATATCAGAAGTACTTTATGGCCTCTCTACCTTTACTTGCAGACAGCTGGAGTAGCATCTCTAGTGCCTTCTCGAAAATGAAGGATCTCAGCAAACAGCATCAAGTAGAAAATAATCAGAATGTTTTCAGAAATACACTTCTTTTTGTCAGGAAACATCAGTCAGGCTCCAAACCTCACTTGTCAGAAATGGAACATTAGCCATGAAAACACAGTAGGTTTAAGGTAGGATTTCTACTGAAAAAGCAACCATTTATAGGAAACATCTCAGTAATTTTGGCACTCAGTAGTATTGCCAGAGACATGAGAAAGCTAGTTCCAAGTTCCTCTCCCTGTTTTAGATGATGCCACGAGCTTCAGTCAGATGATATGGAAGATGCCTGCTTAAGGTAAGAGCTTTTTGGCAGCCTGGAGACTCCCCTAATCCCTGGAAATGATGAAAAGATCTGAGAGGAAGAAATCTGAACTATATGCACTTCCAAAACTGAATACTGGTCGCCTCATCACTTCACACTTAATGCTATCTGATAATGCAGCAAGGCTACAGTGTCTTTTGGTGTTACTTCCTCTGATTTTTAAGAAAATTTGGGACATAATTTAAATAAAACTGGATAGAAAAAACATATTTTGAGGCAGAGAAGGAACTGAGAGGATCCAAGGATGGGATGAAACAGATGGGGAAGCAGAAAGCCTGATTCATTTCAAACCCCTCACAGCATTCCTGGATGATAACACAGGCACTGCCTGAGCCCTCGTGAGCTCTGAGCAACAGGGTAGGTCTGTTCTGTGAACCAAAAAAAGTGAAGTTGTCACTAAGGTCTGTTAAGAACAAGGCTGTAGGTGTGAGGGACACGCAGCCCTGGAATAGCTGTACTTACAGATCAGTCTGAAAGAACAGCTGGCAGCTGATATTAATAAGGTTTAATCTGTTAGCCAAGGAGACTGTGCATACATCACGGGGGCCTGTGACCTCCCCGAGGGTGACCGACTCCTGACTTCACTAGGACGGGTTAGAAATGACCTTGTAGCCCTTCAGGGCCTCTCCTCTACTGATTTATCAGCTCCTACGCTTTTGAGGATCTACCTCACACCTGCCCTTGAAACCTCAGCCTGCTGCTTTTCAAGCTTGCCTTGAGAGCTTTCTTAGGCTTTCACACATTTGTACAACTCCCCAGAGGCACAATACTGCCCCTCCTCAGAAAACCCTCCCGTGTGGAGCAGTGTGGAGCCCTTGTGCTCCCACAGGGCTGTGCCCCTGCTCCTGAGGGTCACTGGTGCTCTGAGCCTCCTGCCAGCTCTCAGCAGCTCAGGCTGGTGCAGAGGGCCAGTCTCTGCTACACGTGCACCGCCTGTGTTACAGTGGGACTAGAGGCAACAGGCTATTCCTGCTAAAGAGAAAAATACTGCTACTAAGAGAACAAAGACTTTCAGCTGTGATTAACAGTTTATTGCCTGGGCGGTAGGTATCAAAGGGCTTTTTGGTCCTTCTGGAGGAACTTCAGTCCAGTTGGATTAAAATCAGCACAGCTGTTCCCCAACTGGCTTTCAAAATGCTTCCAGCAAATGCCACTTCCTGCTGCTGCTGCCCTTCTTCTGGAAGCTGCACCATCCTGCTCAGCCGAGCTCAAAGACTTGCTCTTCTGAAGCCTCCTCCTCCTCCCCCGTGTGTTTGCTTGAGACCCAAGTGTCCACCCCTGTGTCCTCTCTGCACTTCCCAGCTACAGCCTTCAGCACAGAACTGATGAGTGGGGCACGGTGGAAGTAAGGAAATGGTGCTGCCCACACCAGCAGGGGAGGCTGTGAGTGTGGGAGATGCAGGTTCCTCCTCTCTGCTCTGCCCCCTACACCAGGGCTGCAGAGATGCGACTGGCTCTTCCTGCACTGAAGGACAAGGTGAGCTCTGCTGTAGCAAATCCCTCAGCAGCAGAGGCAGAGGGAGAGCTGCTGCCTCGGACTGTGTGGAGGTGAAACTTTCGGATGCTGAGGATGGTACAACAGCAATTAGACTTGTTTCTGCCTCTGCTTCTGTGGCTGAAGGGGTGCAGAAATCCTCGGCAGCAATGCAGGGATGAAGTGGGGCTGAAAGACTCTAACTGCACTGAAGTGAGCAACAGAGGATATAAATTTAAAAGAAAATATAGCTGAGAGTGCCTATGCAGAAGAAGCCAGGACGACAGGAGTGGAGCAGCTCCTCTTCTGCTAAAAGAGCTGCAGATGGATGATCCCGGTGGGATGCTGAGCAGCAGAGTGACAGAAGAAGGGTCCAGAGTCGTCTAAGCTCCTTTCATGTCTCTCTAACTCACTGCCGTGCTCGAGCGCAGATGTCACTCCATCCCTGGGATGCAGATGCCACCTGCAGGCCACTCCATCCAGCCTCCTGCAAGCTACAAGAGCTCTGAAGGGAAGATCTAACCCCAGTGGGTAAAAAGGTGTCAGAAAAGAGACTCCACCCGCCTCCCTGCAGGTCCCCCAGGAAGCACAACCCTTTTTTTTTGTGGAGATGCAATGCTGAATGGTAGCAAAACTGCCCCTCTGAGCCAGGGTCCAGAGTGCCCCTGCTCAGACACCCCTTCTGTTTCAGGCTGCAGACTGAAAGTCTCTCCCTGTAGAGCCAGGGGCTTCCCTCCTCCAGCAAAAGTGTGTTTGACAGTATTTAGACAGGAAGACTGGAACTGTCTGCAGCCACAGCTGACTTCTTCCCCAGTGTGCCTCTTGGGTTCTCCTAAACTGTGGGACTCTTACCTAGGCCTGACTTAAGGACCGTGTTAGAAGACAGATGACCTGGTGTCCCCAGCTCAGACTGTTCCCAGTTTCAAGGAAGGATGGCTATGAGTTTGAGTGGTTGTTAGCTTCAGGAGTTGGGCTTTATCTTGCTCAAAGCCTCACAAAGTGCAGTACATTAAGAAGTCCTGAGCACATCCCCAACATCTCTCTGTCCTTGGGGTCACAGTGACTGAGCTGAAAGCAGAACTTGCTGTGAGCCACATCCCAACTCACCAGAAAACAAACACAGGTAATTCCATGGATGACTGAAGACTGCCATCATATTAGAAGCGTTTTATAGCAATCAGCAGTTAAAAGAGCTGTAATCACATCCATGCTTCCCTTACACACCAGGGAATTGCAGTGCCTGGTGCTGAAGGGTGTAACTTTATGATCACTCTTGCCAACTCTTTTGCTAAATCTCAGAAAATTCTTTCTTGTGGACGTATGCAATGTGTTCCCTGCTGCCATCCCTTCTGAAAGGATTGGAGCTCTGTGCTCTCTGCAGCTGGGATGCACCCAACAGCAGTGCCCAGCACTCCTCCCTGCAGAGGTGAGGAATGCCCAGAGTGGCACCTGCCAAATAAAGCATTGCCCTGCAGGCACTGAGGAAAGCAGCAGCTTGGCTCTCCAGAGCATGTATGAGCAGATGGCAGGTGAGCACTGCCCTCCTGAGAGGGAAAACACTTGTTCCCAGAGGGTTTAGGGGTGAAAACTCAGCCAGCAGTGCCTGAGCTTGCAAAAAAAAAAAAAAAAATCCTGTGGTAAGAAAGTCCCCCTGTCCCATTCCAGCAGAGGTAAGGAAAGAAGGCAACAGATGCCATCCATTTAAAACAAGCATGTCAGTAACAACCACAGCCTGAACCAAACCAGATGTCATCCCCAGGGCTGTTAAGCCTGATACTTCCCAGGCTGCCCTAAGCCCTGGACAGTGTAGCTTGAGGTTCCCCAGTCGGTTGTTGCACTTCCTGAAATGAAGACCTCATGCTCCCAACTCAGAGTTCAGTTAATCTGCCATCAGCTCTAAAGAGTCCTCCTTCTTCCTGACATCTCTGGGAAAAGACTTTGCACACACTTACACTCTGCTGAGTAACCAGAAAAGGCAATTTTTCAAGCTCTCTAATGACACAGGAGGCCCAAGGTGCTGCAACATGAAAATAGGTGCCTGCTTTCAGAGGAGCAAAAGTTCACCACCCAGTTCTTTCATCAGATGATGTATCTGGAAGTGTGTTTACTGAATTTCCCTTTTGGTACTAATGAACTCTTCACAGCAAAGCTGCTCTCCCAAACAATTTCTGCAGGATCCTGTATTCTGCACCTCTTTCACAAGTAAAATTTGTCTTAAACACCTCTTTCCTTCATCTGGAGAATAAAATGAACTGAGCTCAAGAAATGAGTTTTGAAAAGCAGCTTCCATGATACTTGGGCCTCTCTCTCTACCCAACCTGAACTTTAGAACACTTCATGTGCATATTTAATGTACATATTTAACGTGCATATTTAATGCACATATTTACAGGGCAGCATTATCTGATTCACTGAGAGTCTGCTGAATGCCTGGGAGGGACTTTGGGGGGGGGGGGGGTTTAGAGCTGTGTTCCATCTGTCTGAACACCAGCTCTTGTCAGAGACTAAAACTAAGTTTTATTTCTCCAAGTGCCAGCATTTTAGAGGAAAAACTGTGACAGCAACTTGAATTGTTATCAGTGAATCAAGTAGTAACACCAGTCCCAGGTAATTAGTATCCCAGGGATGAGGACTCTAGGGAGGGTTGTTTCTTAGTGGAGCCTCAGCACGGGGAAGGACTTAACTCTCAAGGTCTTTTGTGCCACTGGCTCACACAGCACAGACCTGCTGCCATACCCCGGTGTCAGGAAGAAATGCTTTTTCCTCTTATTCTTATTTCCTTATTTTGATATTAGGGATTCTGAATAGTGGTTATAAGCAATATACAATAAAAATGAGGCTTACCTTCAGCTTCTTGTATTACCAAAAAAAAAATAAATTCCAGAAGCAAAGATTTTTATCTCAAACCATGTGGTGTCAAAAGTAAATATTCAGTCATGTCCTTATGGAAGTATCCAGCCTGCCATGTTCTCAGTTTACAGCTCACTTGGTTCCTGTGGCTTTGCTGCCATGGCACAAGGCACAGGGGAATGTGGCCATTTGATTTTTGTCTTACCTGTTGTCCAGCCTGAACTTTCCAAACCCTTTTTTCTGTTTGTTATTGAAATGTGCCAATGTCAAAATGTCTTTCTGATCTTTTTAATCAGCTGCCCCAACTACCCCAATTTTGACATAATCTGTGCATAGATTGCTGTGTGTCTTCCCCCTTCTGTACTTGTGGTTCTTGGACTCACTTGATTGGACTGACCACCTTTCAGGTGGAAGAAAAACTTAGGCTGCTGTGTTATTCTTTTCTATCTGTAACTTGGTGTGAAAATTTTTACTCTCCCCCTCTAAAGATCTCTCACTGCCTCATAATAATGTGTAAGATCTGCTGCATCTGAGCTTTAACTACATCAGTGATATGGAGCCAGGATTAGAAGAGATTTGACTCCAAGGGCTGTACCTCAAACTCCTGGATCCTGCAGAGAGAGGAATGTATGGCATGGGTGCTGGCTGGTTGTTCCTACTGTTGGCTTACACTCATCCTTATAGGGAAGAGGGAGGGAGACAAAAGAGGGGCACAACTAGAAGAGTGTGTTGCAGTGCCCTGGGTTCTCTCTGCCTTGCTGTGGTCTCTCTTTGACGTGATACTGCTGTGGAACACAGACCTGAGAGCAATATTTAGTTCAGCTCTTTGCACACCAAAACTGCTTCCTCTGTTTGAAGGCTGAAATATGGTGAAAATATTGAGATTCTCCCCAAGGAGTGACTGCCCCTCACACAAGTAGCATGGAGTAATTCCTTCTATTCACACTCTCTTCTTCACTAAGACTCTGCTTAGCCTGCTTCTGTCAGCTTTAATTATAAGCCAGCCATACCCAGCCCTGTTTTCTTCTGGATAAGCTCTGCCTTGAATTTGACTTATTGCAGGATGTTGGGTGCCAGCTGGGAAACAGAAAATACATTCTGGAAACCACAAAACCATCTTTCTTCCTAGGCATTTGCCCATTGCCTTAGAGGATCCCACAAATCTAAAAGAATCACACACACACAATTTTTTTAAATAGTAGGGAGAACAGTGGAGTAGCTCAGGTGGTAATAAGCAAAAAGAAAGGAAATTTTCAGCATAAATCAAAAGCCAACCATTGTGTTAAAAGCAGATATATATAGAACAGGCTTTCCAAGAATCTGTCTGGTGAGTAAGAAGGGCACATTTAAACATTTAAAGGATTTTGCATGAGAGCAAGAAATACTCCATGCTCCCTAAAATTCCTTTCCCTGGAGGTACCTGACCCAGCCCAGTCAGCCTTCAGCCAACAACCAGCAGCCACTTTGTCACTGGCATCCTGAGGGGTCTGCAGAGGAACAAAGACAGCCTTGGACACACTGAACCTGGTTTTTGGGGACCCCCTGGGCATGTCTGTGCCACTTTCTCCCCCATCTCACTGCCTGTGCCTGCAGTGTCTCAGAGACAGGCCAGACATCACTGCAATCCAGAACAGGCAACACCAGGCCAGAATTAGGGTTGCTTGAGCAGTTTTGAGTATAAGCTTTGCAATCAGTGTGTCAAGGCACTCTCTGACTGCTCAGGAAGGCAGTGGCACTTTAGGTCAAAAGAGATGCAGGCAAAAGGGAAACTGGATGGATTAGAGGCTGACATGCAGTCATCCTTTTGGTAATCTTTGCTGCCTGAGCCTGGTGGTGAGTTCTGGCTGCATTAGCTTCTAAACCCCAGATATTATCTGTGTCTTGTAGCCTGGAGAAACTACTGTTGCTTGACTTGTTCACCACTGTGAGCGTGGCCTCACATACTGCCAGCACTGCACCAAGGATCAACACAGCACTCCATCATCCAGCCACCAAAAAAGACCATGTGAGAGGAAGGAAAAAAGGAAACAACTTCCCAAAGAAAAGTAGCATCAGAGACCAAGAGCAGAGCCGGGCACAGAAGGCTGAGCACACACCTGTCCACTCTCAGCGTGGGCTCTGCTCTAGGAATCAGCTCATGGGGCATTTCCATCCCCTGCCCTGGGACAGGTTTGCTAAACTTTTGTTTTTCCTCAGGGGCCATGCTTTGCCATCTGAGCAGTGGGGGATGAGCGAGAAGGCTGGAGCACACCCCTGCTGGGACGGGCTGGGAGAGCTGGGAGTGTGCAGGCTGGAGAGGGGAAGGGGTGTGAGACCTCACAGCACCTCATGGAGCTGCGGGGAACTGTCCCTCGGGAAGCGTCCGAGGGGGAACGGGGACACGCAGAGAGAGGGGAATTTGGTTTAGGTATGAGGAAGGAATTGTTGGCTCTGAGGGCGAGGAGGCACAGGGTGCCCAGAGAAGCTGTGGCTGGAAGTGTCCGAGGAAGGGGACACTGGAAGGGCCCCAGGCCAGGCTGGAGTAACCGGGGATGGTGGGAGATGTCCCTGCCCGCGGGAGGACAGGGACACGGACACTGATGGGGACAGGTACAAGGACAGTCACACGGACACTGATAAGGACAAGGACAGGAACAGGTATAAGGTCAGTCCCAGTACAAAGACAGTCCCACGGACACTGACAATCCCAGTACAAGCCCAGTCCCAGTACAGGGTCGGTCCCAGTACCAGCACGGACCCAGTACCAGCACGGTCCCGGCTCAGGCTCGGTCCCGGCACCGGCTCGGTCCCAATATAAGCACGGTCCCGGCCCCGGCTCCGGCCCCGGACACGCC
>VXBA01005189.1:885972-916400 GCA_013399895.1 Serilophus lunatus | reverse complement strand
CCGGTCCCGGCACAGGCTCGGTCCCGGCCCAGGCTCGGTCCCAATATAAGCACGGTCCCGGCCCAGGCTCGGTCCCAATATAAGCTCGGTCCCGGCCCAGGCTCGGTCCCGGCCCAGGCTCGGTCCCACAGCCCCGTGAGGGTCCCCCCGGCCCCGGGTCCCCCAGAGGGGCGGTACCGCCAGGGGGCGCCCTGGGCCCCGCCTCGAGCTCTCGTTCCCCACTATCGCGAGAGCCGCCCGGCCCTTCGCCCTCTTCCCGGCTACTTCCGCCCTCTCCCGGTTACTTACTTCCGCCCTGCACTCGAGAGCTCGCGAGAGCTGTGCGTCCGCAGAGGCGTGGCCTGGCGGTCTCGCGAGAGGCGCGCGGGCCGTGTGTCCCTCACGCTGACATGGTGGCCGGCGATGGACCCTCCGCGCGCAGGTCGGGACCGGGAGGACCCCGGGACGACCCCCCAGGATAACAGCGGGATAGCGGGATAGCACCCCGGGATAACCACCGGGACGGCCACGCCGCCCCCCCGTCCGCGGTCCCGGCCCTCGCCGCTCCCCCCCCCCCCCCCCGTTATTTGTCCCCGTTCCCCGGTCGGGCCCGGTCCCCCGGCGGCTCCGCTGGCCGGGCGGGGGTGGCCAGGCCAGGCCAGGGCTGGGCAGGGGGGGGCTCCGTGCCCGGGCGCGTTTTATCCCGGTCTAGAGGAGCGTTATCTTTGGGAAAACGGGGGAGAACCCCCCCCGCGGGTACCGGAGCCCCCCCGTTCGGGCTGTGAGGGTCGGTGTGTGTGTGTTGCTCCCCCAGGAAGCCCCTACGAGCCCGTCCTTGAGGCTTTGGAGAAACACCCGCAGAAGAAATTCTACAACGTGTGGAAGCTCGGAGGGGCCAAGTATGGTACGTGCTGCCCGCGGGGGGTGTTTGGGCATCCCCTGCTTTCTCAGCCCTTTGGGTGTCACCCCGCGGGGAGGGAACACCCGTCAGGGGTGAGGGGAGTTTCTGTCAATATCCCAAGTCAGACTTATTACATTTTTTTGGAGGAAAAAAAAGATTAAAGTGACCAAGAACTCCTGTTTAATAATTGAGAAATAAATGCAGATTTTAGTGGGGTTTTGCTGGAGTTTCAGCTCCCAGCAGCTTCACTCAGTGTGAGGCTTTGTGGGGCCTTGTCAAACACTGTTTCATCTTAAATTAAAATATTTACATGAGACACTTGTCGCTAAAGGTATTTAGGTTTGGGGAGGTGTTTTCAGTTTTGCAAGGTCTGAGTTTTTCTGCATTCACAGAACTTGTGATGTGTTAAATAAAAAATGTCCAGTGGAGATTTCCCCTTGAAGGGCAGAGAGAGGGGAGCACAGTGTCTGCTGAGACTTTGGGCAACAGCTCAGGGCCTTGCATATTTCTGCTGCTGGCAGTAACAACGTTAATCTTGTAGATAAGCCTTTGTGGAGGAAGTAGAAGGCTTCTGTTGGTGGCTTTGTCCAGGAAGAAGCAGAGCTGTGGTAGTTACAAAACCAGGCAGTTCCCCAGCAGCTTTTTGAAAGGCCTCATGACAGGAGTGGGAATGCAACCACAAAATCCCACTTGGTGCTAAAATGGAGCAGCAAAAGGGATTCCTGGGGATACTCAGACTGGACTCAGAGGGGCTTTGCCTTCCAAGAGAAACTCCTGTGCAGAAGTTGGAAGCCTCACATTAACTCCAAGATAGCAAAATATTAATTATTATCTAGACCCAGTGTGGGACAGCAGTGGTAGCAAATCCAGCATCTGGAATTGCTCACTGCATTGGTTGTTGGAACATCTTGAGTTTTACCTGTTTGCCCTCTGCCCTGGGGGCTTCTGACTGTAATTTGACACTGTTTCCAGTAGTCAGATTACAAATGTAAATGTAAATGGCTTTATTTGACAGTTTTGTAGGGAGACTGATGGGGAAAGTGGTATCTGGAAAGAGCTCGGGAGGATTTTGGGCAGAGGGGACATGTGGAGATCCAGACCAGGCTCCTGCTGGGGCTGCAGCTGACCTGAGCTCAGTCAAGAAAGGCTTTCCAAATGTGGGAGGGCAGAGACTCCCCTGCCTTTCCTCATCCTGTGTCCAGTCTGTGTCCCTTCTGCACCTGGGGACTGTCCTGTTCTTCCCCTGGGCTTTGACCTGTGCTGGGCCAGCCCTTGTCTGCTGAGCCCCCTGACCCTCAGCACCTCTGAGGGCTGTGCCCCCCTTGCTGGAGGTGTCCTGTGCCCCGGGAGCCCCAGGGTTGCAGGAAGGAGCAGCCCCAGGGCACTGAGCTTTGTCTCTGAGGGGTTGGAAACCACCAGAAAGCAAAACACGGCCTTGCTGGGATCTGGGTTTGAAATCTTGGGGTGGTGGCACATTAAACATGTGTTTGGTGACATCTTGGCCTTCAAATCACTCAAATCCTGCCCTCAGAACAGGGACTTGTCAGTTTAGACAAGGTTATTGTCACAGTGGGTGATAACTGAGAAGGACTCGGTGAGAACAGAGTCAGCAAATGCTGTATTAGTGGTTTGTGAACAAACCTCTGGCACAGGTTGAGATCACCAACTCTGATTTATTGAACCTTGAACTTAGTTGTTTCACCTTCCAACTAATCTTTTTTATCTTTTTCCCTGTTCTTATGAAGTTGTTTGCCTGCTTGGATGATGCTGAAAATAATGGGATTTGGGAAAGAAATGCCAATTAATCTTGATTTTTGTTTGTTTCTTTGCTGTGAATAGTGACATTGGGGTTTTTCCTCTTCCCTCTTTCTTCATTCTCATTTCCATTTCCCTCTTTCTGTTTCTCAGTACCTTAATTCAGTTCAGAGTCAAGCTAACTCGAGTTACATTTAGTGAAATGTCTTTGTTGATATTTTAAGTTTCAGTTTAAAAGGGACTATGGCAGGATAGTGCCTGGCCTTCAGATCACTGTTTATTAAAAACAATATTCTGCCTTTGGATGCTTTTGGCTTGATCCCTCCAGTAGTGCAAAGGTGAAATTCACAGTTAAAAATGTTACTGCTGTTGCTTTTGACCCAGCTCTGCATTCCTGCACCCTGTTAAATGTCACTGTGTGCCCACAGTGCAGCCAAGCCACCGGTGCCTCCATCCCGTCCCAACACACCTGCCATGTGCACGTCCCTGTCCCAAGGCCTAGGAAAGGGGGCTCCTGTGGAGCAGTGAGGCTGTGGCTGTGCAGAGCAGCTGTGGGAGCTGCAGGGCTGCCCTCACGGGGTGTGTGTGCTCCCCAGAGTCGCTGCCTTACTCCATCCGGGTGCTGTTCGAGTCCAGCGTCCGCAACTGCGACGGGTCCCTGGTGAAGGAGACGGATGCCATGAACATCCTGGACTGGAAAACCAAGCAGAACCATGTCGAAGTGCCCTTCTGTCCTGCCAGAGTTGTTCTTCAAGACTTCACGTGAGTGTGGGAGTGCCAAAAGCACCCAGAGGACCTGTGCAAACTCACTGAACTCATGTGCACAACAAATCACACCTCACTTTGATACCCCAGGGGGCTCCTCCTCCCACTGGGAACTGGTGATTCCATATGAGACTTGCCCCATGGAGTGCCCTGGCTTTAGTGCAGGCTGGCAAGGCTGCAAGGAACACTTGACAGGACAAGAGCCAGAACACGAGTGGAAGTGGTGATGTTTTGGCTGTAGCCAGACACTGACAGTTCACTGAAATATATGGAATTCTTGCTTGAGATAATTGAAGATTAAATGTTGCTTACTCCATAATGAATAATCCAGTTGAATCCATGAATAATACATACATTTATAAAGCAGTCTCTTAGGATATTAACTTTGTGATTTGACTGTGGCATAGCTGAAAGGGCAGTCCTTCAGCAATTTGCAAATACTCAATTTAAGCTGTCTTGCTGACTATTTATTAAGAAATGAGATAATTAAAAAAAGGAATTATGATGATAATAAATTCAAGGTAACTTCTGCCTAGCAGGCAAAGCCAGTATAGTTTATGTAGTGCTGTGTTGTATTGCCCCCCTCTGTTTTGTACTTCAGATGTTCTTGTCCATGTCAGAGCAACACCAACAGTTTTGTAAAATGCTTCAGGAATGGCTCTGTGGGACAAGGAATTAATTCTGAGCTGTTGAAATGTACAGCACAGCTTTGTTTGTTTGCATAGCAAGGGTCTGTCACAAAGGTGAGCAGCGTCTAAAGGTGAGTTCAGGCTTCAGAAGCAGAGAGACACAAGAGAAATGTGGTGCTGTCTGAGATGGCCCCATGTCCTTGTTTGGGGAGAGGGTACAAACTCCACTGATGAGAAATGCATCAAGTCCTTCCTTTGAATCACAGAGAATGGAATAACAGGGGTTTCTGATCTGAAATAGGACTGGGCTAGATCTAGAATTAAATAAAGTTAAAAAGATTGCCTGTTTTGGTGAGTTAATGTCTCGTGTTATTATTCTGCTTTCTGTCTGGTAGTGGAATTCCAGCAATGGTGGATTTTGCTGCCATGAGGGAAGCTGTAAGAAATGCTGGAGGAGACCCAGTGAAAGTCAATCCTGCCTGTCCAGCTGATCTCACTGTTGACCATTCTCTGCAGATTGATTTCAGCAAATGGTAATGTACTTTTTTTTTTTTGGTTTTGGTACAAATTGTACATTTTTGCATTTTTGTCTGATACTAAAGTATGGTATTATCCCAACAAATCATTTGTCTTGGGTGCATCCCTGCAACAAGACCTGATGGTGTCTGACAAAGGGCTGGATAAAAATGGCTGAATCAACACTCCTGAAGGAGAGAAAGAATGTTTGTGAGGCCTTGTGGATGGAGCTGACTGATAATCCAAATTCTGGGCAAGATTTTGCTGAAATAACAGGATCTGGCATGGCTTCCAGAAAATAATGTCTCAAGAGAATGAGCCAGAGGGTGTTTGTAATTTTGCTTTGCTGTGTTTATGTTGTTCAAACAGATAAATGTGGCTGCCTATATTTTCAGAGACATGGACAAGTATGAGGACTGGAAAACTACCAGTATGGTTTTCCTTGTCTGATGTGCTGAACACAGCCTGGGGCTGCCTTCACTAGAAACACAGCACTGCAGAGGGGGAACAACTGGAGTTTTATTCAGTGTTTGGTGAACACTAAATAATGCAGTTCCCTTCACCTTCACCCCTGCCCCTCCATCGTGGAGCCTTCCAGACTCTTGCAGAACTGCAAAAATTTCTCAGGCTTTTTGGGGATTTTGAAAGTTCACAGGGAAAAAAGCCTGTGGTCAGATGGACATGAATGTATGAGTCACTTCTGTCAGCCCTCCAAGAGCTCACAGGATTTCAGTTGGTTGGTGTTAGAAGAGCAAGGAGCTGCAGATGATGTGTTGTGCTGCATCTGTGTTGTGTCAGCTGTGTGCTCTGTGCCTGTGTCTGGAGGCACAGCTGATTCCATTGCAATTAGGCCAGCCTAAAATTATCAGGCAGGCCAAGCCTTGGCAAGAGGCCTCCACACGCTGCTTTGTAATGATAAATCCGGCCTCGGGAGCATCGTGTTGGAAAGCTCCTGGGTCTCAGCAGCTGCTGGCCTGTGATAAGAAACCCTTCTCTGCAGGGGGGTTTGTGCTGCTTTCAGAGAGCTCCCACCTCCTGGGGATCGGGGCCTGGTGGGCTGAGGTGGAGTTTAGGCAAGGGCATTGTCCTCCCACTTGATAACTGTCTGTGGCTTGAATTGCACGTGTGTGATTTGGCAATTGCCACCAGGTAAAAAGTCACTGGTTTTTTACAAGCTTTCCCTGCTCTCCTGCCCAGACTGAGTGTTGTGCAAATAGAGGGTGGTGTGCTGTATGGACTTTACTGTTTTAAAAAGATAGCTTTTCTGCCTTACTTCTACATATAAAAATTTATCTGAGCTTTGAGAATTTGGATAAAAAGGATTAAATAACAAGGTTACATTTCTCTCCTTGAGAAAGCTTTGCTTGTAACCATTCTCTGTGGATCTAATACAACATGTCTTAAAAGAAAGAAACAATTCCAGTCTGTCATTTGGGTGACACTACCCTCACCTCCCAAATATAAAACTCTTGAGTTCAGCCTTTGCAGTGCTGTTGGTAAAAATTGCTGTGAACAAATGGAAGGGGTTGTTTGGTGTTAATCTTTCAGACAATCCAGTTCTGTTCACTCAGCTCTTGCCACACTACATGACCTAACTAAACTTACCCGGCGGTCCTTTACTTCGCACCGGGGTTGCAGTAAAATAACTCTCCTTTTTCAGACGCAATAACCCGCCGGAGGGTTTGTGAAGCGAACCGCGGGCTGTGCGCTGTGTAACTCCGTGTGTTTCCCGTTGCAGTGCGATCCAGAACGCCCCGAACCCCGGCGGGGGCGGTGCCGGGGCCCGGCTGTCCCCGCTGCGGGCGCCGGCGGCGCGGAAGGGGCCGGGGCCGTGCCGGGGCCCGCCCGGCTGCAGGGCCGGACCCTGCGAGCCCCGAGCCCCCGCTCCCTGCGCGGCGCAGATCGAGAACACGCCCATCCTCTGCCCCTTCCACCTGCAGCCCGTGCCTGAGTATGGAAATCCTCTTCTGAGTTTCTTTGTACCGTCCGGCTCCTGGGGCAGCCCCTGGAAGTGGGGGCTGTTTTAGGGCGGCTGTGCTCTTGGGCAGTGGGGTTCAGGGTCTTGGGGGAGTTCAGGTGTGAATTAGCCTTCAGTAAATTCAGCTTTTTACAAGAAGAGCTGTACTGAACACAATGCAGATGGCCAGCTGTTGGCTCGTGGCTGGGACTTCTAATACTCCTCTCATTTCTTCACAAGCATAGGAGTCATCCTCTGTATGTTGCAAAGCAAATCCAAGAGAATAAATTAGTGAGGCATTAATTTATTTCCAAATGTAATTTGTAGCTTTTGTGGGATAACTTCACACAAGTCTCTGGCTCTTAAAGAACTAAGAACTACTCTATGCAGTAGTATACTCTATACTCTATGCAGACCCAGCCTCTGCAGGGTCTCACAGTCCATCTGTCACTGAGCTGAAATTCATTGAACACCCTGCCTGTGTGGAACAGCCCAGGGGAGGCTCATCTCTGTGCCTTTCCCAGATTCCTGTGTGATTTCCATATGTGTGTGTGCCATCCCATCTAGGCCAATCACATGTAATGATCTTCCTCTTTCAGCTGCCACCTCTTTGGCCTGATGGACTGTTCAGATCCCTCTCTGCCCGTGCTGGACAGGTGTAGAATTTAAAACCTGGTCAAATCTGTATCCCTCAGTGACATGATGCTGAATGTCATGGTAATTTTATAGATGTGGAAATACTCCTGCTTAGTACAGGTGTGGGAGTGCAAAGGAGTGGTGTTTGCAGCAGTGCTGGTGTTGTGGCAGCAGACCAGCGGTGTTGATGAAGCTGCAGGGTGAGCACTGATTGTCCCTGGTGAAGCACTAGAGCTGCTGCAGGAGAAGAAAGGGAAGGGGCATGATGTAAAATACACCTCTAAAAATTAAGGACTTCATTCCTGGTACAAAGTGAGTGTGTTCCCTTCCTCCTTCAGCTGCTCAAAACAAAGGTTATACCTCTTAAATCATGGGTTACTGTGTTATGACAAGTATCAGTATCCTAATAAATATAACTCTAGGAAAAGATAGTTCATTTTATGAGACTACTGATGAGCCCCTGTGAAGAAAGAATAGTGGCATGGAGGGAAACACAGAAATGGAGGGCAGTTACAGTTGCCCTGATGTTCTACTCAGTTGTTAAGGGCTAATGCTGAGCATGGAGAGTGTTTTTATGTGAAATGATGAACATCTTGGTTCTGAGGTGTGCAGCCTGTGAGACAACTGATGGGGGTAAAAATACTTGTGTGTATTGTAGCACATGCCTGGAATAGATCTCTTAAAGATCACATGCTTTAGGCAAACCATACCTAGAATAAACATGTCCTGAGGCACAGCACACATGAAATCAGCTATTTCTCACTGTTCACAGAAAGCTTGCTGCGGGGAAGCAGTTATCTTAGTTCTAATAAACTGCTTCAAATAGTCCTGCAGGCTTAAGTGAGACTTTCATAAACAAGATAAAACTACAACTTGTTCTTCTGTAATTTGAAATAATTTATGACAGTACTTGTACACTTGTTATCTTCCCAGGCCTGAGACGGTATTGAAAAATCAGGAGATGGAATTTGGCAGAAATAGAGAGAGGCTTCAGTTTTTTAAGGTATGTCTGTACCTGCAGGCTTTGTGTTTTGGGCTGTTTTAAGAGCCTTTTGTCTACCAAGGTTCAGGTTTGGATGATAAATGTGGATTTTTTGGAAGTGTCAGACTCTCAAATCTGAATTTAATACAGAAACAGAAAATTTGCTTTCTAATTTGAAAAAGTTTACTCTGGTTCTTATCAGTGGGGATTTATGAAGCATTAATCTTTTTAATGGCATTTCATGAGCTTGATGCCTTAGGTCACAGGGAGTTTCTGGATAAAAAGTTCATTTATCCACACCCCTGTTACAAAACTTGTTGAAATTGGAAGTGTTGAACAGAGCAGTGTTCAGATATAGCTGCTCTCAAACTGGGCAGCACAAGTCCTGTGGTGAAAATCAGCTTCTTTGCTGCTGGGCAGGGATCTGAAGCATTGGCATTTGATCCTCACCCACTAATTTGACCTGGTTTAGGAATTCAGTGCAATGATCTAAGACTCTTTTCATGTATGCAGACTAGGAGGTTTCTTTCAGAAAGTTGCAAATTAGCATTTACATTATTAAAGAAGGAAGTGGCCAGGCTGAGTCTTGTTACAAGTTTCCATGTCAGCTTTATTAAATGTACCATCCCAAGTTTGCAAAAGGTCTCACCCAGGAGTGTCAGCCCTAAACTCAATTGTGCTATAAATGTAAATCCTGCTATAAATACAAGCACTTAGGTTCTGTTGTCTAAATACCAGTCTTAAGAAGGCTTGAAATAGGTTGTGTGAACTGGAAGGTAAGAGGTTCCTGCAGCCCTGCTTTTGAAAGGTAGGAATGAATTATTGATTCAGCCTTCACAGGAGCTGAGTGAGTGCCTTTGCTGATGATTAAGGATATATCCAAGGGGATCACATTCCTCTGTTTAACAAAGGAGCGAAAGCAGCTTGGGTAAATAGCGAGGACTCTTTTATGGTGTCTAGTTTTGTCACTTCAGTTATGTTCTAAAAATTTAATACACCTTTGAAAAAACCACAACTCTTTTTTTTTTTTTCTCATTTTGGAAAAAAAACTACAGTGGAGTTCAAAGGTTTTCAAGAATGTTACCATAATTCCACCTGAGACTGGAATGGCACACCAAGTGAACTTGGAATATTTGTCAAGAGTTGTTTTTGAAGTTAAAGATTTCCTGTATCCTGATAGCGTGGTTGGCACAGATTCACACACAACCATGGTAAATGGCTTGGGTATCTTGGGCTGGGGTAAGTATGCTCAGAATAACTTGATTGCACTTGGAAAGGCACACTAAAGCTTGACAGACATTTCTTCCCCCTGGATGCTTGTATCTCAAGCATAACAGATTCTCTTGAATGATTCTTCAGAATGCTTTTTGTCTAGAAGTAATCTCGACTAACATTTCTTTCCATTGAGAAAGCACCGTTTGTAATTTAAAGAGACAACAGCCAAGAAACTACTCATACTCAAATAAGTGCTGTTTGCACAGCAGAAATTTGCGTGAAGGTTTCTTTTCCTCAGAAAATTAGCTTTAGATGTAAAATATTTCCCAGTTGACTGTGATGTTTAACTTGAGCAATAGTTTTGCTGGATTTCACTCTTGATGTGCAGATATTTAACAGAGCCTCCGTCAGGGACGGAGTGTCACCCTTCCCTTGTAGGAGACGAGCAGCAATATGCTGTTTATCACCAGCCCGTAGGCTTGACAGAAGGGGTGTTGGTGGGTTTTTGGGAGGTGCAGGTGTTGAGTGCTGGTTGCTGGCAGTGGTGACAGGCTGTGTGTGCTGTCCTTGCAGGCGTGGGGGGCATCGAGGCGGAGGCGGTGATGTTGGGAATGCCGGTCACGCTCACGCTGCCCGAGGTCGTGGGCTGTGAGCTGACAGGCACAGTCAGCCCCTTGGCCACCTCCATAGACATTGTGCTGAGCATTACAAAGGTAAGAGCTCAGTGCCTTTTTTGTTGCAAGTCCCACCAGTGGTGGTTGAGGACTGTATTCAACGCCCATAGTGTTTTTAGTGCCCCTTTGATCGTGGCAGTGCAGGAGGGTACAAATAATTTCTAACCGTTTTTATTTACTAGTCCTTTGAAGTAGTGAATTTTTTTTTCTTTCCCCTCTGTAGTGGTTTATTTACAGGCCCTCTTTCACTAAAAAAGTAATTTAAAATAATTTTATAATAGGGTTTTGGTTTGTTTTGTTTTTTTTACAAACATATGCCTTAGGGTTTCAGCTTTTTGTTTTAAGTGTTCATGACTCATGAACTGTTGTGACAAACATGCATTCTACCTCTTCATGTAACAAGTAACGTTGTGTGTTCTTTCCAACAGCTCCTTAGGCAAGCTGAGGTCGCTGGGAAATTTGTTGAGTTTTTTGGGAGTGGTGTTTCCCAGCTGTCTGTAGCAGACAGAACCACAATAGCAAATATGTGTCCTGAATATGGTGCTATTCTGAGTTTTTTCCCTGTTGATAATGTGACATTGAAGCACTTAAAGCATACAGGTAAAGATGAAATTTAAATAGTGATTCATTGCAATTGTGTGTGTGATTTATGGTGATACATGTGTTTTCTTAGAACTTCATAGTTCTTGCACTCTGCTTTACTACAGAGTTTTGGGTTTAATGTATAATTAGAGATGTGCTTGAGGCTCATGTCCAGCCTGGTTCATTTGTCTTAACATCATGCTCATAAACCAGGTATTATTTTTCAGCATCCACGCTCCCTGTTTTTGAAAGCATTTGTAAGCCTTTAAAAGAAAGGTATTAAGGAAATTCTCACATTTTGAAATGAGTTTGAAAGGAATCCCTTAACCACTTGTAGATTCCCTACAAAATCAGAACCTAAAATGAATAAGAGAAATAAGTGAAACTGAGAACAAATCACATGTCACTAGTTTTTCCCCAATGGTTTGTTCCCCTTTGAATCACATGATTTCACTGGCATCTCAATCTGAGCAAGAATGTCAATTCCTTGTCAAGCTAGTGCAAACAAAGAGAGCCACAGAGTGACAGATACAAAAAAAAAAAAAGCTCAATCACATGAGTGAGCCTTTCTGGAATTAAATCTGTCACTTTTAAATATGAGTTAAATGCTTTTAATAGCAAACATTTGCCTGGTCAGTGCAGAGCAAAGAAAGGGGTTTCAGGCAGTAGCCAGCAATTCTGTCTATTGTCAACTCAGCACATGGGCTGTATTAAAGCAGTAAATCCTCACAGAGAAAAGCCTTATGGACTTCAGGGACACATCTGTAAATTCAATTAGAGTTACAACTGCTGGAGTTGGAGGGGGAAAAAAATACAAGTGTTTTAATTGGTGTATCTTTCCTGAACCGTTTCTGGAGGTTGAGGTGTGGAAGTAGTGTGCTTGGAAAAAAAGTTGCACTTCAAACACTCTGAATTTCTAAAAGTTGTGTGTCTTCTTTTATTTATGTTTTTAATGTGTTATGTTTTTTCTGATGTTTGAAATTACCTTCCTAAGGTTTGGACACGGCCAAGCTTGAAGTCATGGAAGCATATCTTAAAGCTGTGAAGTTATTTAGAAATGATGAGAGTTCTTCCAGAGAGCCTGAGTATTCCCAGGTATGCTTGGAAGGACTGGTTTGTTTGATTCTCATAAATAACAACTGATGATTTAACAGGTTTGTCTCCCACTGTGACTTCCATTGCTTTCTGCAAGGTTGTATTTATTATTAACTCACAATTCTGAGAAGGACAATTTGCAAAATGTAGAGTGGGTGGGGGGGAAAGGGAAGTACAGTCACATTGGACTGCAGTCATTGGAGTCATGGACTCCAGTCATTGGATTCCAGTCACTGCTGAGTTCCATATTCATGTGCTGCTGGCAGGGATTGATAATGCCTATGCTTTCTGTTTCTTGGGTTTCTAGGTAGTGCAAGTTAATCTGAGTTCTATAATTCCCTATGTCAGTGGCCCCAAGAGATCCCAAGATAGAGTGGCTGTTACTAACATGAAAAGTGACTTCCAAGCCTGCTTAAATGAAAAGGTTTGTACCAGTGGTGTTCTCTTCAAAAAGTATTTCCTATAATCCACATGAATAAGTGTTATGTTACCTGTTCTTTGCAATATCTGCTTTCTGCTTGTCCAGGGTGTTCCGTTCTTGCAACAATCCTTAATTTCACAGTTTAGAGTGCTAGAGAGAAAAAACTTTAAGTACTACATAATGTGAGTTTGGAAAACATTTTCACTTTTTCAGGTGTTGGGTTTTTTTAACAGTTATGTATTACTTAATTTCCAGAACAGAATTTACCAGCAGAAAACTTACCATATTTTAAAGGAAATGCAGACTGCTTAGATTTGTAGATAATCAGTGTTCTATGTTCTTAAATTAGCAAATGGTTTTTGCTTAAAGCTAAACTTGCTTTCACAGAGCGAATGTTTTTATTCTGAAGGTATTATTTTGGGTTAGGAGTGTGTTTAGATATCTAAGAATGCAGCTGATAACAGGAATGTGCCTTCATTTTAGTGATTATCATTGTAGTTTGGGACTGATAGCAGTGTTAGAAACATGTACTTGGACACTGTAAGAATTCATTCAGTTGGTTTTGGCTTTTCTGGCTTGTAATGGGGCCTGTGACATACAACAGACAGCTGTGCTGGGGGGAAATCCTACCTGATTGTGGGAGACAAAGGCTGAGGTGGAAAGGGACCTCTGGAGGATATTTGAGTCCTGAAGGGCACTCAGGGGAGGGTGTGAAGTGTAATTGTCTTAGTCTGGTTTAGTTTCCATCCTTTTGCAGTTAAAATCCTGGATGTGCTTCTGATTCAGGAACAAGTATTGCACAGAGTTAGACCTGGATTTGTAAGGGGTTGTTCTTTGTGCAGCAGGAATGAGCTGTGGGGTCAGCCATGTGTAGACTAGCATTGTTCACAACTACTGCAGAGTTAAAGCAGTTGGGAAGGAAGAGGAATGAGATCAGTGTATTCAGAGGAACATGAACTGAGGGCTGCTTTTAAAATCTGTTTGAGGGCTCCCAATGGCACAGCTGAGTATTTCAAAATGAGGGTTCACTTGGTCTTGCTGCTGTGTCATACTTCCTGTACTGTAACATGTGTTTCTGTCATCCAGTGTGGTGTGAAAGGATTTCAGATTGCAGCTGAGAAGCAGAATGACACAGTGCCTGTTCAGTATGAAGGAAATGAATACAAGCTGTCCCACGGCTGCGTTGTCATTGCTGCAGTCATCAGCTGCACCAACAACTGCAATCCCTCTGTCATGCTGGCTGCAGGTATGTTGGCACCAGACAAGTCATACCTTCGTGGTGCTGCTGTGTTTGCACAGCCCTTGCCTTCACTTCTGTTGGTTCCCTGTAATGACTTGATCTAAAGGTTTGGAACTGCAAACTTGGCACTAATACAACCTCCAGAACATACATTTACTTTTCCACGATACAATCTCCATGCTTCTGCCTTAAAGCAGTATTTGGGAGAGGAATTACAAAGTATTTACCCTTGGTAGTATTACAGCAGGTGAGCAGTTGTAGGGCTCCTGTCAGGTGGGTGCACAGTGACACAGCTGATGGAGGTGGCCTTTAGCTTGGAGCCTGTCCTGGATGATAAGCTGTGACACCACAGAGCCAGGACACAAACTCTGCATTGCTCAACAGCTGTTCTGTCACTGGTTGAGGGGTGCCTGCCACACCTTCACAAGCTGCAGATGGTTCTGCCAGAAGAGCTCATCTGTCAGGCCTTGCTCCCTTCCTTTAGGGTCCTCTGTGGCCAAGACAAGCCTCCCTGAGGGGCTTGATTCAGGGTGGTAGTTGCTTTAATGATTTAGACAACTTTCAGTTTATTAATCCTCCGAGTGTTTTTATGATTGATTTAACTAAGGTAGCAGCATGTAGATGTCCTATTAATGGATATAGAAAACAAACATAATCTTGTTTTTTTTTCCTTTCTGTTTGGTAGGACTCTTGGCCAAAAAAGCTGTTGAGGCTGGCCTGGTGGTGAAGCCCTACATCAGAACAAGTTTATCACCAGGCAGTGGCATGGTCACACATTACCTCAGTTCCAGTGGAGTACTGCCATACCTCAGCAAGCTTGGGTGAGGCCTGGCTCCATTTACTGTTTTAGGCAGATAGTGCAGAGGGAATTTTTGCAGGCTGAGAAGTAGGATTGCTGTTCATTTGGGGTTGTTAATCCTTAACTTAATAGGTTGTCATTTTACTTTCTTGATGACTTAGTTGTTTTGCTCCATTGTATTCCCACATTACAATTTACTATTTGAGGTCTGTTTTTTCAGTACCAAACTACTTAATTGTAAGTATCTTGCAGGACAGGATTCACTTGATGTTTCTTAGAAGTGGAAGATCTGTCAGGACAGTCTGTATTAATCTTCTCTTAACATTGCTGCTGTCAAGGGTTGTTTAGCATATTTTGTCAAAGCAAAAAAGAAATCCTTAGGGATTGCTAATAGAAGAAAAGAGAGTGTTGCTAACAAATTGTTTGTGACTGTGTGATGTGTTACTTGATTGGTTTTTCCCATGTAGGTTTGAGGTGGTTGGTTATGGGTGTTCAACCTGTGTTGGGAACACAGCCCCCTTGCCAGAGGCCATCAGGAATGCAATAAAACAGGTAAAGCTCTGGCTGGCTTGTTCACTACAGGAATGTGTTTCCCACCCAGTCAAGCAATCAAGAAATACAGTAATCCATGCAAAATATACTTAATTTTTGGCTTGAACTTTGCATGATGTTTTTGTACAGTTGCATCTCAGAGGGAGACCATGGCAGTTCATTGCTGTGTAAAATAAATGTAATAGATGGTATTTATAGCATACAGGTGGAAATTACAAAATAAATACATATGATCTAATCTTACGTGTAGATTTTATAAGTAAAGAGGAGGGTTTTAAAGCACTGTGGGCTTGAGTGTCTAAACAGCTGCTGCTTTTTCCCTCTTCTGAAGCAGAAGAAAAATACAAGAAATAAAAGGCAGGAAAGGAGTTGATTGAAATGACAGGAGAACACATCAGAAGGACAAGAGTGAAAATAAGAAGAGTAGTGTGAGAAAGCAAAATGCCTTTCAGTTGCAGTGTTGAGCAAATATTAAAGGGGAATACTAAAAGCACATCTGAGTTAGTCCACAAAAAATAGCATAAGCTGTTGAGGCAGCACGAACTGCTGGAACCATCTCTGGGTCTGCCTTTCAGGGAGATATAATTGCCTGTGGAGTGTTGTCTGGAACCAAGAACTTCGAGGGCCGCCTGTGTGACTGTGTCCGTGCCAACTACCTGGCCTCCCCCCCGCTGGTGGTGGCCTATGCCATCGCAGGCACTGTGAGGATAGACTTTGAAACAGAGCCTTTGGGTGAGTGTTCCCCTGCAGCTTCTCTTTCTGCCTCCAAGGCCTGTGGGGAGGGGTTTCTGCAGGTGCATTTTGGCACCAGAGCTGGTATATTTGAAGGGAAAGCACAGCTGTATTTGGTGCTGCTCTTGACTAAAGCAAAGTATCCACTTAACTGACCAAATTCTTTACGTGTCTGGTACCATTTCTGAATGTATACATGTTTATATTCTAATACAAATCTGAACTCTAATATTTTATTCTTTAAAACTGCTTTAAAATCCCACCCAGGCATTGGCTTTAATGGCAAAAGTATTTACTTACGAGATATTTGGCCCACCCGAAAAGAACTGCACACAGTGGAAGAAGAGTGTGTGATATCATCCATGTTTAAGGAATTGAAGGAAAAGATGGAGGTAAGAATGGTCTTTTGTTCTGCATAACTCAAAGGTTGAATAACTTAAAGGTTGCATTTCACTGTAGCTTTGCGTCTTCCAGTTGAATGTGATTGGTTTCTTAGTTATTTCCATTACTGTCATGGAAGGCTTCAGCTGGGATTAAAAAGTGATTCTTAAGTAGTATCCAGTGAGGTAACTTTTAATAGATAATAGAAAATTATTTACAAGATAATAGAAAATCACCAGTAAGTCTTTGGTTTCTGGATGTAAAAATATAATAAACTCTGTTCTTTTTGATCCACGTTCTTGTAGAAAGGAAACAAGCGATGGAATTTACTGGAAGCACCAGAGTCAACTTTATTTCCCTGGGATTCAAAATCTACTTATATCAGATGTCCTTCCTTTTTTGATAAACTTGTAAGTACAGTGGATCTATCCACCAGATTGCATGCACTGCACTGAAGTAAAGGAATAGCTATTCCAGTAAAGCTTCAGTGTTTCAGTAATAAATTTAATTATCACTAACATTTCTCAGTCTTTTAAATACTGTTTGTGTTTTTGGAATGAGTGGAGCCTGTACACAAAGGTGCCTTCATATACTGCAGATACATTTTATGTCTCTGAGGATCTTGGAAGAAAATGTCTCTGAGATTTTTTTCCTCCCCTCTGTGTTCTTTCCCTGCCCCTTCCCTTTTAGGCCAAAGAACCAGATCCACCACAGCCGGTTGAAAACGCCCATGTCCTGCTCTACCTGGGGGACTCTGTCACCACAGATCACATTTCCCCTGCTGGGAGCATTGCCAGGAGTAGTGCTGCTGCCAAGTATCTGACCAGTAAAGGGTGAGCACGTGGCACCTTCAGCAGTTCCTGCTGTAGCACAGGACTGCTGCACGTGGCAAATCATTGATCAGCACTGTTGCTTCCCTTTGTAAATACCTGTCTGCAGGAAGGGGAGTGACATGGAAAAACAAAACAGAACTGTTCCTGAGTTCATAAATCATCACCTTCTGTGCAGGCCGTGTCTAAAGTTACAGCAAACACCTGGGATACACTCTTGAACTCCTCCTTTCAGCTCTTGCCACAGTGACAGCTGCTGCCAAACGGATGCCAGAGCCAAACTAATGTCCTAATGTATAAATGAGGTGACTGGTCTGTTAATGGGAGGTTAGTCATTGTCACTGGCCTCAAGAACAGTCAGACGCACAGAAGATCAGATTTTTTTTAACAGAGTAGTGTAAGAAAATGAAGCCGAGTTTTATAAATTAATGTGGTATGGGCTCTTTTTTTCTAGCAACTGCATTCAGTCTGAATGAGTCATATTGCAAGAAGGAAAGAATAAATGGGATTTTAATTCCAGAATGGTTGTTGATTTATGAGTAAAGCTCCCATTTTGGTACAAGGCTTGTTAATAAATATGCTGGTAATGGTAAGAGGATTAGTGAGCTGGGTTGTTTCCTAGAACAGTGTCCCCATAATTCTTCTGTAAGTACCATGCTGCTCATAGCACTTCATAATGAAGTTGAAGAAAATCAATTTAAAAACTGCAGCATTCTTCCTGATGTGATTTACACACGTTGTTCATGATTTATAATTATTACATTTGTTGGAGGACTAGCAGTTTACATCTCACACTGAAGACTTGAATATGCTGCAATAATTTTAAAAAAATCATCCTTTTAGACCAGGTAACTTTTAAAGTACCTGATTCCCTTTTCAATTTGCTTTTTATTCTAGACTCACACCTCGTGAATTCAACTCTTACGGGGCTCGAAGAGGTAACGATGCTGTGATGACAAGAGGTACCTTTGCAAATATCAAGCTTCTGAATAAGTTCATAGGAAAACCAGCCCCTAAAACAATTCACTTCCCATCAGGACAAACGGTAGGAATATATTTGTTTTCACAATTACTCTGAAATGGAGGGTCAGGCTTAGAACTCACTCAGACTGTGTCACTTTGTTATTCCACAGCTAGATGTGTTTGAAGCAGCGGAGCTGTACCAGAAGGAAGGCATTCCTGTAATTATTCTTGCAGGAAAGAAGTATGGACTGGGTAGCTCGAGAGACTGGGCTGCAAAAGGGCCTTTTTTACTGGTACTGCTGGTTTGTTTGTATTTGGGGTGTGGTTTTGCTTTTTCTGGAAATACCTAAAAGCACATCATATAGTTCTTCATTAGAATCTTCATGGGACAAGATCACTAGTCAGGATAAATCTGAATTTCCTCATGATGTAACTTACCATCTTGGATACCAGACTGTGAGATAAATTAGACACTTATCTAGTGCTGACCTCTGGTCTCCATGGGGGGGGTTCAGTATCTCACTATTGGAGAGGAATTTCCACAAATACTCAGAATATATTCTGAGCCATTGATTCATGTCCTGATTCATGGTCACAGTCTGTAACAAATTCCATTTCATACTGTGTGGGGCTGCTCTGCCTTGTTTGCTGCCCCCTACTGTAAAGCTAAAAGATGCTACCAGTGTAGTCAGAGGACTCTGGTGCAAGGCATTCTCCTTATTCTTTGGTTTGAGCTGGAAGATTTTGCACATAATGTGTATTTGGAGGTTATTTCTGTGTTTCACTGTGCCTGCTGTACATGTGTTTTCGCAGGGTGTCAAAGCTGTCCTGGCTGAAAGCTACGAGAAGGTTCATAGGAGTCAGTTGATTGGAATTGGCATTGCTCCACTTCAGTTTCAGCCTGGGGAAAATCCAAGTACTTTGGGTCTTACTGGCAGAGAGCAGTTTTCTATATTGTTCCCTCCAGAGCTGTCTCCCAGAATGACTTTGGAGATTAAGGTATCTTTGCAGTATTTTTAATTTCTCTGTTGAATGTACTAACAATTGAAAGCAGAGAAAGAAAAGTTAATCCTGATGATAGGAAGCAAAGTAAGAAAAATTAAAATTTATTCCTTTTGGAAGGTGAGCTTATAATCCTGCCTGCAGTTTGTCATGGCTGTTGAAGTTTCCCAAAGTACATCCACATGTGACTTTCTACACAACCATGTATGCAACCTGAAATCCTTAATTGTTCTTTTGGGCCTTGTTTCCCCCTCGTGGGCACTGTATTAAAGGAGAATTGAGTTCATCTCTCATTCAGGCACTTTTAAAGGCAAAAGTGTGATGATTGGAGAGGCTTCAGCTCTCCATTCTCTATAAAGGAGCCCAGAACACCATTGGTGCCATCCTGGGGAAGTGGTGTTTTCCTGGATGCCAGTGGCAGTAGCCTGCTCCCAGCTCCATCTGGTCCTGGCACCAAACAAGCCTCCCATCTGTTCCCAGCTGTCGGGTCTGTAGTGGCACATAAAGAGGGTGGAATGCACTTGTGTTCAACAAAACATGGGGATAGAATGTTACTTGAGAATAAGCAAGGGGAAGTGAAAGCAAAATTTTAATTGGTTTCTCTTTTTCACTTTTGAAGACAAGCACTGGAAAAGTGTTCAGCATGATTGCCTTGTTTGAAAACAACATGGAGATAACTTTGTACAAGTATGGTGGAAGTCTAAACTTCGTGGCTCGAAGATTCTTATAGTAGCTGCTGACTCTCTGGGTACCTTGCATAACTGGTAACTCTGAAAATGCCTTGTGTGAACCCAGGAATCTGTACTGTGGAACTGCAAACAGTCCTAGTGTGCTCAAAGTTACTTCGTCCATGGATGTAAAAGATTGTGAATCATTGTAACTGCAACAAGATCCTTTCTGATTTTGAATAATATTCTAATGGTGCTATTAAACATTGCTAAAATCAACATGTGTATTGTGGCAGAGAGATGTAAGTATGGAGAGGATGTTTTATCAGACCATTTTGTAAATAAACTATGCGAAATCTGAAACTGATTGTGCTGAAGATTATTATGTAAGAAGATTTTCTGCAGTTGTTTCCACTCAGTTTTTGCACCTGTAAATCTGTGTACTGCTATTTGTTGGTTTAAGGGTAGCAGATGGCATGGAATCTTAAAGGGCAAACAATTTTTTTTTTTTTTTTCATCTAGAGCTTAAAAAAGATACTGAGTTGTCATTTTCTTGTTCTTTAGGCTGTGGGCTGAGCAAAAAGCAGTCCACGTGAGGCCCATGGCATCCTGTATCACAGATGATGACTTCCTTACCTTTATTATGGGATTATATTTCATCTGGACCCAGATTTAAAAAACAGCTCAAGCTATGTACTGTGTGCTTAGAGATATGGGAAACATTTCTGCATTTAAAAACCAAGCTGGCCGTTGTTTGGTTCGTGCAGGTTAACAGTCGTGTTTGTTCATGCCCTTCACTTGAAGTTTGTTGTATCTACTTCAAGGGATGCAGTTTGTCATTTGTGACATCAGATTTTACTGTGCTGTCTACAGTATCATCAAAGTACCTCCCCATAGTGTTTTTAGCCTTTAAAAATGTTTAAAAACAGCTACTAGGACTGTGAAGTTTCCTCTGCTTTAAATACAGCCTGTGTGTAATAAGTTGCACTCCCTTGTCAGACGTTCAGAGCCAGCCGGGTGGCTGTGCTGCCTTTTACTGCTTTCTCATGTGCTGTCTGTTCACAGCTCTCCCCAACAGCCTCACCTTCCCCTGGGGGGGGAGCCCAGAGCACTGAACAAACCTGTCTCTTTAAGTCACTGCAATACTAGAACTGTAATTGTCAGCACTCTGAGGGTAGACCCCCTGTTCCATAGTTCAGATCAGGGAAAGGTGCAGAGCTCCTGCAGAAGCTCTTGTGTTTCCACTTCACTGAGCTGTTGAGTGAGTCTGCAGCTCCAACACTCTCCTGTGCTCCTGTCTCTTGAAAAGCTTCATAACACCGCTTACAGTTTGTGTAGAGATTAATTTCTGCTGCAGAATAAAACTGCAGTACTTGCCTTTTGCTTTAAGATTTTTTTATTGTCATAAATATCAAAACATTCAAGAGGACTATATTAGCTTTACTCACATGTGCTTTTAATTTATAAGCAGACACTAAAGTAGATGACTTGCAAACTAGCAGATGCACTGTTCAAATCTTTAAATAGTATGTTTGACATTCCTTAAAAAAACCAACAAAACTCCCCAAACCTCTCACATTGTATCATTATGTTTTGACAGTTCAAAGGCCAAACTAATTTGATTTCACTGATAACTCTGATATGTATTTTTCTATTTCATTAGACAAAGTTCATTGAAGTTTGAAGTTCTGTATAATTTGTTTTTATATTTCAGTAGTTTGCTGTGGTTTTAGGTGAGATGAAAGCTGTTCTGGTGACTCCTACAGTGATAAGGGAGATAAATGGATGTGGTTTTGAATATTATACCCAACTGAATGCTGGACGAGCTCCTGGTACACTTCTATTCATTTTATCCAGTTACTGAGCAGATCTCATTTCTTGTACGAGTGTCTAATGCTACTTTATCCCAGCTCAAAGGTATATTCTTGACTCGGTTCAAGAAAATGCCTGTTACTGGGGAGCAAATAGGAATTTAGTGCTGGCACATAACGATACCTCGTGCAGATGATAAAAACGCAGCTCTGGGCCTATTGACAACTTGTGTTGCTGCTGATGCTTGAAGGGAACGCAGCCTCCTGCCCTCTGGATGCTTCAGGGGACAGGGATCAAGGATCAAGGCAGATTGGTGGGGTGAAGTTAAGTGCAGTTTCAAAGGTTGTGACTTACCTGCAGGTTGTCACCAGTAGAGCAAGTTGGCTCTTTTTAGAGACACGATGGGTTTCATGACCGTAGCAGCTGCTTTAATGGTGCTGCCCTCCCGTGTCCTGCAGCCCATGAGGCTCTGAGCTGTGCCTGGGCACTGGGGCTGCTCAGCTGGAGGCTCCTGCTGGTGCTTGGTGTGCCCAAGTCGGAGTTGCGCAGGGTGACTCCTCCCCTCTGCTGTGTGGGACAGCACTGCTCACACCCCGTCTCCTCACGGGCTGGGGAACTGCCAGTGCAGGGGACACCTCAGGATCCCTGGGAACAGCCCCGTGCCCTCTCCCTGCTGCAGCAGCGAGCTTTGTAAAGCCCAGAGTGAGGGGAAGGAGGACAATTGACTTTGGACGCTGCTTGGATCCCCTGAGCTCGGAGGGATTCCAAGCAGCAGTGGCAGGGGACAGGACAGTCAGGATTGCTCACACACCAAACCCTGCTCAATTAGACCTCTAGTATCTTAAAGCATTGGAGGACATGTACCTTTTTGAGAAGTGACTCAGTGTGTTAGATGTATTTAATCTAGGCTTCCTCTCCAATTTGATTTGGGGAAAGAATCTGTTACAATTTTTCTAAATGTTTTCTCCTTGCTTCCCCCTTCCTCTCTATCCCAAACTGCAAAGCTTTGGGATAGCGTTGATGTTTATACATTTTACACCTAAGTATAACAGTATGAAACTGTACATTAATCATATTTAAGCAAATGCAAATAAATATCTCCTGTTTAAAGCAAACAGAACAGTGTTTTTAGTATTGTATAGCTATATCTTAAGTTCAATTGATGAAAATTGTGCATAAAACGTTACCAATACTGTAAATTATTTTTAATAAAGAAAATTGTATCACAATTTTTCTATGTTACCATCTATTTTGAACAGAGTGGAGTACACTTAAAGTGGTACTGAGAGTATGTATGGAGTGGGGTAGCTAAGGAAAAGGGATAAATCATGTAATTGTGCATGTTTCATTTTCTGGTTAAGAGTGTCTCACGTGGGCTCGTGAAGAATGTTTAGCAGATGCACAGAGATGTTCTCTGTATTACCTGAGCTCCAGATACCAGTCTGGGTGTTACACCAACTGTTTTTTGAATAGCTTTTTCCCCCTTCAGGATAAGGCCTCATTTAGAATCCTGTATTAAAGCAAGCTGTTGGCCAAGGTTACAGCCAGGACAGGTCCTCAGAAGTCGTTTGGGGACGTCTGATAGTGACCTGCCTCAGGACTCACTTTCAGCAGAGGCATTAGGCTTGAATTCAACATGCAGATGCTAAATTATTCATGTCTGATCTTTCTACAGATAATAAAAGAGGCTGAAGTACAGCCTGTGCCTCCCCTCCCATCCGTGGCGAACAGGGCAGGCAGGAGAAGCACACAAGTTTAGAGTTCCTAAGTCTGGGCGTTACTGCCTGGCAATTAAGGCAAGAGTAACAAGGCCCAGACCTGTGTAGTGGTTTAACCCAGGCTGGGTGCCAGGGTCTCACTACAGCCACCTTCTCACTCCCCCTTGCCCAACTATAGAGGAGAGAGAGAATATAACGAGAGGTTTCGTTATTCATGATAAGGACTATAACAGATTCTTTCTTAATCACCGTCACAGGCAAAACAAGACTCCATGTGGGAATAATAATCAAATTTATTACTAACAAGATCAGAGCTAAGAGAGAGAGATTAAAAGACACCTTTTACCCCCCTCCCCCTCCTTTTTACATCCAACCTATTCTCCCGCAGCGGTCAAGGGAAAAAGGTGAGGTGGGGGGGAGGTGTTGCTGTGGTCAGCTGCTGTTCTCAGCCGCTNTTTGGGGACGTCTGATAGTGACCTGCCTCAGGACTCACTTTCAGCAGAGGCATTAGGCTTGAATTCAACATGCAGATGCTAAATTATTCATGTCTGATCTTTCTACAGATAATAAAAGAGGCTGAAGTACAGCCTGTGCCTCCCCTCCCATCCGTGGCGAACAGGGCAGGCAGGAGAAGCACACAAGTTTAGAGTTCCTAAGTCTGGGCGTTACTGCCTGGCAATTAAGGCAAGAGTAACAAGGCCCAGACCTGCAAAGTGCATTGCAATTTTGTTTGCAGAGAGGAGTAGAGTTCTGTAAATCTTAACGCTTAGCAGGAGTGCCTTCCTGCTGTATCCATCTTGTTCAATGAGCTAAAGCTTCAGGCAGCCTCAGAAATCGAGAGAGAGAACCCTGAATATTTTTCAGAGCTCTTTTATTCTTGACAAAACTTAGTTGTGTGATTTCTGGTTAAAAGAGTTGGCCTGTCACTTTTAGTAATATTTGTTCTGAAATGGGAGGAAAAAAAATTTTGCTTCTCGGGGAAATAGGTTTCCCTTTTCTGAATTCCTTTGTTGATTAAAATATTTTCAATTTCATGTCCATAATATTATAAATAATACTGAAATAATGAGACAGAGGATTCTTAACTGATTTACTTAAGATGTTTGGGGGGGTTGTTGGCTTTTTGTTTGGTTGTTTTTTTACTTTTGTTGGCTTTTTGTTTGGTTATTTTTTTTTACTTTAGTATGCCTTCCTAAATTCCTTCAGGTTCCTAATTCTGTCATGTCAAGACCTCAGCTATTTTTTTAATGTATTTTTATTTATATATATATAGTTATATATTCTTATGTATTTTTATTTACTACTTTTTTCCATTAGGAGTTTCTGAAGAGATTCCTATGTTGAGGTTTGTCATGAAGTTTAAAATTCCCTATGACTGGACATTGGTCCCAGTCTGAACTCAGACATCCTGAGCAAACTGCCTCAGGTCTGTTATTATATACATATATGCATATACATATATGTATATGTAGGCTGCGGTCTAGGCATGCGGCGGCGATTTCGATCTCGTGTGCTGATAAAAGGATTTGAAACGAGCAAAGGGACTTTTCCCTCTGTCCGCGGGCTGTGGGAGCGCCTTTGGAAGCGTTTCCCCTTGCGCAGGAAGCCGAACCCTCCCCGCTGGAGCCGAAATCCCCGCCCGGGACACCGCTCCCCGAGAGCCGCGGGGGAAGGGGAGGGAAGGGAAGGGGAGGCGCGGCCGGGCCGGGGCGGCCCCTGCGCCCCCCAAATCGCGCTTCCCTCGGTCCTGGGGGGCCGGGAGGAGTCTGGCGGCCGCAGCCCCTGGGCCCGGGCTGGGCAAAGGTTGGCGCGGCTCCCGCAGAGTCCAAGGGTTGCTCGCTCGGGCCTAGGAGGGGCCGAGGCTCGGAATTCCAGCGGAGGAGCTCGCTCGCCTCTGCAGGTCTGTGCTGCCTTTCTTACCACGGGAATTCCGGGGGCTGCGACCAGGCAGAAAGATTTAATCTGCTTCGACGTCAGGGGCTACTGAAATATTTCTTGGCTTTTGCAGACGCGTATTGAGAACTTCCTGGTCAGCGATTCAGCAGCTCTGCTCCTTAGGAAATCAACAATACCAGGTTAGGCTGCTACTGGAAATGAGCTAAGAAAAGTACTCCTAGTTAGCAAGCTTTTCACATCTATTTGTTCTGAACAGATTGTTTTGCTTTAGAAGTCTTTCTTTGCGGGGGGATGCAGCCTAAATATTTGATAAGGTGTGATATAAGAAACCCGGTCTGGCTTGGTGGATTGTCTTTGCTTGTTTAATAAATGTAGGAAGCTCTTCTCCAGTAGCTGCGTGCATTTCACTGCAGTAATTGCTGCTTGTGGTGTCAAGAGCACAGATCAGATCATCCATCTTCTCTGTTCCTCCTAGAGACAGGATGTCTGCTGGAAGTGACTGCCGACCCCAAACCTTCACGAAACCAGCTCTTGGCGAGAAAGAAGCAGCTGAATTGGTTGACAGGGTGTTTGGATTAAAGGTGTCTTGGCTCAGGCTGCTGCCCAGCTATGATGATCAGAACTTCCACGTGCGTGTCTCCACAAACAGTGGTGCAGCTGGAGGTGCTGAGGAGTTCGTCCTTAAAATCACCAACTCGGAGGACAGCCGGGAGCCTGAGCTCATTGAAGTGCAGACCCAGGCCATGATGTTCCTTGGTGCTGAGGGCTTTCCTTCAGCTACTCCTCATCTCACAAAAGATGGTCACATAATGTCCCTGGAGTCGGGAGGTGAGCAACTGAGAGCAGCTTTACTGCCCCACTCTCCCCCTCAGATGTGGCACACTGTAAATGCTAAAGGGAAGCTCTGGGCTTATGTTTAAATATAAGAGGATATGTGACAGGTGACCATGATAGTCTAAACTTAAGAGTACCAGAAGCAAAGCAGCTCTGAGTAATAATTAACTTCGAAAACACTTAGGAAATCCCTTCAGTTTAACAAATTGGAGAAAATAATTATCTGATGTGTCCATGCACGTGAAAAGGGAAAAAAAAGCCTCATTGGCTAAGTGATGCTTGAAATCATTTGCTTACAGAATGGTGTGAAATACAGTTATGGTCCTTCTATGAAGCCAGAACAAATTGCTTTGACAGTGCTTGGAAGAAAAATTGTGTTGGCATTTAGCTTTTACTGTCACTGTAGCTTCCATACAAAATCTGGGATTCCTGAGACCTCCTGTTGTGCTGCACAACCATCAGTGGGTGTGTGCAGGCTCTGGAGGAAAACTGCTGTTTGCAGGGTTGGTCTCAAACACAAGCACTAGAAATGCAGCAGAGGTTGCAAGTGTAAGGTTGGCATGTCATTGTACAACATTTTGGTAAATCAAGTCCTTGCAAGAAATCTGTTTTATCAGTTACATCTGACAACTCCCACACTGGGATAAACCTCTTGCCTTAACTAATACTCAGTAGCACATTTTGAAGTGACTGAGGGTATCTGTCCTTGCTTTGTCAGATACTGGATCTGAAAACAGAAAGTTCATGGTCAGGCTGCTGACCTACTTGCCAGGGACACCAGTAGCAAAAATTACCCCCACTACTGAGCTCCTGTTTGAGATTGGCAAACTGGCTGCCAGCCTGGATAAAGCTCTCGCAGAGGTGAGTTCTCACCGGCAGGAATGTCTGCTCAGCCCCTTGTTGTGTTTGCTGCCTGCTCTCCTGATCTGCACAATGCAGATGTCAGGGTGACTCATCTCTCAGGTGCCAGGCTCCAGTCTGGCTGTTACTAAGGCCTTTCCCCCCATACATGGCATGTGTGTGATGGTGATCCCTTTGCAATGCTTTCTCCTGCCATGAACAGGGAGGGATAAGGATTTCTGTTATGCAAATCTCACTTGCTCAGTGTTTGCAACCAGGCAAATAAGGAGAATAAACCCTAAGGTGCTCAAGCCAAAGCATGCCAAGTTTGCTTTAAAGGATTTTTGTGCAGTGCACAGCTGGCTGATCTATTATTTTGAATTCCTTTTGACTTGCTGACTTTTTCCTGGTCATTAGCCCTGTGACCATTTAACATTGGTAGCAGCTGGTTCCTTCTCTGCAGTGCCAGCTGTGCCAACAGACAGATCTGTAACACTTTTCATTTGTACTGCTGCCACTCAATCTTAATGCAAAGTAAGTTTTTCCTTTACTCTGGAATTATACAGGATAATAAAACCGATAAATCAGCCAGTAATTAAGTTTGATACATAAAAGAACTCTTGCGTTATTTATTGTCTTTCATTAACCTTTCCCTCTGTCATATTCTGGCTACCAGCTTCAGACAATTATGAAAAGTGAATTGCCAGCTTTACTGACCACATCCTTAAATTACAACGACATTTTTCAGTTGGGGAAGATAACTTACTGTTGCCTTCTGACACGCTGGTCACACTCTTATACTGTGATTAAAACAATTTATATAGACAAGAAACTCTCAAAATATGCCTGTGACTGATCCTGATGCCAAGGAGGAAGTAGTTGATGAGAAATGAAATTCTGATGCAAAAGGCCCTTAACATATGAATTACCATCTACCAAGGCCTGTCATCTAAAATAAAACAAGTTACAATGATTCTTGTCAAAACTTCAAAATATCATTGAAACTAAAAATAATACATAAAGTATTAAGTTTTCTGATGACAGACCAGAAAATCCAGCCTGTCTCTTCTGCACAGTTGATCTACTTTGCCCCCTTGACAGCAAAGCAGTGTGCCATGCTTTGTTTTGTGCACCAAGTGGTACTCCACCACCTTCTCTGGTGGTTGCTCTGGCTCAGATGTGCTTCTAAATGAGTTTATGGCTGTAAAGTGGCTTTACAGTAACAAGGGCTCATGACTTACCACCCTTCCCACACCTGGTAACCCACTTTTATGGAGTGTCCCCTGGAGTAGCTGATTTGTGCTGGGAAGATGGCAGGGATTGCTTGCTTCTCTTGGAATTCACAAATGCTTATTAAGGGGTGTGCAGTGGGAGCAATGCTTTTCCTCTCTGGATGTCATTTTCCAAACAGTCTTTTCCATTTAGTGAGAGAGAAAGGTTAAGAACCCTGTTTGTTTAAAATAGTGAGGCCTGGATATCCAAAGGCAAATTTTCACAACAGTAAAGACCGTGGTTGGTGTCTCCGTAAAGTTCTTCTGTCCTCAGGATTTTTCATACACCAGCCCTTCCTAAGGCTTGTCTCCAGAAGCTGCCACCTTTAAAAGCACAGAGTGTGCCTGTTCCCAGAGTGGTGGCAGGTTTTGTGTCCCTGGTGCTCGAATTCCCTATGGACAATCAACAGCAATTTTAGATTATTGAAGTGGCAAATGACTGAAGATGATCTTTGTACCTAAAACGTGGAGGAAAAAAACATTCAGGTTGAATGTAGACATTTGCCTTCATCGTTCTTCAGGTTATTCTTTTACTTGACATAAAGCAATAGTCCAAGTCATGGTGCTTTCCAGTGAGTCCTAATAGAAACCTATTAACAGGGGCTTTGAATCAGACCCTTTAACCATAAACCCAGCATTTTTACTTACAGCCTATTTTACTGTGTGCTTTTTCCAAAGAAATTCCATCATCCCTCGGTAAAAAGTCTGCATCGAGGTCAGTTCATTTGGAACCTGGCAAATGTTCCTCTTCTAGACCAGTACATCTATGCCTTGGGCCAGAACAAACACCGTGCAGTGGTGGAACAAGTTATTGAGCAGTTTAAAGAGAAAGTGATACCCAAGCTAAGCAGTTTTCGAGCCTGTGAGTATCTTATTTTATTTATGTTGAAATGAGACACAGAAAATTCTTACAGGAGTTTGGGTCTGTGGAGAAGGCAAAAAAAAAGGCAAAAAAGCAGCCCAGCCTAGGCATGGGCAAATATTGTGCTGAATGGGCACAGCACAGAGGAAGCCAGGGGGAATGTCCAGAGTCAGTTCTTGATCTTTCTGATGGGTTTGCTTCCAGTTGAGGTGATGATTTTCATGCTCTTCTATCAGCTTACTAAGTGCATATGGAATACACCACTTCCTTCCAAAAAGGCCCAAAGAAGTCCTTAATCATGTTCTTGGAATTCAGCTCCTGTTGTTGACAATGTGACAGTTTTACAGTTGGAAACTGCTGTCGTGTGTTTGGACAGCGTGTAGCACGTCACAGGTAGCACCAGCCAGGAGTCAGATCTCAAAACCCTTCCTCCATCCCTTGCTGTCTGGTCACAGTGGGGGTTCCTGGAAAAGCGGTAAAGGTGGGAAAAGCAGCACTTGATGCTGCAGGGGGCAAGTGTAGCTTTGTAGTTGAGTGTTAGCTGGAACCCCTAAACATGTTCCCAAAGCTGATTCACTGAGAGACGCGGCAGAAATAAAGTGCAATCCTGCCGTCTAATAATTATTAAATGCTGTTTCTGTTTCTTCTGTGTTTAGGCATCAATCACGGAGATCTAAACGACCACAACATTCTCGTAGCCTCCAGCTGTGACTCCCTGCAGAGCCCTCAGTACAGGGTGTCGGGCATCCTGGACTTCAGCGACATGAGCTACGGCTATTACGTGTTTGAGGTGGCGATCGCCATCATGTACATGATGGTCGAGAGCCCGGACCCCCTGGCCGTGGGGGGGCACGTCCTGGCGGGGTTCGAGAGCGTGGTGCCGCTCACGGCCCAGGAGAGAGGGGCCCTTTTCCTCCTGGTGAGCGGCAGGTTCGCGCAGTCTCTCGTCATCGCCGCCCACACGGCCCTGCTGTACCCGGAGAACAAGGAGTACCTCATGGTCACGGCCAAGACCGGCTGGAAACACTTAGTGACAATGTTTGAGGTGGGCCAGGAAGCTGTGGAGAGGAAATGGTTTGACACTGCCCGGTCCTACACTGCCCTCACGCCCGGCCCGCGGGGCGGTGGCTGCTGAGCTGCCGACGGTGACACGGGGCCCAATAAAGGCAATGAAGGTGGCGCTGCCTGGGCTGGATGGGGCACCTTGGGCACGGTGCGTTCGCGGCCAGGGCCAGGGCCGGGCTCGGTCTGTCCGCCTGGAGAGGGGGCACTGCCCGCCCTCATGGCGGGGGCACGGCTGTTACTGCCCTCACCGGGACGTGCCCGTTATTCCCCTCACGGGGATGTTCCCATTATTATTCTCCCTTATAAGAGGATATTCCCGTTATTCCTCTCATGAGATTATGCCCGTGATTATTCCCCTCATAGAGAATGCTCCTGGTTATCCCCTTCACGAGGATGTTCCGTTTTTCCCCTCATAAACGATGTTCCCGTTATTCCCCTCACGGGCTGTGGAATAATTTCCACTCATAGAGAGTGTTCCCGTTTTATCCCTCACGGCGATGTTCCGTTATTGTTCCCCTCACAGAGGCNCCCAGCGCTCCCGTGCGGGCCGCCGTGAGTGGGGGCGGGCGGCGGGTGGGCTGCGGGGCGCGGCCGTTCCCTGCGGGAGGCGCCGGGGATGACTCTGCAGTGCGGGCGCGGGGCCGCGCGGGCGGCAGCGCCCTCTGGGGCCCAGCCGGGGGCCGCCGTGCCCGGTTCCCGGCCCTGTGCTGTCTCACGGGTCCGGGGCCGGTTCCCCGTGCCCGGTCCCCATCGCTGTACTTTCTCACAGGCCCGGTGGCGNGTTCCCGTTATTCCCCTCACGGGCGGTGCCCGTTTCCCGCCCCCTGCGCAGGCCCCGCCCCAGCCCGCACGGCGC
>VXBA01005189.1:854867-885911 GCA_013399895.1 Serilophus lunatus | reverse complement strand
CCGTGCCCGGTTCCCGGCCCTGTGCTGTCTCACGGGTCCGGGGCCGGTTCCCCGTGCCCGGTCCCCATCGCTGTACTTTCTCACAGGCCCGGTGGCGGTTCCCCGTGCCCGGTTCCCGGCCCTGTGCCTCCCCGCAGCCCGAGGAGCACCATGGTGAGTGACGGGGCCCGGGCGGGGCTGGGTCCCTTGGACGGAGCCCACGGCACTCACTGAGCTCGTTGCTTTTTGCAGTCTCGAAGATATGACTCCAGAACCACCATATTTTCTCCTGAAGGTATTTTTTAATTCCACGCTTTCATTTAAACTCTGTTCTGTCCAGCTTCTCAAACCCAACTAAGTAGTTGCACTTGTTTGTTTGTAGCGTGTTTCCATCTGTATGTGAGTCACAAAAATCATATTTACCTGCCAGGAGCAGCTCCCAGTTCTGTAGGGACACCTAGGGTCCGATGTGGACGCTTCCAAAATTCATGCTAATTGAAGCAGTAATGAGACCACGCCCCCGTAGTGAGTAATATCACCTGCCATGCTATGGAATAACCATTTATCTGTTGTTTGAGCATGGTTGGATTTTGTCACTGCCCCCCAAGACTGGATAATATCCTGCTGGTGCAGTCACACCTCTCCTTGCTCTTGCACATGGTGAAACAAATATGTACACACCATGTTTTCCTGTTTCTTAGATGGGTGGCCCAAAAAAGTTCAGTGTCAAATGTTTTCTTTGATTGTTGAAAATCCCAGAGACTTCTTCAGTTTTGGGGTGTTTTTTTTGAGAAGGTTATTTTCCCCACTGGCCATGCACCCTATTGCCTCATCAGATTTGTAAGCTTCCCTTCTCTGACTCTTTTCAACTTACTAATTTACTGTCACCTGGCACAGACTGGAGAAGCAAGAGCAGGTTGTACCAGGAGCATCTGTCAGATTCTTGCAGGTTTAAGTCTCCTTGAGTACTTGGTGTTGTTGAGTGGTATTTTTTGCTGCTGCTCTCACCCCTTCCCTAGGCCGCCTGTACCAGGTGGAATATGCAATGGAAGCCATTGGACATGCAGGGACCTGCCTGGGCATTCTAGCAAACGATGGAGTTCTGCTGGCAGCAGAGAGGAGGAACATCCACAAGCTTCTGGATGAAGTGTTTTTCTCAGAGAAAATATACAAACTTAATGAGTAAGTAGAAATGATAATCAAATGTCCAGTGGTGATGTTAATAACAAAATGTTGATTAGCACATAAGCTGTTTTGGTTTTATTTTATGTTTGAGGTGTTAATACTGGTTTTGTTTCTTTAGACAAGCAGGACTGTTTTGTAGTTGCTCACTTCAGTAGTTCTGCTTTTAAAGCAGAAGTGTTGCTGGTTTGTTTTTTATCCCTGGGAGAATTTTCTGTGTGGAATAGCCTGTTTGTCGGTGCTACACCATACAAGGTATTGCAGCAGTTGAGAAAATTTGTAATTCTCAGTTTTTCAAAATACCATTGGGAGGCAGAATGAAGAATGCACGTAAGAATCACCATCCTGCTTTAGCTCTGTATCCTCTTCTAAGTCTTGTTTTTCTTTGGTGACTCAAAGAGAACAAGATAATTGGATAAAATATGCCTTAGGCTTCTGTGCCACAGTTGTAGCAGAAATGATACATCTCTCTATTACAGCTTCCATTTTAGCTCTCTGGGAGTTAAATTTGTGATGTCAGAGCGAAGAGTATTCCAGATTATGCTCTCCTGCCTCTAAGGGAGGTAGAGCTTTATCCTTGCCCAGAGGTACACATGGAACACAAATAAGTAGCTTTACATCCTGTCAGCCTCCCATTCTGTGTTGGTCTGGGAAGCAGCTAGGATGGTAGGAAGCCCTGGGTTTCTAACAGTGAACTGGAGTACATGCCTAGAACAACCCTCCCATCTTCTGGAACATTCCTCATTTCACAAATCCTTTGTGAAAGCTTTGTAGCAACAGCAAGTTGGACTGAAGACATCTTAAATTAAGAGTTAACAAAACAAAGCTGTGAAGTGCTTATTTTTGTTAGGGTCACATCAAGATCAGGAGGTTTGTTACACAGCAACTCCCACTGAAGGCCTGTCAGGTGTGGGGCTCCTCAGGGGGCCTGGGAGGCACCTGGATGTACCTTATGGCTCTTGCAAAGCCACCCAGGACCTGGTCATCCTTATGTCCCTCTTCTCAAAACTGTCACTCACAACCTGACTCGCATTTGCTGTCTTCCTCTGCTCTTAGGAAATGGTTGCTAACATTTTTGGTGTGCCCTGAAGGCAGGAGCTGAGAGCCTGTTTTATGTATCAGCTGTGTAGTTTAGATCAGAAAAGGAGTTCTGCTTGAATCACTGTATGATTTTTGGTGGGGTACTGGCAGGAATGGAGTCAATTTGTGCTCTCATTGCAGGGATATGGCTTGCAGTGTTGCAGGAATAACTTCAGATGCCAATGTGCTGACCAACGAGCTGAGGCTGATTGCACAGAGGTAAATCTAAAGCAAGGTTTTAATTACCTGCCCTGTCACATTCACTTCTGCATGGATTAAATCAAAGTGAACATGCAGTTAGATCAGAAGCAGACTGAAATAGAACAGCTAGATCAAAGAGGGAACTTTATGCTTCTTAAGTGTGGTACAGGAGACTGTCAGCCAAACAAGTTCTCAAAGTGTTTTTTTCCTCTTTGATATTAGGTATTTGTTACAATATCAAGAGCCCATTCCTTGTGAACAACTAGTAACAGCACTGTGTGATATCAAGCAGGCTTATACACAGTTTGGAGGTAATGAAATGTAATGAATCACTGCATTACTAAATGTCTGAGGAACAATTCTCTTACATAAATGTGAAGGATATAAGTCTGTGGACCCTTCTACTGAATTCTCTTAAGTTATAGTGAGACAAACAATAGCCTAATTTAAGAGGGGAATCAGTAGTCATGGTTACTGTTTTGCTGATGAAGGTGCTCCTTTTTATTGCCTGGGAAATTGATGGCTGAGATGCCAGCCCATTGCAGAGTCTTGTGTTTAATAAAGGCCTTCAAAAGACCAGCAGAGAATTGCTTGACAGGCAGCCTTTCATCATTTTGTGCCCATGCAGCACAATGCATCAAGAGCAAGGCTGGATGTAGGGATGTCAGTATTGTAACATTTCGAAAAATACCATTTCTGTGGAGCAAACAACACAATAGAAAAAGATTTTGTAGTGTCCCTTAGTATGTGGGGTGATGATTCTCTCTTCTACATATATGTAATGTGAAAGAAATGTACCTGGCTTTTGACACTTAAATTAAATGCTTTAGCAGCTAAGCTACATGTTCCAAATATTAAATTTTGATTTAAAGTCCTGAGATGATAAATTACAATTTGTGGAGACAGAAATGAGCTGCAATTTTGGTTAAATGGAATAAACCTCTGCTGGTCCCCACCCCATGGCTTAGAAAGAAATGCTGGTGTGCTTATCTCAAGCAACAGAAGTGCAGAACCGTCTGTTAAATCCTTGTTCACAGGGACAGATTTGCAAAAAGAAATCAAAGGAAATAATTGTCACTCATGACCAATCTTGTTACTAAATTTAGAGTGCTAATAGCCTTCTTTTCAACAGGAAAACGTCCTTTTGGAGTTTCACTGCTCTATATTGGCTGGGATAAGCATTATGGATTTCAGCTGTATCAAAGTGATCCTAGTGGAAATTATGGAGGGTGGAAAGCTACGTGCATTGGGAACAACAGTGCTGTAAGTTCTGGGGATTTTCTTCTCAAAGAGACAAGGGGAAAAGTGTAAATTGCACTGTAGAAATGAAACTGAGCCGTTGGTTACTAGTGCAGAACAAACTTAGAGATGCTGCTGTTACTCCTGTGTTGATTGCCCAAAGACACCATCTTAATTTCTGTGGCATTTCCAGGCAGCTGTGTCAATGCTAAAGCAGGACTACAAAGAAGGAGAAATGACCTTAAAGACTGCCCTTGCATTAGCCATTAAGGTTCTGAACAAAACCATGGATGTTAGCAAGCTCTCTGCAGAGAAAGGTGAGTGTTCACTGGTACAGCAACACCCTCTGCCTTCAGGAGGGGAGGCACGTGCTCCACATGTGGATCGTTCTGTAGCAGTAAGAAAATGAGTGTGTGTGTGTGTGTGTGTGTGTGTGTGTGAGGAGGTGCTGAGTGCTGCAGGAGGGCAGGAGCCTTGTGCTGCACTGTCACTGGGTGTCCCAAACCTCCCCCTTGTGCTGACTGCTGTGCCTGAAGGACAAACTGTAACACCACTGTCTGTTCCATGTGTTTCAGTTGAAATTGCAACACTGACCAGAGAGAACGGAAAGACAGTGATAAGGGTTCTGAAGCAAAAGGAGGTGGAACAATTGATTAAACAACATGAGGAGGAGGAAGCAAAAGCTGAACGTGAAAAGAAGGAGAAAGAACAAAAAGAGAAGGATAAATAGAATATGAAATCAAGTGTTCTCTAGATAATAAAGGACCTGCTTCAGTAAAAGATAATCTGGATTTTGGATTTGGTAGAAGCCTACAACTACACCATGGAGGACCCAGAATTGCTTTTGATGAACCAGGTCCTTAATCATTTTTAGATAATTAGTTTACTGCTCCTTACATCGACCAATAATTGCTTTAATTCTTGAACACACTATTTCCTTCATCTTCTAATTTTTATTACAGAATAAAATTTAAGAAGAATAGTGACGAGTGTCTTTATTTGCTCAGTAATGCCTGGATATGCACAATCTTGAGGAATCTATTAGCTTTAAACCATTAAAACAAGGTATATGCTAGTTGGTAAAGAACAAATATGGTGTTAGACTTGTTGGAATTTTGTGTGTGTGTGTGTGTGGGTGGGTTTTCCATTTAAGGTAGTGAAAAGAGCTCCATAGTTTGAAAAGTCATTTCACAAATACAGAATTAAAGTGTGCTGGCATGCCAAGTTTTAGTTTTGGCCTATTTTGTTCCATAACAGGCTCTGTCAAACTGATGGTATTGCAAGCAGTAGTCTTTTAGAAATGCCCTGTAGCAAATGTGTTCAGTTTATCATAGCCTTCACCAGTGCATGAGTTTTCTAAGAAATTAATCCTTACAACACGAGCTGTATTCACACAAACTAGACAGACATTTTACAAAGGCCATGTGAAAATGTGACTATCTTGTCAAAATACAAATAGGTAAATAAAAGAGTGCATGATTTTAGGCCATGTTGACTATTTCACATTTTTTTCCTGAAAGGAAATTGAGTTGTTTTATGTTCATTTCAGTATTGCTGATACTTCCCCAGACAATTTGGTTCCCTTCTCTGACACAACCATCTAGAAAACCTACCAGTTAACCACTTGAGAAATCATTATAATTGTGTATGAATTAAAATTTACAATAATTTTTATCAAGCTTGCCCCATTACTGAATGCAAAACAGTGTGATTTTCAGATTAGCAAAAATCTCTTCTGAAAAAAAATAGAATAAATGAAAACAAGTTATTGAAAATTACCTTGCACCCTTTCAGATCTCTAAAGCAAACTGAAAAGCTCACTCGAGTGAGGGGCTTAAATGTGAGGCCTGACTTGCTGAATTCTCAGCTGTGCCCCTGGTGATCCACCCCGTTGTGCCCACCCTGGGCTGTTTCACTCTTGTAGCTTTCTTGGTTGGCTTGGTTTGCTGGGATTTTCACCCCAAAGGATATCTGGTGTGCACAGGGTTGAATGTGAGCATTTTAACTGTGTTCTGTTGTTTGGAATGCATCCCAGACCTTTTTCGCTAAAATGTACTTTGTCAACATGGCCAGAAATTGCCCTTCCCCTCCACTAAACCCATTTTTGAGCTCACTGCTGTAGGAGTCGCTGTTGAGAAGGGATGGAAGGAACCTGCCTGGAGGAGGCTGTGCTGCAGCTTGTGTGGGTGCCCTGCACTCTGTGGCAGCCTCTGCACGGGGAGCTGTGGGGTCTCCTGCAGGACCTGCTGGGGCATTCTCCCAGTCTCAGTGCCAGCCAATTGTTTTAGTCTTTTGTACTGAACTTAGACAGCACTTTGTTAATACTCAAATTTTATAGCTGATAAAAGTTTGACTCTTATTTACACCTTATGCAACCTAATTGATAACATGGGGATGATATTTCATGTAACAAGTTCCTGAACAGTTGCAGACAGCATGCAATGGGTAAGATTTAATCTCCATTAGAAAGGGTTGTTTAAATACCTCGAGCTCCATTTTTATGTAGAAATCCAGTGCTCAATCTTTCTATTTTTTTGATACCGTGAATGCAATATATCAGCATCTGTTGCAGATTTCTGGATACTGATGATGGTCAACAAGTGCTTGGAATATGCTCTTAAAGCAGCAATGCCGAAATGGAGGGGTTTTCCTCACTTCTCAAAGATCACTTGCAGCAAAATGGGATAGACTCCAGCAATGCTTCCTCTGTCTTTCAGGAAACCATGAGAGATCTGAGCTTGTGTTCATCACTGTATATAGATCATGCAAGGCGGTTTGTTTAGTGTAGTAGCAGTGCAACTATTATCAAATAGCTTAGGATATAAACTTCAATATTTTTTCTGAAGTGCTGCATCTTTTTCTAACAAAAAGGGGATAACTCATAGATTCATATCTTTATTTAAAGAATTACCAATAGCGTTTTTTTTGCCAAACAGTGCATTGTTTGCTGCTAAAGGAGAACTATTGAGATACTGTAACAATAGTAAGTTGGAATTATTTAAATAATTTTCTGGTCTATATTCCGTTATGTATTTGTGATATGTTGTGTACTTACACTACATTTTAAAAGATCTATTTATTTGAAGCTTTTATTTACCCAAGGTAAAATTATTGTCTGGTACTTTATGACTACAATCTTTGCAGCATGATTATGAATTTAATTTCAAAAGCCATCATCTCTCCCGAGTGCCATTAAGAGCTGGTTGTGAGCTGAGCCTCAGAACTGCCTTGGAACAGGCACATAACTGGCTGCCACTCGTGCCCAAGATGTACAGCACAGTTCTCCTGAACTAAATTTAACTTCTGATTCTTTTCTGCATTTGAGCCTGGGGCAATAAGCAGATGCTGGGGATCTTTCATGACTAGAATCTTCCTGAGCCATTCTTGCAAGTTCCTTACCTGTTCTTCCTAGAAATAGGAGCAGTGTTTGACTGCATTGGCCTATTGTGTTGATTCTGGCTTTGTGTGTTTTAAAAAAAAAAAAGAAGCAAAACCCTAAAAAAAAAATCACCATCTGTGCCTTCTGTGGGAGTGGTTTGGGGATAAGTCGTAAGAACAGAAAAAAGATTTGAGGTATCTTTGGTAATCAAAATGATCTTCCTGTTCTTTGTGTGGTTTTTTGGTGTACGTAGTGTTGGCAGTGTATTACCTAAGAATTTCAAATATTTAGCTCTGGCTGTGGCTTCAAAGTTATTTTAACACCAGAACTTCGTGTGGTGCTGTGGAAGGTGACAGATTTTTCAACTTAGCTAAAGGTATTTACTTAGAACTGTTTGCATAATATGGTGTTTGTAAACTTAAAAAACTGAATAGCTTATACCTCCCTTGAGTGCATGGTAGAACTTGATAGGGCAGATGTGCAAATATTCACAGATAGATTGTCCTAAGAAATTGTAATGTGGTTTGTTATTCTAAGTAGTTTAGGAGGTAATGAAATTACTGCTTCTCCAGTAATACCTGTGCTGTCTCTTGCATCCATCAGTGTTTAAAAAAAGAGCTAGCTTGTTTTCTAGGTGACTGTATTCTGTTCAAATAAAGTCAAATTAACTTCCAAGACTGCTTCTTATATGACCTCCTTTAGGTGTGCTTCCCTCTTATCCAGATACTTTACTTGTCAGTTCCAAAAGCACCCAAATTAAGATGAAAAACTTCCAATTTGACAGCTGTTTCTGGTTTTTATGGATTCCCAAGGTAATTATTTATTCTTTCTGTTCATAACCTTAAAATTAGGGACAATACTTCTCCACTATGTTGTGAGAATTAATATATTAATGATTGCGAGGTGTTCAAATGAATGGTTTTAGAGGCCACAGAACTGTGATCCACAGGTAGCACAGCTGAGTGTGTTCAAGACGTCCAAGTCCAAGAAGTTCATGCACTCAAGTACTTCATACATGAAAGAAATGATGTAGCTTCAGACTAGATGAGATTCTAGGACTTACTGAAATGTTTTTCATTATCTTTAAAGAGTATTTTCCATTAGAATCCTTCTGTAGTAAAAGTTGTCCTCATTTTCAAGTTTTAATTGCAGTTATTTCCACTCCAGTATGAAAAACCACTAAAGTAACTTGATCTAAGAGTATCCTTCACTGGCTTTTATCTGGAGAAAATTCAGCTTCACAAAGTTTTTAGAATATTTCTGATTTTTACAGAGAACTGAGCAGCCTGCTATTTTTATCTGTGTTTAATTTGGCATTTGGCTTTCCAGTTAAACTACTCTTCATTGCACAGTAAAAGCTGCCATCAGCCAATTTATTGCAGATTCTCAGAGCAGACTTTAGTGGGGACCTTCAGATGTCACCTCGTGCTGACAGGCACAGTTACTCATGTCATTGTTTAGTCTTTCACTTAAGGATAAATATTAAGCTGAACATGCTGCTGTTATTATTAACATTTTGCTCCAAGTTCAAAGCAGCAGGAAAAAACCAGCTGCTTATTTATAACTACTCTTTTCTAAAACAGTAATAATGCAGCATAATTAACATGTGCCAGATGATGCTACATGAAATATTTAGCAAAATGTTGGGCATGTAACCCAGACACTTTAATCCTTTTATATCTTGCAGCATCTGTTTTGCCTAGTTAGGAGCCAGCTGCACACCAAGCCACAGTTATGTAATGAAACCAGTTTGCTGTGTCCTGCACGTTCCAGTGGCAGCTCTGCTCAACTCTGCTAACGAGGCTCTAAAATGCCTTTATTGCAGTGCACACGCTCTGCTCACAGAAATACAGAGCTGACATGATAACCTCAACCCCACGGGAACCAGCTGTCACCAAAAACTCCAGAGGTGCAAGTGCTGCCCAGTAATTTTTGGAAAGCATCAGAACTGCAGTGTGTCACAAAAAAATAAATAAGGGATATTTTTGTGCCATGGGATGAAATATATTTTTTATTTACTGTTAAAATCTTGGGTTGACCACTGCATACACACTGAGCTTTCCAAAAAAAGTCATGCTGCAGCCTTTAACATATATATATTTTGGTTGTGCAGGACTGCAGTATCCAAATGGATTCTCAATCTATAAAATGACAATATTTGCTGCAGAACATTCAAACCAATACAGTGTGTCACTAGGAGTGTGCTGAGAAGGAATTACCGTGTCAGCAGCCTATTTTTGGGTGTTTGGACAGACATGCACAACACAAATATGGCTGCAGGGTAAGATAATACAGAAAACCATGAATTTAAAAATTAACAAAGCGATTGAAATGCTCCAGAGCTCTATTTTGGCCTTTGAGAAGATTCACAGATTACACAGATTGATACACTGTTTTTCTGTGAAATGAACGATTGATGTAAAAGAATTCTGACAGTTGACGACAGGCTTAATGAAATTGCTGCTTTGGGAAATGCCCATTTTAGGGAGGTATAAAGGTGTTAAATTATTTGAGCTAAATAAGGACCATTTTCCTCAGGAATCCAATGACCAGCACTTTTCATGTAGCAGCTGATTCACACTGTAAAGCCATTTGGCCCTTCTTTCCAAGCCTTTTCTCTACATAAAATATTAAACAATGTCTTAGACGTAAAAATGCATTAATGCCACCTGCCTCTATTTTCTGTGGCCATGTGTGCGCTGTCCACATCCATTAGGGTGACTTAGGGAAAATCACTAATCCACACTGAAAGTTGTCTTTTGCAACAGATTTATCTAATGAAAGAAGAAGAAAAAAGGTGTTTTGTAGAGAGTATTTATTAGATATGTTACAGATAACGTTCTATTGTCTACAATGTACATCAAAGAGGGGGTTTCCCGGAGTTATTTCCCGGGACAGCGGCCGGGGCTCGGGCGGAGCGGGGCTGAGGGAGCGGCGCTGCCGGAGCTCGGGGGGCGGCGGGGGGGATGTTTGGGAAGCCCCGGGACCGGGAGCGGCACCGGCGGCCCGGGGGGGATGCTCGGGAGCCCTCAGGATCGGCACCGACACCGGCGGTCGGTGGGGGATGTTTGGGAAGCCCCGGGACTTGCATTGGGACCGGCGGTCGGTGAGGGATATTCGTGAGCCCTTGGGACCGGGACCAGCGGGCGGTGGGGGATGTTCGGGAGCCCCCAGGACCGGCGGTCGGCGACTCGGGGTGTGTTTGTTCGGGTGCCCGGGTCCGGGGCCGCCCCCGCGCCCCCTCCCGGCCCCCGCGGGGCGGGGCCAGCGCCGCCCGCTCCCTCCCGGCTCCCTCCCGGTTCTCCCCCCGCTCCCTCCCGGTTCATCCCGGCGGCCGCCGCTCCCGGAGGCAGCGGGGCCGTGCCCCAGCCATGGCCGGGAGCGGAGCGGGGCTGTTCCTGCTGAGCTGCCTGTGCTCGGCCCTGCCCGCAGCCCCGCACCCGGGTAAGGGCAGCGCACCGGGACCGGGGAACGAGCCGGGATTTGGCGTCTGGGGCGAGACGGGGCCCTGGTGGGAGCGGGGCCGATGGGGGGCAGCTCGGAACAAGGAACGGGACCGGGGCGGGCAAAGGGGCTGCGAACCGCGGCTGGAACCGGGCACGTCGGTCCCGGCGGCCGCGCCTTCCACCGTGCGGGGGTAACGCTTAATAATTGTGTATTTATATATAAATATATATAATGCTTTATGTATATGCTTTTGTATATATACATAATGCTTTGAAGGCTCCAAGCGCCGCGGACAGCGCTCGGGTTTTGTTGTGTGTGTGGGTGTCCTCGTGTGTGCAGCTGGTGCGGAGGGAAACTTTCGGAATCTGTTTTAATATTTGCGGTTTCGCTGATAAATGTGGCTGGACATAAAAACAAACCCTCTTAAGAATTTATACCAGAGCTCTCCGGAGTTCGGTCATGCATCATTTCTTTGACTTGAAAAGAGTCAGGCTCATAATTCAATCAGGATGTGACTTTCCGAGGTGGAGGATCTAAAATAGGACGTGTTTATAGAATTACAGAGGCATTAAAGGACCGAATTCACCCTTCGAAGGTCTATTTAGAAACAGTTGTTTCAAAACATAGCTTTTATATAATTTGTGGGTACATTCACTAAGAGTTTTGCAGGATGTCTTGAAAGGATAACTGCAATAATTACAGGCAGAAAGAAAATTAATGAAAGGCAATTTTGACCCTTTTTAATATTAGCTCAAAACAGAACGTGGTGGTGAGTAGGGTCTATGGAAAGCTGTTTGCATTGGCATCTTGGTTTTAATTCAGCCTCCAAATACTCATCTGTTATTGCTGAACGAGATGGAAAAGATTGTTCTTTGTCCCATTTAGAGAGCACTTTGAAAAACTGTTTTTCATCAGGGCCCGCTGTGATACTGTGCTAAATCTTGTGTTACATTATGTGATTTGTGTGACTGCATGTGATTACCCACAGTCAGGTTAAGCCACATTTTGCCTTTGACTTCATTAAGAACTGCCTATATATAGGGAGGATGAACTTCTCCTTTCACTATTTGTTTGCTCTAAAATAAAATTAAATTTGCTATAGGAGTGCTTGTAAATTAATTTCCTCTAGTTAGCATTGAGCTAATATTTTATCTTGGATCAGATCCTCCTCCCTGCCCACCAGGAAGCCGCAAACCTTCTCACTTGGATGGGTTTCTTGTGCTTTTCCTCTTCAAATATTTTGGGCTTCCTTTAGAGATTCTGGAAAAGCATGAGCATTGCTTTGTGGAGAAATGCCTGTATTGAGCTGTAGAAGGAAGTTCTTGCATAGTTTCCCACTTTTTACAATGGTAAAACCTGGGTTTGGGGGGTTTTTTTGGATATTGTATGTTCTGAAGTCTCCTTCTCTGTATGTGACTGAGGAGTCTGGGATTTCTGTGGTATGTTCCGGAGTGTCCAAGACTGGAATCCAGCTGGGTGGGCAAAAGGTAACCTGTGAGAAGCCCTGGCCCGTGTCTTACTTACCTAAAGCTCTTAATTTATGTAAATTATGGATTTCTTGTTCTTCCAGGCTGCAGAGCCTCTCAATGTGTAGGTGTGAGTGGTTCTACTTCCAAGGCTCTACGTGGTGGTTCCTTGTCTTTCAACTTGTGCTCTCTGTGCTTTTTGCAGCTTGTTTGCAGCACAAAGGAAGACTCGATTAGAAGGGGTATAAGGAGAGATGACAAACTCCTGGCTCTGGTACAGAAACAGCCCTCCTGAGCTCTCCCCTTTTCCTGAGGCTTCTGCTGGGCAGGGAGGGGCATCCCAGAGGAGCTGAGTTGGTGTCAGGAGCTGTGCCAGGGCTCTCCCCTGCTGCAGTGGCACCACACAGCTCAGGGGCTCTGTGCTGGCTCCACAGCTCTTCAGAGAGGAAAGGTTTGTGTTCCATGAGCTCTTGGTTTCCAGGCTGGCTGTCAGCTCCTCTCGCTTCCCTGGTGCAGTACAGATGACATGACAGGGTGTTGTGCTGGTGCTGATCCAACCTGCAAATATAGTCCAAACTATGGGCCATAATCACACCTTGTTGCTGAGCTGTTAGGGGCTGGTTTAATTCTACTTTATAGTTGTGAAGTTAGAACTTTAATCTTCTAAATTGAGTTGGATGTAAGAAGCACTTTCCCTGCTTTTCTGGGGGCAGCCCTTGTACCCCTGCGCATGTTGGGAAGTACAAATGACTATTGCAGCCCAGAATTCCTCAGAGTTTTGTGTCCAATATATGGCAGGTAAGAGAGAAGGCAGCAATCCTCCCAATGACCTTGTGTAAGACACCTTTTCTGTGCTCCTAGTGCAGGGTTTGGCTTTACTTCTTAAACAGGGGAGAAAAAGATAGTTCTGGGAAGTTCAGAATGGATCAGCTGGCTTTTCTGACTTTCTTTTCAGAAAATTGAAGAGACTTAGTACCCTGCTTTGACTTGCACACGTCCTACAAAAGATGATTTTGATCTTTCTAAATGCTTACCGTTAATTAAAGGCGTGACTGTGATTGGAGTCTTGGCAACTGTGGAAGCACAGAAGGAAAAGTAGGTCAAAAAAACTGAAGGCCATGCAGAAAGTGGGACTCATGATCCTTTGAGAAGGGAGGGCAGTCTGTGCAGAAATAAACCTTCCATTTGACACTTCACTTCATGGAGTAATGGTGGGAGATCATCTTAATGCAATGGGTAGGCTGAAGGCAGGTGTACTGGAGAGATTCACCCACCTTCCAGGTTTGTAAGCCAGTTACTAGCTGTGGTTTGTAGGAATTAGATTTGGGGGTAATTGTCCATGTGCTATGAGAGCACCCAGCTAAAGAAATGTCATGTGACATTTCTGTTTTGCAGTGTTTACTGTCCTTAGTTGTGTTGTTTTTCATTCTAGTGGTGTGTGATTATAAATATCAATTAGTAATAGGTATTACTTCTGAATCCACATCTCAGCATTAGGCTTCTGAGAAGTGACCCTTTCCCTTTTCCTTTGAAAACCCGCCAAGCAGAGGTGCAAAGACAAGCTGAAATCATTAACACTTGGTTCTGTCAATTAGAAGATGCTTTGAAGTGCCCTGTTTGATGTGCCAGGACCAGGACCTGCAGTCCCAGGGTGCTTCTTAGACACCTGAAGCAAGTGGAGAGAAATGGAGAGTTCAAAGAAAGCTTGTTCTTTGGAGAGACATGGACTGTGGTGTTCTCTCCTTCAAAATCAACTGAAGATTCACGAAATTTCATCTGAGATGAAGCTGTGACACTGAATATTTCCCTGGTAGTGCTTATTAAAAGAATAATGCTGCTAAACCATTGAGATGCTAAGAAAGGTAATCCCATAATGGTGCAGTAAGCAACAATGTAAAAAGATGGGTTTTACGAGAGAATAACATCTTTGTCATTTATCTACAGCATTTAACAATCTCCCATCAGTGACAGACAAGAGAAATTTTGCCTTGGGGATGTGTTTTGTTGTGCTATTTGAGCCACATGTAATGCTCCCTCCTCTTTTGTAAATAGTTCTTCCAGAGTACTTAATAAAAGACATTGAAATACTTGGGGAGGAAATGGTAGAACTGAATTTTTAAATACAGTTTTGTCTGAGGTCAAGTGTTTCATTAGAATTTTTTCTTAACCAGTTTGTCAAAAGTGCTTTCCAGCTACTTCAGAGTTTAGGATAATTGGAATAATTAGTCTGCTTTGTGCATAAACATTGGTCTGCTTTGCACAGAAGTAGAATTTAGGCCATCCAGTATCTTCTGTGATCTGGGGTGTTTTTGCTCAGCACAGAGAGGGGGAGTGAGAAGGGTTTAAGGTGCAGAGAATGGGTTGGATTTCTCCTGCCCGTTGCCTTTCGGGTTATCTGGCCTCAACAAAACCAGAGCCACACCAACCCAGCAGGGCTGGGAGCTGCCCCTCCCAGGCTCATCTTCCAGGGTTTTTAGAGGCAGGGGTGGTGCTTCCAGAGTCCCTTGCCATCAGATTTAGTGTGGGGTTGCACTCTGGGTTGGTTGGTTGCTAACCTTGCTGCTCAGAGGTTTTACCCTCTTCCTGCTTTTCTCCAACTAACTGTTTTCTTCCCTTCTGTACATATTTTTTCTGCCTGTCACCCTTGTTAATATTTTTTAATTGCTGTTCATACAAGCAGTCACTAAGAATCACAGCCTTTCTTGTAACCATAAGAGCACCCAGACACATGGAAAAGAGAAATGGAGTCTGTGTAACAAAGGAGTTGAATGGTTCTGTTAAATCAAGCATGGAAGGTAGGGGTGATTACTTATGTTATTTCTACTTATCTTATTTTTAATATACTGTTACCATCTCCAGCCTCCTCCTTTGTATAACCTGCCTTTTATAGACCAGGATGTTCCAGCTTAATAATGAACAGAATAAACTAGAAATACTGAAAAGTGTGGCTATTTCTGTGATCAGAAAAAAAGAAAGAAAACTATATTAGTGAATAATGGCCACTGTGATAGATCAGTGAGGACACTGCAGGTCTGAGTGTAAAATGTTTGAAAAACAATCTGTGAGTTTATAAAAGCAGTAAAGGAGTGTGTCCCCACTTAGCAGAGCAGAGAAGATGCTGTGTTTGAAGAGAAGACAACACATCCCCTGAAGGTGCTGCATTGTTGCACAGGAGGTCATTTTACAGGAACACAGAATTGGAGAAAGTGCAACTTTGCCTCTGCATTGCCTCAAGGTCAATTAATGCAGAGAGAATATCCAGCTGCATAGGCAGCCTCAAATTGCACAAAAAATGCAGCTGAGGACTGTAGCTGGGGAAGGGAAATGTAATTAATGCTAATACAAAAATCAGCATTATGCTGAAATATACACAAAGCCATTCATAATTCAGGAAATAGGGATATAGAACTAGAGAAATTAAGTTCTGTCTTCAGGAAACATTCTTCTGGATGCCTGGAAAATGTAGGCAAATCTGTGCAGAGCTACAAGTAAGAGCAATTCCTTGGCTACTGAGGATATACTGAACCAATTAAATTAAGTAGATTTTTACCTAATAGCTGTGAGGGTCACTTGCACGTTGCTGGATCCTTTTCTGGCAGCACTTCTGATGTCCTGGGACTTTTCATGTGCCCACCTGAGTAATGCCCAGGGCTGTAACACAAGCTGCCCATCAGATCTTTGCAGTTCCACATCCCAGTGTCACCAGGCTTGAAACACAAAGCTGTCAGATTGGAGAGCAAGTACCAATAACCAACCTCAGAGGACTTTGCTGAGCCTGTTCCTTAAGCTGCGTTCTGCTCTTGTTCCTCCTGTGGCATTTCAGAGGAAATCCACTCAGTACTTGACATTCTGGTTGTACTGGGCTGCCCCAAAGGTGCAGGGCTGAAGGCAGGGAAAGGCCTCAGCTGTGTCAGCCAGCAAATGCAAGTCATGGAACTGTTGGTCAGACCCTGAGGGAGCTTGTGCAAGTTGTGTTGGAGTCAGAACCGATCCCTGTGCGGGAATGACACTGCCTGATACACCATTTAATAATCCCAATTCTGGTCCTCTTCAGTATCTAATAATCTCTGATTCACTGAATATTGATGTAATGAACTTCAAATAGACATTGTTTATGTTGCCTTTAGTTGATGCTTTATTTCCTTTACCTTCTTTTATGAGAAAGATTAAATACCACTTACATTTTTTCCTGCATGTATCGTTCACTACTTGATCTACTTCTGTTATGTTGCCTAAATTTACCTCCTCTCCAAACAAAATAATGTTAATCTTTTAAATCTCTCCTTGTATGGATGAGTGTCTCTGGTTTTAATCTGTTTATGACATTTGCTGGTGCTTTCCTGTTTCTGATATATCTTTTTTTAGATGGGTGCTGTTAGTGAGCACAGGATTTCTAGAGAGGTCATGCCATACATTTATATAATGGTCTAATATTTTAAGTCTGCATTAAAAAGAGATGATGAGAAACTTCTTTCTCTTGTTTACTCTCTCCCTTAAACTGACAATAATAATTGTTGGGTCTTTTTCTGGCAGTAGTTTCAGTCTGTTTAAATCTCATCTGTGGGTAGTAAAAACCTCTGTCTAGAAAACATGGTTTTGTTCCCTGGTGGCTGTTCTGACCCTTGTCTGGGAGTTGGGGACCCTTCAGTTGAAGGTGCTGTGTTTAATCCTTGAGGCAGTGACCAACTCCAGGTCTTTCCCACCACCTTTGAAGGCTCTTCTTACTCAAGTGACTCAGCTTGACACTGATCTGTCTCTTTTTCCTCTTTCTGTACCTTTCCCAAGTTCCTCCTTCTCTTGTTATTTAGGACATGTAACATTTACATGGGTTCTCCTAATGGACAAACATTAAACTTTGCCTTTTTTTTTTTGTGTAGCAAGGTTATTTCTGATACATTTCTGTGAGACCACATAGGTAAAAACCTAATTTTCTGTGGATTCCCAAAGAAAAAGGACAGCAGTTGCCTGATGAGGTGCCTGAGGACAACTCTCATGTCTCTTTTAATGTTCATGCTGCTCTCTCCATGCAGGTTCTTTGTACATATGCAGTACTTTTCCCCCTCCAAAAAACCCCTGCCATTTATTCCATTTTCTTAGGAGACAAGACATTTTGTTCCCCCTTTTTTTATAAGCTATACCATAATTCTTGGCTGTTCCAGTCACCAGTCAGTCTCCAGGCATTGGAGGGACTCCTTGAGAGCTATGAAAAAGAACTAGAAAGGTGTTTTCCAGTCAATATAAATCAGAATAGGTAGAGGACAGACTGGTAAATAATTTGGCATGTGCATTTAAGATACAAAACAGTGTGTGTGTGTGGGGGAAGTGCTCTACAGGTGCAGCAAAGTTCATACATGTCCAAACATTAGAAGAAATAATGTCTAAAACATGAAGAGGATGAAGTTTCCAACTGGATCGCAAGTTATTCCACAGACCTTTTTAACAAGTACCACCTTGTTTTGAGAATGATAGAACTTCAGTCCCTCAGAGATGAGCTTTCAGGTTCACAGGAGTTCAGAATTTCATGGCACCAGGTAAATGATAGCAGTGCATTTTGCCTTTTGTTATTGCTAAAATGATGTTCTTGAGTCACAGATTGCAGAAGTGTGGTGATGGTACAAAGATTCTCATAAAACCAGGTTGCTTTACAGAATTCTTCTTCCAGGACCTGCCTCTGGAGAGAAGGGAGTGAGATGAGAAATTCAGCTCTGCATGAACAGCTGCAGCTCTTTGGACACAAGAATGTTCATTTAAATCAATAAATCCCTTTTTTTAACAGGTACAAATGAGCCTTCCTTCATTGCTAAAAGTGAAGATCGTTTGTTTAAGCATTTATTTGAGGACTATCAGAGGTGGGTTCGTCCAGTGGAACGTCTGAATGACACAATCAAAATCAAGTTTGGCCTTGCAATCTCTCAGCTGGTGGATGTGGTATGTATAGGCAAAAAAATTGGGATTTTTTCCCCACTGACATTAAAATTCTGGAACATAATGTCATATGAAATAATTGTGCAGATTTTAGCTTAAGCACAATAGATTAAACCTGTAAAAATAATATGTGTAATAAAAAAACGCACTGCAGATGTTCTGTACAAACATTCTTGGTGCTTGGAATGCTTTCAGAAAGGTGTTTTGCATTTCAAATGACAGACCTCTTGAACTAAAGCAGCCTTTTGCTATCAATGTTCTGTGCAGATTTTCTTGTGTAACATGTGCTTTGCTTTGTAGGATGAGAAAAACCAGCTGATGACAACAAATGTGTGGTTGAAACAGGTATGTGTAAAAGACAGATGAAAAATTCTGAAGCTTCAAAACTGCAAACCAAAGTTTGGAAGAAACTTTTCTAATTCATTGTATATTCAAAAAAACCTTTAGCTGTTACATGAATTTTTAGTCCATATAGTGTCTTTATAAAATGTGCCTGGAAATGCCTTAAAGGATTAATTGTCATGAATATCTTTAAAAACATAACAAACACACACAAAAACGGTAAATAAAAATTTACCAAATGAAATCTGACCTGCCATTGCATGGCCATGTAATGTACCATGTATCCAACCTTAAGTTTACTGCTTCAGTAAAAGTTTTTGTTCAAAAGCTTTATTAGAAAAAGTATAGGTGGGTACAGTCTTCTGTAAAAGAGTTTTGAGGTCTTCCTCTTGAAAAAAAAAAATTGAGATTATCAGATAAAAAGTATTTGAGATTAAAAGTATAAAAAATATTTGAGATGATCAGATAAACATTACTGAAGAATCTCAGTCTCAAAGTTATATATATTTGCTGTAAGGAAATACTTCATCCTCTTAAGAATGTTTGGGTTTGGGCAGGAAAAAGCCTCAAGCTTTACAATAATCACAGTCCAGTGCTAAACTTAATGGCCACTCTTTTCTTGGGAATGCTGCTCACAAATCACTCTTGATTTAACTTAGAGTGTTTGCAGACCCTGATCATACTTCCTATTTTTGAATGGGCTGCTTCCTTTTTGGTTGGTTGGTTGGGGTTTATTTGTTTGTTTTGTTTTTTCCCCTCTTGCTTTGCATTCCCTTCTTTCCCAGTAACTGTAATTTCAGGGAAAGTTTATATTTTCACGAGTCCACTCAGCAAATATGAGATGGCAATGTGTCTGACACTACTTTGTGCCCTCTTCAGTAGTTTCTGCACATCTTGTTGCAGTTGAACCTGTTTAAATAAAATGAGAACTGACCTCTCTATGTGTTTAAAATTCTGTGTGATGGTGAATTCTTAGAAACTTGAATTTTTCCTCTTGAGCTTGTAGTGCAAGTATGAAATTACCAAAATGTTACTGTGCTTTAAATGGTGCTATTTTTAGTGTTGCTGGTAGAAATAGGAAGGATTGTCCTTTAAGAGTTGCAGCATAAGAGGTTTGTTTTTTTGTAGAATGAGAATCTCTAAATTGCTTCTGATTAGCTTCCAGTGTTTGGTATTCATTCAGAACAAGCTTTTTTTCCAAATTTAATTTATACAATCAAATTACATTCTAATGGCCCTTACTTATGTATACATGCTCTGAAAAAGGAACTTCATATCTTAAGTTCTGTACAAAAATACTCTCAAGTGGCTCATAGCAGAAAACAAATAGTGAGGTTACTACATGTCTGTTCAGCAAATTAATTGCTTTATACAGATTTTACAAGTCAGTTTGTTTGGTTTTAATGGCCTTCTTATCTATTTTTATCTGATATTGCTCTGCTTACATCCACTTCCCAATAATAAAGATTTTTGCATCTCACATATCCACAGGAATGGATAGATGTAAAATTAAGGTGGAATCCTGAAGACTATGCTGGAATAACATCAATTCGTGTCCCATCAGATTCCATTTGGATTCCAGATATTGTGCTGTATGACAAGTAAGATTTGAACCTTTTCATGCAAAATGCATTTACTTTCTAACTTTGCTGTCCAGGTGTGTACATGCAGCAGAGCTAAGATTGTGTGGAAGAATTTTCCCCTGAAAGCAAATGGGCTTTGTTGCCATGTTCAATGTTTTCCTTTGCTTCTGTGTGGAATTTCTCCTCTCTTGGAAAAGGTTGTTTCTATTTCTTCATGTAAACTCTTAATTAGAACCATGTCTTGCAAAGTGCTGGGTACAGAGAGTGTAGAGTGATGGGAGGGAAGCAACTCATTTATGCCCCTCTAAGTCATATTCAGCATGGAATTAAAATGAAGTACACTCAGTTCTGAGGAAGGGATTGGTTTTGGTTTGTTTGGGATTTTTTTCCTCTGAAAATTAACAGATCTCAAAAGCAACATCTCTTGAATTAACCCTTCTGCTCAGCTCAGGGGCATGTACACTGCTTTGACATTTCCTGATTTGTTGAGTCAGGATAAAAGGCCGTTGCAGTGATTGTGAATTCAAGCTTGGAGGTGGCACACAAGTATTATTTTATCTGTTTCACGACTTTTTTTTCTTTGATAGTTATGATTTGGCCAAATTTAAAAGTACTTCTGCTGTATTACTATTAGAAACACCAGAGTTGGGTCATGCTGCTAAAAGTCAGGGTTTTTAGAATCCTTTCATAAGTCTTTGGGACCATAGAAAGTTGCACAGATCTTTCCATGACTTGAAAATATTCTTTACTCTTCCAAAGCTATGTGAGATTCAGAGATTAGAGGGGGGGGGAAAAAAAGACTACAAAGAGAGTACAAAACTTTGGCTGTGAAGGGGATAAGGGATAAACAGCTGAAGTGACAAAAACAAAGCATATTTTCTTAACTACCTACACCCCCAGGCCCCTGCTGTAATCGCATGCATCTCTCTTCTCCCAGTGCAGATGGACGTTTTGAGGGAACATCTACCAAAACTGTGGTAAAATACGATGGCACCATTGCTTGGACTCCACCAGCAAACTATAAAAGTTCTTGTACTATTGATGTAACCTTCTTCCCCTTTGACCTCCAAAACTGCTCGATGAAGTTTGGGTCCTGGACTTACGATGGCTCCCAGGTTGATCTCATCCTTGAAGATTACGACGTCGACAAAAGGGATTTTTTTGATAACGGAGAATGGGAAATAGTGACTGCAACAGGGAGCAAAGGAAACAGGACTGATGGATGCTGCTGGTATCCTTTTGTTACTTATTCATTTATAATTAGACGTTTGCCACTTTTTTACACCTTGTTTCTCATTATTCCTTGTATTGGGCTGTCCTTTCTAACCGTCCTTGTCTTCTACCTTCCTTCAAACGAAGGCGAAAAGATTTCACTTTGCACTTCGGTACTGGTATCTCTGACTGTTTTTCTTCTTGTTATTGAAGAAATTATCCCATCCTCTTCCAAAGTCATCCCACTCATAGGAGAGTACTTGGTGTTCACTATGATATTCGTGACCTTGTCCATTGTGATAACTGTCTTTGCCATCAATATCCACCACCGCTCCTCGTCCACACACAATGCCATGGCACCCTGGGTTCGCAAGATATTTCTTCACAAACTCCCCAAGCTGCTTTGCATGAGAAGTCATGTCGACAGGTACTTTGCTCAGAAGGAGGAAACAGGAACTTCCAACGGCCCAGAGCCGTGCAGGAACACCCTGGAAGCAGCTCTGGACTCCATCCGCTACATCACGAGGCACGTGATGAAGGAGAACGAAGTTCGTGAGGTGGGTGTGGGTCCTGTTACACTGGTTTGGGCAAGTGGAAAGCAGAAAGCCAAGTAAAGGTTTGCTGTGCAGTTGCATATTAGAGGTGGGCAGTGGATTTCCAGCTTCACTGTGTAACTGTTTCCTCTGGAAAGAAGTGCAAGTTTGGCACAACCCTGAGAATCCTTAGGGATATTGGGCTGATAGAGGACAGTCCTTGGGTTCTTTAAAAGCCTTTTGCTTTCTTGTAGAAGTAAGTTGCTACACACTGAGACACTTGTCTGTTCCAAGAGCACGTACCATAACTGTTCCCTGCAGTGCTGCTGAGATGAGCAAGAGGTATTTTCATTTTCATCTTGTCCCTGAAGGCTGTCTGAACAATGCATTTGCCTTATATTTTCAGAATAAATATTGCCAAGGCTTATTTTGCAGCTTTCAATTTAAAAAACCCCAACATTTTAGTGCTCTAACTTACTATATTAGTTTAAATGCAAGCTATAGCCATATGTTGGTCATTTTGTGCTGAGATCAAACATGGACTAGATGACTTTCTGAGTGTTCTACCCTTATTATTCTCTAAGTCGTGTCAGAAGATGTCAAAGGCTTATTTTCAGTCTGTGCATTTGCAGTCTGAACTATCCTTATACATGTTTGCACCTTTTGGGTAAGAGCACTCCCAAATCTGTTTTCTTCACCTGCTGTTTAAACTAGGCCTGCTGGTACCTGAGGGACTTAAATGTTATTTCCAGGCTCGTGTTGAAATGTAGAAGTTTGTTGAGTGGTCTCATGATACTGCTGTCTGTTTCTGATTATTTCAATTAATGTGATTATTTCAATTAATATGGAAAGGCTCTCCTCAGAAGCTGCTGGTTGTGTTCTCACATGCTGGCCTAGGAGGAGGCAAACTCCTCTCTTGTGCCTTCCCAGGGCTTGATTCTGACATTGTCACAGGGGATCTGGCCTAGATTTTTAATATCTGCTGTACTGTTAAAACAGCATCTACAACAGAACAACAGAAATAGAAGAGTTAGTCATTAAATACCTAATTTCTTCTAAATTAAGGGTTGTTTTTCTTTCTCTTACTGTATTTGACTGTGAGTGATGAGAAAGGATACAGCTTTTGTTTTTCAGATATGATGTTTTTGTGACTCTAAACCTGAGCTGACTGGGGATTCACTTGTTTTTTATTACTTGGGCTCCAGAGAATGTGCAGGCTTTTATTATTAAAAGTTCTTAAGAAACACCCCACAGCTAGTGCTGTTGTAGCCTTACATCTCAGGAAGCATTAGGCTTGGAAAATGTGGGTAGTTCAAATCCAAGACAACTGTTTGACAGGGTTTTAATTTGCTTGCTCAGTTATATCTGCTATACTTGCAAAACTCTGTACAGATATGAATAATCCAATAAAAAGGAAAGTGGTCTTGGAAGTACTGGAAATACAATACAGTTCTGTGCAGCAGTAACTTCACACCTTGTTTGTAACACAACAGCTATTCTGTATTGTATTTTATATATATATATAATTATTATCTGGAAGGTTTGGTGTTGGGGTTTTTTATTGCACTGTTTTGGTTTTTATAACTTTTGTTTTTAGCTCCTACCTGGGAATTCCACTTTGTGATGTCATGTGCCATGAGTCCTGCACTGTGTGAGAAAATGACACACCAGGTTCATCTCTCTAGAGATGAGGATGTTCAGTGCTTGTCAGAGTCAGTGTCTGCATGAAAATCTAGTATTGGCCTACACAGCTTACCAGTGTTCAGAAAGAGAAGTTTGCTCCTGTGCTAGCTCAGAGTGTAGCTACAAAATGTTATTAAAGAAGGATTGTCATAATGACATGGCTGAAAAAAGTGTTCTCTGAGATGATTAAGAATTGCAGGATTTGGTGCTGTATTTTTACCTGTGCTTGCACATCCTGATCAACTCTTGTGCTCTTTTTTTTTAAGGTTGTTGAAGATTGGAAATACATTGCTCAGGTGCTTGATCGAATGTTCTTGTGGGCTTTTCTTCTGGTTTCAATAATTGGATCACTTCTGTTATTTATTCCTGTTATTCATAAATGGGCAAGTATAATAGTACCTACACATATAGGCAGTACAAATGCATAGAGTGTTTCTGGAGCTCTCTCCTGCTGATGTGGCTCTGAAGAGTTTGGCAGTAGCTCTGTTTCCATGCATGTTCTTTGTAGGCATTTGAAAAAAATAGAGTGAAAAAAAACCCCATTCCAAAACTAGAAAATTAGGTTTATATTAAAGCATGGCTTTACTAGGACACATAGAAGTCAATTTGCTTATTGCCAGTCTACTAAGTTACCTCTAAATCAGGCCAGAATTAAAAGAACCTTCTAAGCACTTGCATGTATGAGATATCAGAAAAGCATACACTGACACCTACTGCAAAATAGAAGAATTTAAATATTTTTAATGATGATCACTGTAGTCCAGTTATTAAAATACTATATAAATTGTTATACAGAGCATTAAATAATTGCAGTTACTTACACAGTAGAGTTGCTTGTTTCAATTTGCTGTAGTATACAAAGGAGATTTTCTATCAGCTCTCTTGAATGTGTTGTAAAAGTATGAAGTTTCTACAGAGTAGTTTAAAATAATAATAAAAATACAAGTTAAACTTCTTGTATATCCAACACACAACTAAGAACAGTGATTTGGCCATTTTCTGCCTTTATAAATTTTCAGTGGAATTTGTTGCTAGTTAATTCTATGATACCAACATGAACGTTTAATAAGCCTTAAAATGCCTAAAGCACATATTGGTATTTCCATCAGCTGTGGAAAGGAGGGCAGTGAGAGTTAAATGAGTCCCAAGTTGCACAGAGGCTGGAACACTCACATTTGTTTGTCCTTGGTGAAGAATTTGCCTCAGTATGTGAGTTGCAGACATGTTCATTATTTCCCATCTTTGTGTTTTTCTCAGGATTAAGTTTTTAAGCACAGGTTTTGAGTTTTTTAATTTAAGATAATTAAGTTTTCACACATTTGGTAAATTGCACTTAAGAAAGCTACCTTGAATTGGGTGTCTCCCTTATAAACCTGTATGTAACTCCAAGCAGCAAGGTTTGGTTGTGTCACAACTTATATATAATAATATAATATGTATTATATATACAATAATTGAATATTTATTTCAAATTCTTTTAAGCTGTAGTATATTCTTGGGTTTGTGTAGATTTTTAAGGCTCACAGATAGGGAAATGACACCAGGCAAGCCCTTTTGTTTTTTTAATAACAATTTATAAATCTGAATTTAAAGGGAATCACTCTTCTTCAGTTACAAATTATATCTGGCATTAGATATCCATGATTCCTCTATTCCCATCATAATTTTAAAGGTGAATTTGCAAAGATCATCTGATGTAATCCATTAATAGAAGACTTTTCATTTTCTTGATATTAGTAAGATAAACCAATGCATCAAAGACTTTCTCTGTGAGGAATCTGCAGAAATACCTAAGATAGCTCTTTCCCCCTTCAAATAAAAATTTCCTTTTATAGTCTTCCTTGGATTTGAATTCCTGAAATTCACACTTATCTGGACAGAAAGCAAAGTAAGTAAAACTGTACATTAGATATATACAGATATAGATCTTATTTTTTTAACTCTCCACCTTCTGTCTTTCCCCTTGTTAAATGATGTCTGTTGACTGCCCAGTTATATCATGATGTGCAGCACATTGCCCAGTGGAGTAAATGTCTTTATTGTAGTAATTCACAATTTCTTTTAGTCACATCTACAGCCTGATCAGGACAGATTTAGATAAAATAGTGGACACTGGAATCCTTGGGGGCTGCAGCTTCTCAGGCGTGTCTGAAACAGAAGAATGTTCATGGACTCAGAAATGTGCACCTTTACTTCTGTAGCTTGTATTGAATGTATTCAACTGTATAGGTTTTTGTTACTTGGTCAAAATAAATGAAAAAAAAGACACCATTTTCAACAGTTTGATTGTCTTTATTTTCATAGATGTTGCACTACTCGAGACACTGCCTTTCCAAAAATTTTCAGTATGGTACAGAGAGAACAGTTCCTATTTTTACAAAATATGTTCTCATTAAAGTGTTTTTTTGTGTTCTTTATTCATGCTCTGAAATAATCTGCAGTTACTGATTAAAAAAACCTGAAGATACATGTGCCTAAGCAGCAATTTACAGGAGTAATTTGTGTCTACCTGCCTTCCCTTGTCATTAAACCCTCTGCTACAGCAGGAAGCATCTGTACCCAAGTGATCCTGTCAGAGTTTTGGTCCTTGGCACCACCTGCAGACTCTTAGAGTGTGTTTTACTTGCACACAGTTCTAAACATCGTTAGGTTTGAGTAGCTTTTTTCTCTGACAGTCTTCACATCCGTTGCCATGTGGGGCTGCACAGAGTTTACTCTGTGGCTGCTTTATTACCATCCTTATTATTTCCTTCTTTGTTTTCCTTTTACAAGAAACCTGCCCACAGTCCTTTCTTCCCACTGTGTGGGTCAGTTCATACACCAGGTGGTGAAGTCTGCATTCCAGCAATTTGGAACTTGTGCTTCCCCAGCCATTCCATCCACGTGAGGCATTCATGGAACTCAGTATGAACTTCTTCCAGGAGATCCTGTCATGGTCTCAAGAGGCTTGGCACCAGACTCATGAAAACATAGCCCAAGGCGTTCAACCTGTCTTGATTTTCCAAATACTCATCATTTTCCATTTCTTTATTCACCCCTTCTTAAACCCTGAAGTTTAACACACTGCCTACATCTTTTGCAGTAGTTGCAAGAAGCAGCTGTAAAGCATAGCTTGTGTTCCTTTCAGATCAGGTGTCATAAATGTTCAAAAGAAGTTCTTTTACAACGTTTTTATCAAAGCCTTCTTGGTCAAGCAAAGTTGAGAGTACACATGGAAGAGACATGAGGTGCTGGGGGGTGATGCAGAGTTGGTTGACAGTTTATTTGATTTCACAACATGTTATTTAACATTTACATATCATCTCCAGCCATCAGAGGTTGTAAAAACAATCCTGCTGTCCCTAGAATACATACCAGGATGAAAACCCACAGGAAAATACGATCAATTACCATGGCAACGTATTTCCAGTCATCCTGAATCTGAAAAAAAAACAAAACACAACAATTTGGCATTTTTATTAGGTGAATAACTTGCATTAGAAATTAATATGACTTTATACAGGAAGCACAGCTTTTTTCTGTATGTAGATCTGTTTCATATGTACAGAATTTGCACTGTTTTCACTGAGAAATTAATTAATCTTGAAGATGCTTTATTTGAATGTTCCCTTTGTGGCAAAGCCAAAAGCTACTTCTTCAAATGCAAGTTGTTCAGCAAGACACTGGAATCGAGGAGATACAGCTTCTCTTCTCTATGCCAAAAATGAAAGTGTAAAGCTTTACATTCTCAGGTGAACAGGTTTGCCCAGAAAACTGCAACAGACTGTTCCCACTGGTCTTTAGGCAGTATGTAAAAAGCAAAGGTTAATTGGTGTATAATTATTTGGTACTTTGCTTGTGAAGTACTAAAATCTGATTGTTCTCATGCATGGTGTAAAATTCGTCTGTACCTTTCATGTAGAGAGGGAACCAAGTTTCCATAAACCCCAGATTTTTCTAATTTTCATTTTTTTTTACAGTGAATGTTATAACAAGAGTGACACATGTTGTATATTAATAGTAACTAGTTGATCATTTTAGTTACTATTGAGATTACTATTTAAATTTTTTTTTTTTTCAGGAAAGTTAATAAATGACTAATGCATTAGTTTTTAAAATTTGTGTTTTTTAGCTTAAGACTTGTCTGTTAAGGCAGACTTAAAAACTCAAAGCAACTTCATGTTTTCTGTCCCAACAAAATATAAATATGGTTCTGATTTCAGCAAAAGCAAAGTCAAGTTGGAATGAAGTTGAGTGCCATACTGCAGAGGATTTAAATTATGTGATACTTGTGGTGGTGTGGCTACTGCTCATAGTGTGTCTAAAGAACATCATAGAGAGAAAACTTTTTTCTTTACAGCAGTTTAATGAAAGGTGCTGGTCTGTCTTGTAGCAGTTGCCTCATTTAACTACAGCACTTTATTCTGAAGCAGCAACAGAATAAGCAACATCACTATGAGGGACATTCCCTTTTTCATTTGTGTTGTGGATGGTAAGCTGTAGGAGGGAACATGTGAGACTGACAAAAGAATGGTGTCCTGTCTTTTCGTTTTGTTTGAATATTTGAGATCTCTTTTTTTCTTACAAAACACTCTAATGACAAAAGGTGTCTGCAGTTTGAGTGATAATAAAGTATGTTCTTACCTCTTTAGCTTCATTCTGCATTTTCATATTTTCTGCAATGTATTTCACACTTTCAATAGCATCTCTCATTTCTGGTGACAGAACTGAAAATGAAAGCATAGGATCTACAGACTCAGAGCTCGAGGTTCTAGTGAGATTGCCACTGAAATCTGAGAACTTGGTGCGTTGATGCTGGCAGCAGCTGCACGCCATGTCCTGACACACAAAGCCATCTTTGCAGCATTTGGTTTCAGAGCTGTGGAAGCAATTTAAGTTGGAAAACTCAGAACTCAAGAATGGTTTTGGCTTCTGATTGCTCTCGTCATCACTGGCAGGCCTTGTCATGAACATGATCCTGGGAAGTAAGTTCAGGAAAATGGTTCTCACCCACACGGGCATCGTGTGTGTCTTGGGGGTCCTGAAGTGCACGTTCAGTACAAATACTGTGATGACAATCGACAGAGTGACAAATATCATGGTGAAAAGGAGGTATTCCCCAATAAGGGGAATCACCAGGGAGGTAGAAGGTATGGTTTCTGTGATAACCAGAAGGAACACTGTTAAAGATAGAAGGACTGAGATGCAGAGTGTCACCTTCTCACCACAGTCTGAGGGCAAGTAGAAAACTAATACAGTCAGAAAGGAAATCAGCAGGCATGGAATAATCATATTGATGGTGTAAAATAGAGGCAAACGCCTAATGTAAAGAGAATATGTGATGTCTGGGTATATCTCTTCACAGCAGTTGTATTTGATGTCATGTTTATACCCAGGAGCTTTAATAATAGCCCATTCTCCACTCTCCCAGTAATCTTTCAGGTTCATCGTGGAGCCAATTAAAACTAAGTCAATTTTGGCTTTATCGTAAGACCAGGAGCCAAACTTCATGGTGCAGTTCTGGTAATCAAATGGGAAGTAGGTTACATCTATTTTACATGAGCTTTTAAATATAGCTGGAGGTATCCAGGTCACATCACCCGTGTACTTCAGGAGGGCCTTTGTCTTGTCATCAACCTGGAAATCCCCAACTGCACTGTGAAACAAATAAAAATAACAAAAAATTAGAATTAACTACTCCAGGTAGTTTCAAATATTCAGATCATGAACATTAACTCTTTCATCTGTTTTGGGAAAGTCAGCAATTACTTGTCTACTTGGAACGGATTTGCTTGTGCAGGACCGAGTCAGTGACCATCAGAAGTTTGCATCATTAAACTGAAATAAATAGCTGTTTAAATTTACCAGGGAGCAGTTGAAAGGGAATATTTTCCCTTATTTATAACGTGTCCCAGTGCAATCGATATTCAGAGTGGCAAATAGCAGATTGCAAGTGGAGTTCAACTAGGTAAGTGTTGTAGGTCTCTTCCTACTGAATTATTCTATTCCATTCTAGATCAGTCAAACACATCAGAACATAAGGGCTCATAAGGGGGTACCTCTACTACTGGTACTTCCACCTCCTCTGAGGATGGTGCAGGAAAGGATTATTAGGGTTGGGGGGCATCTTTGCATAAAGAATGTATTTGGTGAGAGGATTTTGAATGCAACTTTGCTAGATTACATGATCCGTGTGACAATTTCAGTTATTTATATGAAAAAGGAAAACTAAAAAAGTAATTTGAAGTTTTAAGGCCGCAGTTAGAAAAGGAGTGTCATCACTGTTGATCCATAGACCCAAGTTCTGGATCTGTGTAGCCAAATCCATCCCCTGACAAGTGCTTCCCTACATAGCAGAGGGAGCCATTTAGTTGTGATTTGGCTACTCATAGTCTCAGAAACTCACATCTAAAGTAAACTTTATCTGTGGCTTTTACATTTGATATTTAACGCTATTATTGTAAAGGTGTCAAACTGTGAATATAACTGCTAAAAAGCTAGAAGTTGCTCACAGACAAGGACTCTGCAAACTAAGGCAATTCTTTCCACCTCCCCTTGTAAACAAGTGATACAAATTACAGTTAAAATGTGAGGACTTGTGAGAAGGAAGAGCCCAGTTCCTTTTGGCCTGTCCACTAGCAGCTGCAGGTAGGGAGCTGGCATGGAGGTGAGAACAGCAGTGGGGTGTTGAATGGCAGGCTCTTCATTCAGGGAGCTCGATGCTGATATTTTTTTTTAAACTGGCAACATCACCCCCCCTTCTTCCTGAACTAAGGAGATAAATATGCAAGAGTCTTACTTGTTATATAAAACAATATCTGGCTTCCAGATCTGGCCAGATGGTACTCGGATGAATTCGGCACCTCCATAGTCCGCTGGATTCCACCGGAGCTTGTAATCGTTCCAGATCTAACCATGGAAGAAGCGAGGCTATGTTAGGTTTGTGAAGAAATTGGAATTCAGTGGGCTAAACTTGAACCAAGTGCCATCATTTCACTTCTAGGGTGGTTTCATTTTGGATACTACAGTGTTTAGATGTTTCTTTGACAAACACACATGTGTGCTGCTTGTTCACATGCAGATTGTGGGTCAGCCTAGTATCTAGAGTATCTAGACCTTGTTGGTCATATCTAGATGTGACTTCTATATGTGTGACTCTGTCCCAGGAATGTCTACTCAGTAGTTGAAACAAGGTGAAAGAGGGAATGAGACTCTCTTTTCAGAGTGTATGACTTTAAGAGTAATTTCAGTCTCAAAGAGCCGGCTATCTGTGACACAGTGAAAACAAATCCATGGAGGCTGTGGTGCTGTGTAATGGTCATTAAGGTTCATTAAACTCCACTCTTAACAAAGTTGAATATCAAGCTGAAGGTGGGAACTCAGTTGGTTATCAGGCTGACTGCAAGAGTAACTGCATTTTTAACTAATAAAGACCAAATATTTTTGGTTTGTTTGCCCTTTCTATGAGTGTAAAACAGCACCAAGTGATGCTGTGCGGGTCCTCCGTGCTGAGGGGCTTCCCCTGCGCCGGCGTCTGCCGAGGCAGCGCCTTTGGGAGTCTTGAGGGCAAAAACACTGTATTTATCGACTCCAACAAGTGCAGCAGCACTGCTCACGTCCCATCGATCCCATCCCATCCCGTCCCATCCCATCCCATCCCGTCCCGTCCCATCCCNCCCGTCCCGTCCCGTCCCGTCCCGTCCCATCCCATCCCATCCCATCCCATCCCGCCCCATCCCATCCCGGTGCCATGGCCACTGGGGGGCAGCAGCGCCCCGGGAACGGGCCCTGGCGGGTTTCTGGCGGAGCTCGGG
>VXBA01005189.1:789266-854847 GCA_013399895.1 Serilophus lunatus | reverse complement strand
GGATGTTAGCCCGGGAACGGCAGCCCGGGAACGGCAGCCCAGGAATGCCAGCCCGGGAACGGCAGCCCAGGAATGCCAGCCCGGGAATGCCAGCCCGGGAATGCCAGCCCGGGAATGCCAGCCAGGATGCGGCTGTGCCCCGAGGGCCCGGGCCCGGCGAGCCCGATGCTCCCGCAGACGCGGCTGTTCCCACCCCCGGTGCCCTCCCGGAGCGGGAGCTCACCGGTCGCTGCCCTCTGGGCTCTCGCCAAGCGCTACTTACGTGCTTCAGCCACAGGTTGGTTTCCATGATCTGGTTGACTTCGTCCTGGAAGAGAGACAGAGGCGCGTCGGGAGCGGCGCCGGCCCCGCCGCGGCGCCCGGCGGGACGGCGGGTACTCACCACCTTCACCAGCTGGGACATGGACACCTCGAACTGGATGATGACGGGGTCCGAGACGTTCTTGACGGGCCGCACGAACTGGTTGTAGCTCTCGAAGAGGGCTGAGTAGAGCCGGTGCTCGGCCTCGGAGCCGCTGCAGCCTGTGGAGGGCACGGGGCGAGCGCGGGGCTGGTACGGCCCGGTCAGTGTCCCCCGGGCTGGGGACAGTCCGGGCGTCCCCGGGGCTGGGGGACAGCCCGAGGAATACCCGGGAATGGGGACAGCCCGAGCATCCCGGGATTGGAGACAGCCCGAGGAATACCCGGGAATGGGGACAGCCCGAGCATCCCGGGATTGGAGACAGCCCGAGGAATACCCGGGAATGGGGACAGCCCCAGCATCCCGGGATTGGAGACAGCCCGAGGAATACCCGGGAATGGGGACAGCCCCAGCATCCCGGGGCTGCGGACAGCCCGGGCATTCCAGGGCTGGGGACAGCCCGAACCTCGCCGAGAGCGCGGTACTGTGCCATGGGGGGCACTCCCTTGGCACGGGAGAAGAGAGGTTTTCTCGCACGCATCTCTGCGAATGAGCTTAAAAAATTCGTTTCCGGGAGTTCCCGAAGAACTACACAGAAGTGCAAAAGCCCTTTGCCCTCACAGGGCTGATCCCCAAGACCTGGTGAAGCTGCAGGGCTGTGGAACCCGGGAAGGGGAAAGTGTAACCCAACATTCCAGGCCCTGGTAAGGGGTCAGAACGTTTTGCAATAGGAGGATTCCCAGGAAACTAGAAGTCTACTTTCATGAGTCATGGCTGCATGACTACAGCGAGGATAACAGCCTGCTTCTTAAAATATAAAAAAAGGATTAAAAATTGATGAAGTCTAATATTCAAAGACTTTCCAGCACATTCGTTTATTATTCTTAAGAAGTTTTTATTTATAATAGATTCCTATTGTCCTTTTGCCACTCATAACTGCAGTTCATGGTACCCCGTGGCCAACAGAAAAGCTGCAAACAGAAATTCTTAAGCAGCAGGGTACTTTAGCTGTTTGGGGATGAGGTGTGAGAGCCTGTACCTCACACTACCTTTTTACTATTATACTCACTAGGCAATAACCATCCTGATGCTATTTAAAAGCCTCTTATTTTTAGAGGACTATCTCTTAAACTCTGGACAACACATCCCTGTGTACTCCAGCTGAAAAGGAGAAGAAGGCCTGTTTTGTCATTAATGGATGGCACTGTGCAGATTTGGCCAAGGCATGAACTGAAGTCTGTTGAACATATTCTACAGTTCCTTTGAAACACAAACAGGAATCTGTAGATTTTCATGGACATGTTTCTTTTCTGCCAGTTGTTTTTTTTTCAGAAGAGAAAGAGGTAAGAGGCAGAAGTCTCTGCAGGTGACTGATCTAAGTGTTACACAAAGCAGATGCTGCTTTCTGATCTTTGTGAGACCTCTCCTCCCCCCAAGACAAGAGGGTCGCCCTCATGTGAAACTACTCAGCTTAAAGCTCATTTGTTTGATTTTTAGTTTTGGTTTGTTGGTTTTTACACCTTTCCCCTTCTCTTATTCACTTGGAGGCAGTTTTGTTCTCAGATTAATGAAGCCATTCAAGCCAACTTACTAAGTAAAAAATGAACAATTTTTAACTACCAGTCTTGCTCATATTATTTATTGGTATGTCCTATCTCTCAGATCGAGATTTTCTGGAATAAATACTCCAAAATCTCTGAGGTAAATAATTTGAAAGCTAAATCTTAATGACTCTTAATGCCAATCCCAAATTGCCAGCCTTTTTACATGTCACCAGCACTAATTAAATCTCGCATCTACTGTCTCTAGAGAAGTGCATCAGTGTAGGTTTTTATTTAAATATTTTGGTGCTTTCCATATCTGCAGAGAAAAGATGTGGTGTTTGTAGCTCATGTGTAAAGATCTAGAATGTTGTAATTTTGTCGTGGTCATCTCTGCAATATGTGAAAGTGCATCTTTACATGTAAGGTGTTTTTCCTTAAAGTGAAAATGGCTTCGTGTGTCCTGTTTGGCATCTTTACTCAGGACCATTTAAAAAAACCAAACCCACCAAACAACCAAACTACGTAACAAAAAGAGCTGCACTAGCATTCTGTACCCTTGTCCCTTAGCTTGGAGTGAGCTTCTGCACTTGTAAAAATAATTTGCACCAAAGCCATCTCCGGCTCACCTTTTCTGGCCACCCCCTTTTGCCAACACAGAATAACAAATTAAGGATCACTCACCTCGGCAGAGAAAGCAAACAGCAGCAGCGAGGAGGACAGCGACAATGCTCTCCATGGTGTGATGAGTTGCTGCCTGTCGCGGAGGCTGAGGAGGATGAGCGGAGCTGCCGGGACCGCGTGAGCGCAGGGAGCAGGCAGAGCTGCGCTCCTGCGGGGCGTGGAACGCCTGGAGCAGCGGCCGGCAGGACCCCGAGGAGCTCTGCGCACTGAGCTCCCATCGGCTTTGCCGTGCTGCCCCCTCTCCAGCCGCCCAGGCTGTCACAGCCTCGCAAGTGGCAAATAAATTGCAGGCAAACCAGATGTTATTGTAGGCGAAGAGCGGGCTTCTGGCAAGGATAATGGGCAAGAGTCCTTAAAATGGTGCCGGAGCGAGCCTGGTGATCTGGCAGAGCTGAAGATTTTTCCTGTCAGCTGTGTGTCCATACGGGATCCTTCTCTACCAGAAGCTCATGACAACCTACTAAGGGAGATTTAATTAATAAAAATCTTGTAATTGAATTGTGCTGAAATGAGTATTGACATTAGGGATGCCTGATTTAGCAGTGAACTGAGATCATGGGACCTGAATTTTCAGTTCTATGCTGTTAACGTTGAGGGCTTTTTCCTGCTTATGTCTCATCTCGTAAGCATAAGTTCTGAGTGCTTCACTGTATGAAAAGGATGTGCTAATCCCAGGAGTAATTAAAGGCATGTACAACTGTTGACAGGATCTGTGCCCAGAGTGGTAAGCACAGCAGCTGGGATCTGGTAAGAGCCAGGGCTTTGAATGGAATATTAAACTTGATCAAACCCACGAGAATAATTATCTTTGGGCCATTCCTATCTTTGTGGACTAGAAAGGTGAAATTTGAGAAGGGGAATAAGCACACAGGATCAGAGCTTGATCCCACAAAACCTAATTGTTCATGGTGGAGGAGACTGGGAAAGAAGGGAGAGTTCAGTCATAAAATCACGATTTTTTGCCGAGTGACTCATTCCCCAGAAGCCCATCAGCTTCCTTGTTAATTTATATGCCATCTTTTTTGTCTCCCCCTCCCTCTGGATGACCAGCTGAGGCTTAGGCAGTGGCTGTTGCACACATCTGTGTGGGGGGAGGAGGAGAGGAGGGAAAAATACGGGGTTCCATCCTTGTGCTTAGAACTGATGGGAGAGAAGCCCTGCGGGACAGGAGCTGCCCCAGCAGGGGCTTCACTCCCTGCTGTTACAGAGGGGTGAACAATGACCCCGGTTGGCTCTGAGTGAAGAGGTAACATTGGGAGAAAGAGCACCAGGCTGGGTTCAGCTCTTGGCACTGAGCTTGTTTATCCTGTTAGCCCTATCTCTGAGAGCATCACTCACTCCATCCCCAGACACATGCTCTTATGATAATTTCTGTAATTCTATTATCTTGGAGGAAATAGGCTTTACTGTCCATTTGATTTTCTTTCTCCTTTTTTTTTTTTTTTTCTTTTTCTTCTGAGAACTCGGCTGCTTGCTTTGTTAGCTTAACCCTTTGTGGTTACTTCTGTCTTTGCCTTTCCAGGGCACTGAGAATAAGTGTTTTCCCCTTCTGCCTCCTTGCTATAAGCAGCATTCTAACTGAGCTTTTTCTTTGTTCTTTTTAATCCCAACTAAAAATTAGTTACAGTTTCGAAAAGTTCAGATCATACCCCATGTTCCCCAAAAGTCAGTGCTTAACCTGGATAGTTTGGAAACATCTGACCTGCAGAGGAAGCAAAGAGCCATTGCATCAAGAGATACAATTTGCCTCGTTACTGAAATTTTCACTGGTGTTTTCGTGGCACAGATATTTTGTTTCTAACATCTCATGCTGGAGCTCCTGGTGAAACCACATCAGGATTGTGGTAGGATTATTTTTATGGCTAAGGGAGAGTGATGTGATAAGAACACGTCACCACGACTGCATTGCAGAACTACATAGAGGAACAATCTGGGTAGGGGGAAGCTGATCTGCCCAAGAAGATCTGCAGTAACAAACTACACAGCCTTTGGTTTTAATAAACACACTGCTGTTGGACAATTGTATTTGTTAAGATCAAATCTTAATCAGTTCAGGTAATGAAGAAAAGAATATTTTCCCACCTTTGTCCAGGGCGTTGATGCTCTCTCTTTAAAAATCCAGCACTGCTGCTGTTCTCAGTTTGCTGTGGCTGCAGGGGGGCACAAACAGCTCCAAATAAACTCACCTGGATGCAGGAGGTGCATGTGTGTGGTGGTGGCATTTCTGTGTGTTCTGGTGGAAGGCAGGATTGGTCAGGATCAAACAGTTTTCGTGGAAGTGTTGGACTTGGTGAGCCTTGTGGGTCCCTTCCAGCTCAGAATATTCTGTGAAAGCTGTAATGGTAGGGAATGGGGAGGGAGCCAACTGAGGCTTTCCCACACTGGTAGGGAAGCAAAGACTGGTTGCACACTGCCATTGAGAAGAAATTTTAGTGTAAAATACATTTTGAATGTCCATTCTTTTTTAATTTTAATTTTAAACCATTATGGTAAAACCCCTGAAAAGTAGAAATGCTGAAGTTTACTTTGTTTGATGAATTGGGACCTTATCACATTCTTATTCATATTTTTAATGACAGATGACATTTTTGATGTTTCCTTTTCTCCATAAATCTTTTATTTTTGAAATTTTACCAAAAATCAAAGCGTGAAACTCTGCAATTCTTTGACAAGTTGAACAGTTCTAGATATCATGTAGATGGAGCTGCTGTGGGTTAGGCAAAATTAGCATTTGCCATTTTGAAAGCAGTTTTAGGAGGTCAGATTTTTCAGGATTTCAGGGCTTTTTCATTCTGAAGTTTGACAGGGATTGAATTATTTCAGGAAATAATGTTAAAACTGTTAAAAATGCAGTGGTGGTTCCCAAGAACATAAATGGAAAGAGCACATTTTTTCACTCATGATTAAAAAAAGGTGGTCACAGTGGGCCCCAGAGCCCACCATCTCCTGGATGAGGAGCTGTAGTTCTGCAGGGATCTCCCTGGGGCCAGTGATGTGCCTTTTCAAAGCTTTTTCTGGGTTTGTCAAATCTGAGGTCGTCATCTGCCTGAACAGTGTTAGCTGCTAGCTGAGCTGCCAAATCCTTTCTAAAACTTTTGTCTGTGCTGAGGATAATTCAGCTGAAGGCTGCGGTCACAGAGCCAAGTGTGATCAGTCTTCACTGCTCCTAAAGATAAGACAACTCTGAGATGGGAGCACTGGAACCCTCATTTCAGCTGCATTCAGGCAGTGAGGGGGAGGATAAGAAGGAGAAGGGACTGGGTAGAAGAGCAGTCTTTGGTAAGAGGGTGAGGGTGGGACAGAGCCAAAAGTGCTGCTGGTGCTGTGTGAAAATAGCAGAGAGAGAGAGGTCTCTGTTCTGGACAGGTGTGGTGTCAGTCGGGGGGACTGCAGGGCCTGTGGCAGACTTGGTACATCCTCGTTTGCTTGGCTGGGTGAGTCCCCCTCCCTTCTGCCCTGAAGGAGTGTGCAATAGCTCTCAGAGTGTTTAAATCAGTGCTGCCTCTTTCAGAGTCACTGTTCAGGGTTACTTCGAGATTTAAAGGGGCTTCACCCTTACACTGCCTGCACGGCACTGGGTTTGCTGGGGCTTCTCTGTCAGCAAAAAAAGCTGTTTAGAAGCTGTGGCAGTGTGTGCACCTGTGCTTGGGATACAACCTAACACAGAGGAGCAACTCCCCGCATGGGGAAGGCACCCCTGTGCTCTGGGGCTGCCTGTGCCCACCTCATCTCACAGCCGTTGTTTCAGTTGCCTGCAGAGAAATGGCTCTGCTCTCTAGGTCTGCAGAGGAGAAGAGAACATTTAAGGTGAGGAAAGCAGGTTTGACCCATTTGAACTTTATCCAACCCACCAGTCACCACGGGAGTGTCCAGAAGAGTTAATGTTTTGGGGAGATGGCCCCTCTGTGAGAGAAGATCACAGGGTGTACCTTCAACACTAGGGCTGTCCTGCAGTTATCCACCACATTCCTGGACAGTTACAGCGCTTAGAGGAAGGGGGATGACAGCAGGATGTCAGAACCTTTCCTTCTTCTAACATGTGACCTCAGAGAGCCTCGCCCACCCCCCTGTGATGCTTTTTCACCATTTTTTTTCCCAGATTACAGAGCATCAGACCATGCTGAAGTGCTCAGGCCCCTGGCACAGCCCTTGCAGGGCTCAGGGGTGGAGGTATGGGATGGGGGGGGGTGTCACTGGTGCAGGGGAGTTCAGCCATGGGAGCGGGTGAGTGCAGTCCCACAGCTGCTCTGAAGAGCTGGAAAGGTGTGGAGTAGATGTTCTGGCATGTCTAAATCTGTGTCATTGTCTGGAGCTCCTTGGGAATGGTGTTCTAAGGGGAGATGTAGCTCGGTTTTGATGAAGGCAAATAGAGCTGGGGGTCTTTTGATCTGTGGCTTGTTGAAGAACACAGGTTTAGGTGTCTCCTGGGACAGGTGAGCCTCAAATCACCTTCACAAGTAGTAGTGGGTTTTAACAGTTTGTTCACCAGTTGTGCTTATCAATGGTGGTGTGATTGTCCTGACAACACTCGGAGGGAAAGCTGTGTGTAGCCAGAGTCCTCTTCTCTTTTTGCAGGTTACCTGGAGCAAACTGTGGTGGGATTGTCCTGTGATGGGAGTCTTGGCTCTTGATCTATCCTTTGCCAAAGACTTTCAGACCCTACTTGCCTCATGTGCTTTCTGAGCCAATTTGTTGAGGATTATACTTCAATCCACATTAACCCCCTCCCCAGAAAAACATGCAGGTCTGTGTGTTCTTAGGTGTCTTCTCATTCTTGCTGCCTTCACAGTTGCCTTCTCTAGTTGCTTTCCTGTGCTCTTGACCTTAGATTCACTAGTGTGCATGAGGCTGTAGTGGTTTCACCCTGGCTGGATGCCAGGTACCCACTAAAGCCAATCTCTCACTCCCCTCTGCAAATGGACAGAGGAGAGAAAAGGTAACAAAGGGTTCCTGGGTTGACATAAGGACCAGGGGAGATCCCTTATGGATCATCTTCACAAGCAAAATGCACTCCAAGTGAGGATATTAATTAAATTTATTACTAACAGAATCAGAGCTTGAGAATGAGAAGTAAAATAAAACTTAAGGACACCTTCCCCCCACCTCCTCCCCCAAGCTCTTCCTCCTCCCCCCCGGCTGTGCAGGGAAACGGGGAAATGAGGACAAGGAATGAGATGGTTGTTTCTGCCACTGCTCAAGAGAGGAGCCCTTCCCCTGCTTCCTGTGGGGTCCATCCCACGGGAGACAGTCCTTCCCAAACTGCCCCACTGTAGGTCCATCCCACGGGAGACAGCTCTTCACACCCTGCTGCCACATGGGTCACTTCTCCAGAGGGTCAGTCCTTCAGGCACAGGCTGCCCCAGCGTGGGGCCCCACAGGCCACAAGTTCTACCAGGAAAATCCTGCTCCACCAGAGGCTGCAGGGGACCCTCAGCTCCAGCACCAGGAGCACCTCCTGCCCCTCCTTCTGCTCTGCCCCTGGTGTCTGCAGTGCTGTTCACGTGTTCTCACTCTGCTCTGCTCTGCCTCTCGTCTTCATCTGCACCAGCACTTTTGTGTTCCTTTCTTATTAAATCTGTTATCCCAGAGGTGTTGCTGCCACTCCTGATGGGCTCAGCCTTGGCCAGCAGTGGGTCCAGCCTGGAGCCACTGGTGTTGGCTCTGCTGGACATGGGGGAAGCTTCCAGCAGCTTCTTACAGAAGCCTCCCCACCTCCACCATCAAAACCTGGCCACAGAAACCCAATACAGAGAAACCCAATACTGTTGAATTTGCAGGAACACTTGAGGACTAAATCTGTATGAAGGAAAATTTTACATTTTATTTGTATTTCATCACTGAACAGAGCATTATGTATGTATTTGTTTATCATACCTTAGTTTGGCCTTTGTTGATCAATCACCTGTCAGAGATGGCAAGGTGAGAAACTTTCAGTGGTCACTTCAGAAGCATCTTTCTGCTTCTCAGTTCAGATTTAAGTATCAACCTTCCTCAAAGCTCTATAAATTTGACACTAATAGTTTCGATGCATCTGAAGGAAATAAATTTCATAGCAATAACTTTTTTGCTAATAGAGAAATTGCTGTATTCAAAGGAATGAAAATAGATTTCCTAAGGCAATGTATTTAATCATTATCACCATCATCATCCAGTTTGGCATATCATGCAGTAAAATCCCTTCTCTGTAATGTTCAGACTTCAAATAATTCAAAAAAGGGCCAAGATACCACCAAAAGTACTGGACTCATGGGAAGAAGTGCTGGACTCACTGGAAAAAAAATAGTTTTCTGTCTGTTTGAGGGGTTTTCCCTATCACGGTAGGTCAAGTTCTACTTTCCTTTTCCCTACTCTAAGGGATGTAAGTGCAACTCACTTGGCATCTCTGTGGATTTAACAGAGGGGAACTGACTGCAGAATGAGACCCAACATCTGTGTAAGAATTGACAACTTTAAATGGCAACTAAGGGTTCATGGTAGCAGTGTGGTTTTGAAAAAGTGGTTGCAGAAATAATCCAACAGTCCCCAGGACACAAACAAGGACAAATATCCAGAGAAAGAGCCTGTCCACTACCATGGCAACGTACTTCCAATCTTCAATGACCTGGAAGAAAAAGCCAATTAAAGATATTAGCAATTCATCATATTCTTTTAGTTTTCCTCTCGCTCATGCTGAGTTTTTGTTCATGAAAGTAAAAAAGAAACAAATCTCAAGGTTCAGGGAATAAACTGGCTTTAGGCTTGGTGAGGGACTTTTCTTCTACAACCATTCTGAGCAGTGCAGAAAAATATGGTATGTATTTCTTAGCTTTCTTGGATGCATCAAGTACTGAGCGTGGCTGCCTGGTGGAAGCCAGTCCTGAAGGACCCACAGTATAATCCAATTAAGGATTTTTTTTTCTTTAATTATAGTTTGCAGATGCTATTAATCTCAGTGGGCAAAAATAGCTGGTGTTTACTGCTGTTAAACAAGGTTGGCTTGAGAGTTCTTTTGTTATCAACAGTCATCTTAACCATGGAGTTTAATCATATTAATACTGTTGCTTCTGTTAAAATCCCTTTTTGCCTTGCATGTGTTGTTTGTGAAAGTCACAGCCTTATATTCTATTCTCACAATGAAGTGACTATCAGGCTGTTATTGTAAAGGGGGAATATATCAGTCTTGGTTTGCATCTCAGGAATGTTTTTGTCCCCTGCCATTAGTCCTAGTTAGACATGGGATGTCCTCACATCAACGACTTTACTATGCTTATCAATTGTCTCATGTCTTATATTAGAACATTAAATAATTTTTATCCTTCAGTGCACACTTTTAAATTCCACTGCTGCTAATGGGAAATAAATACTTCTGAAATAAGACAATATAAATGTACCTGAACAGTTGTTATCAGACTGTGGTGATTAAGGAGGAAAACAGAGAACAGACTTATAAATCTACAAAGATTATATGTAATATCAGTAGACCGTATGTGAAAAACATTAAATGAAGTTTTATTGTATAAAATACCCTTGAAAATTGTTCTTACTATCAAGTGGAAGCTTTGGAGATCCTTCAGTTTGCAACACATTCCTGAAAGAATTCTGAGCTATTAGAACACTTTTTTTCTCCTGTATGAGATCTGCTTCTGTTCAGTCAGCTTCAATGTTTATGAGCTCATGTCTAATGTTAATAGCTGAACTTCTTTATTTATATTGACAGTAATTTCAGTTAATAGCAAACATGAACTACTCAGCAGCGTGCTCCTCAAGGGACTTCTGCAAGATCAGAAACCAGACTTAATTTAATCTCCTTGGCTGAGGGAAGGGGAACACAACAGGGATAGAGAACCTGGAGTCTGACAGGGATCTGGTCAGAGAGAGGACACTGGTATGAGGAGGATTTTTCCCAAACATGGGTGCCTGTCTAAAACTGTGAACCACCTGATTTTTCCAAGCATTATTCACAGTGTATCTATATCAGCTCTAGTGTTCTAGCTGTGGCTTGTGAGCAGGGCAAGTGAATAAGGCAGAAGCAGCACTGCTTTACTGCATCCTGGATAAAGTGCTTCTGATTTAACAGGTCTGATTTAACTCAGGTGAAGGCAGTGTCAGCTCTGCTGACATCGGGTTTTTAATCCTGCCCATTGTGTTTGCCACCTACAGACAGGTGTCTTGGCCCAGACAGAGTGTCTGCAAAGGCCTTCCATCAATTTTTCTAGATCTTCCTGCTGTGCTCAGTTAGGTAAAGAAATACTTGAGCTGCAGGTACGTTTGTTTCTTGTTAACTTGTCCTGGCCATGGGTTGAATCACGGTCTTACTGAATACAGTGGGGAAAAAACCCTTTTTCTAACCTGGAACTGAATATTGTTTTCTTTCCCCGCCAAGCACCACTTAAATGTGACAACACAGATTTTTCAAAGGTGTTTCATGACTTACTGGGCAATCAACAAACTCTCTTCGTGGAAATAGCCACGTTACTTCTCAGGAGAGTATTTACAATTACAAAATTGCTCTTTATTAAGTTCTTTTAATGGCAAGAATTATTTCCTCTTATAAGCTATATCTAGGAGCTCTCTAAAAACTTGAGAATATCTAGACAGTTCAAATATGCTTTCTGAGGAAGAATGTGTTACAGAGGAGGACAGGAGATGAAGCATGGAAAGACAAGGGTGATTTCTCAGCTTTACTTACGCTCTGGTCGTTGTCGTCGCTTTTCATGTGCTCTGCTATAAAACTGACTCCATCAATTGCCTCTTGGACTTCAGGAGAAAATTTCGTGCCTGTTCTTAACCTAAAATCTCGATGACTGCTGACACTGTCAAGTGTCTCAGAGACTTTCATATCATACTTTTTGACAGGGGCTGTATTCAAAAAGTAGGTAGAGTTCTTGTAGAAGTCAGCTTGCTCCATACACGGATGCTCTGCTTTTACCTTTTTGCAGTTGCATGGCTTTTGCCGTGGAGGATTGTTTTCTGGGCGCTTCATGAACAGATAGGCTGGAAGTCTTTCAAGGAAAACCAGCTTTACCCAAGGGGGCATCGTGTGAGTACTTGGAGATCTGTGGTGGACATTGAGTACACAGACGCTGGTAACTATTGAGAAGGTCACTAGAACCATTGTAAACATGAGATACTTCCCAATCAGTGGAACATCTAGAGATGTCGGAGGGACAATTTTGGAGATCAGCAGCAGGAACACAGTCAAGGCAAGCAACACAGATATGCATAAAGTCATTTTTTCACCACAGTCTGAAGGCAAGTAGAATACCAGGATGGCTAAGGACGTAATTAGCACACAGGGGATGATAAGATTGATGGTATAAAAAAGAGGCTTCCTTTTAATAATGAAGTCATATGTCACATCAACATAGTTGGGGTCCGAAGGGTTGACAGTCCTTCTTCCTGGGAGTGCTACAATGTCCCATTCCCCGCTGGGTGTGAAGTCGTCCATGCTTGCCATGGAAGTTTTAAGCACCATATCAATTTCTGTGTGGTCGTACGTCCAAGATCTGAACTTCAGTGTGCAGTTTTGCTGATCAAATGGGAAATGTTTGACTTCAATCTTGCAGGCACTCTTGTAAATGGCTGGTGGGAGCCAGCGAATGCTTCCGTTGTTCTTCACGATGGCATTTGTGTACAGAGAAACTTCGTACGTGCCATCGGCACTGAGGGGGCGAGCAGAGAGAAAGGGGAGCGAGCATAACACACCACGGGGAAGAACACAGTTCAAAACAGAAGAGCTCTTCATGAAATTACTATTAAATAACAAATATACGCCTCTGTTTTATCCAAGGAGGTCAAATAATTTTGTACATACTTGTTAAAGAAACTGCACTTTACTACGCCTCTGAAGGGTGAGTACAAACGAGATCACCCTGTGTGGAAATGGAAATATCTTTGATGTGGAACACAGCCACTGCAAAGGGCACAGAGCAACATTCCTCAATGGCTTGGAAATAGGGATGAGCAGCATTAGTTAGAAACGCAAGGAGAGTGTAGGAGGAGGAAATGTAATTATATGGTTTATAATTTATTGCGTCACTCCATTTAATGTTTACTCGTTACAAAACCAGAACGGACAAGCCACAAATAATCTTGGCTTTGTATCTCCTCCAACTGCCAAACTTCTGCCAGGGGAGTGGAGTCTTCTATGTTTTGATGGGCCCTTTAATTCGAGGAGAAGATCATTATCGATCAACAGTTAATATCTTCTCCTGCCCAATGTTTCTGGGCAAAAAACTTAGAGCTGTTTAACCTATTAAATATTCTAAGGTAGTACCCTTTTTTGCTGAGAAGACATCATAAAAACAGGGTTACTTCAGTGCCAAGGTTGATTTTTTTCTAAGCAGGGAAGTGGCATAATTTTCCAACATTTGGCATATGTGAAGTTGTTCTCCAGATCAGTTTTGCTGGGCTCTGGGCTGCCCTTGGTGGCACCGAGCTGAGAGCCCTGTAACTAATTCAAGCAGGCACTGAAACAACCAGATATAGAAGTCAGGCTGCAGAATACAGGGGTCATTAGTTCATTGTCAACAAAATAGCTATTTTTTGATAAATGAGTCATGTCTTACTTCTCACATATCTGTGTCTCCCCAAGCTGGCTTTACTGTCATGCCATACAACGTCCTGGGCTAAGAATATGTTGGCTTTTTTGCTGACTGCCCCAGCTCAGGTGTGGACAGGGGCTGGGCTGCTGCTGCTGCCCCAGAGCCTCTGCAGTGCTGTGCACAGGCTACACATGGGCAGAGCTGGGGGCATGGGGCTGTGCTTTGTGCCTTCCTTAGCACTGACCGATGCCTATGAAACTCTGCTTCAGCAGCAGTAACTTACAGGGGCTTGTCCTTTACCTAAAATTTTAATTTGAAGTCTTGTACTAATGTCAAAATCCATTATGGTAAGGCTTGTTCCCATAAATTTAAGAAACTATTTAAAACTGTTTCTTTCTATTCTTACAAATCATGTTATCACTTCAGGAGGAGCAGAAAGAAGCAGAGGGCAGGGGCACAATTTACCAGAACAAGCTTTGAGCAGGCAGAGTACATCCTAATCCACTGGCTGAATTATTTTGTGACTAATACACTAGTTTTAAGTGTTCATCAAATCTGATTTCCAGTAGTAGGATTCCAAGGACTTAACTCAGTTATATATAAACTTCTTGGGTTTCCCATCTGTATATGTTCATAAATCATCATGTGTCCGTGAATTCGCTGGTTTTCAAAATATCATGAAAGTATAAATTTTGATTGTTTTTCCCTCAAAAAATCATATCATACACTTCAGGGCTTTGCTAGAGACTGAATCCAAAGCAAAACGAAATTGTCAGTTACTAAAATTATCTCTGAGGTCAGTGCCCCAGCCAGATACACTTGATAGTATCTAAAAGTTGTAAAATTCAGTTCTACAGTTTTGTCAGACCTACTTCATTAGTTCTGTGGTAATTTCTGGGTTAAATTTTTGTTCACTGTCTGCATAAACTACAGAAGTGTTACTTACTTGTTGTAAAGCACAATGTCTGGCAACCAGATGTGCTTTGCAGGTATTCTCAGCTTATCTATTCCTTCGTAGTCAGAGGGCTTCCAAGCCAGGCGATAATCAATCCACTCCTAGGAGAAGAATTGTACAGGACTGATGGGAGTATCCAGACCAGCACAAACAAAACAAACATTTGCTGGAGTGAAAGCATCTGTGGTTTGCAAGAGCCCATCTCTGTGGGGCTGGTTACCTGGTTCAGCCAGACGTTTGTCGTCATGATCTGCTCCCTTTCATTCTGCAGGGAAAAGCAGAGACAAAAATTGGCCCCTGAAATGGTTCACTTCATTGCAGTAATAAGACTGACTCACTGGGGTTTTGAGCATGTTTGCAACTGTGCAGCATCATTTACTCAGTGAATTTCAAGGTAGGCATTTCTCTGCAGGGAAGGTGGCCAGTCTTGTTGCACACTGATGATCAGTAGTAACCCCACAAGTGTAGAGCTCCAAATGCCTTGTAACTAGAAGAGTTACGGCAGGAGTGAGTGTGGCTATTTGAGAACAATCACCACAATCCTGCCAAATGGATTTCCTCCTCCCACCCATCCCACTTCTCTGCCTTTGCTTTGAACATTTGACCGTTGAGAAGTCCTACACGAGGTTGTGTGAGGTAGGTGTGAGGTTTGCCTCTCAGTTGGCAGGCTCTGTCCTCTGGAACTGCTGTCTCTCTGGAGAGCATCCAGAAGCAAAATGTCTCTGCAGCAGATCTGTCAGGAGGATTTCTAAAGGAAAACAAGTTAATTCTCTGATTCTGAAGATGCTTGAGATTGTTAGAGCCTGTAAGATGCCTAATTTCGTGTTCTGCTTGAAGAGTGAGGATATAGAGGGATAGAGACTGAGCTGTGCTGTTCTTGATCCCTGCCCATTCATACACTCTGTTTAGACTGTTGATCACTGGAGCCTCTGGGAGCAGCACATCTTGCTTTTTATGCCCAGAAACTGCAGTCTTGAAGACAATGTGTGAGTGGTGGTTGTGCAGCACACAGGGAGGCATGTCTGTGTCCAGCTGGAGCTCCCCAGGACACAGGGAGCACTTCTGCTAGAGTCACCTGGTGTACATGGCATTATATCCTGTGTGTATGCATATATTTCTGTATAAATATTGTTATGTATTATATCCAGTCTGCAAGTGTGTATGAGACCTCAGTTGTTTGTGCAGTTTCCCTTTTGTTCCATCTGTGTCTCTCTCATTTCCTCTGGTCTCTAAAAGTCTGCAGCAGAGCAGTCACTAGCACTTACCCAAATTCTGTCAGGGAGTCAGTCAACTGTGTATTTGTCATCCAGGGAGAGAGAGGCTCCGATTCAGGAAATTATTCCCATTTACATGTTGGCTCTTGTTCCCACTGCAGTCAATGCTAACTTCTCTTGGCCATGATGTATTTGTATGCTGGAAGAACATGCTAACCTTGTGGGTGAAAATGTCTTCAGACCCACTGAAGCAATTTTTATTGAATATGAGGAGGTGCTTACATGAGGATTGTTTTAGCCATGTTAAGATATTCCAGCCAGAACTAACATGTCTTTTTCTTTACAGCATTCCACTGTTCTTTGCTGATATGCCTGATATGTCATGAGATTTTTACCTGGCTTTGTAGCTGGTTTTCAGGCTATGGAATCGCTGCTTTGAAGCAAGCAGCAGAAGATGGTTTAGCCCTGTGTGCACAGCCCAGGATAGATCCTGACCCGGGGTAACTTACAGCAGCTGTACCAAAATCAGTGGAAGGATTTTGAATTTCTGATCAATGGAATTTTATTGCATGAAGATCTGGCCATTGTCCTTCACTGCTTAGGCACCGATTGATCTCCCTGTTGTAGCTGCATTCTGAGGTATAAAGCCAGTAAATCACATATATGGGCTCTGCCTATTAAGTAGTATTATATAAATGAGAAAAGAACAGGGACATAGTAACACCATTATGACTATTAGAGTGCTGTGCAGGTAGTAATGAAGTAAAAGGCATAGCCTAATTTGAACTTACCACACTGATGAGCTGTGCCAGGGAAACCTGCAGTTCTATGGATACCAACTGGGAGGAGTTGACAGCTGGTCGAATTAACTTATTGTACCTGTCAGGACTCAGTAGGTGGTTCATTAGCTTTTCTTCAGCATCTGCTGCTGTGCTTCCTGTAAAGCATCACATAACAGGATTACAGAAGGGAGACCAAGTGACAGGATACAGAGATCACAGAATCTCTGTTCATCAGATCATCTTCATGAAATAATGAGGGCTTTTGATTTTCTGAGGCTGTAGCCTTGTGTGAGTAGAAGCATATGGTGCTTGCACCAGTATCTGTTCTGCTGAAGTTGACTGTCTTTCACTGAGCACAGAACAAAGCAGATCAGTTGGAACCCTTTGGGTTTTTTCACAGTAAAATGTGAAGCTCAAATTGATAGATTCTTTTGGGATTACACTCAGAAAGAGAAACTGGGAGCAAGTCTCTCCGTTAGTAGCAGAGGAAGAATTATTCTATGATCCAAAGGCAGGGGGGGTTGGCTGTGACTTCTCTCTTTAGTGCTGTAGGAGACAGAGTTGCAGGTACATGTACAAATCTGAAGACTCTGATTTATGTAGGGATAAGCTGTAGGAGTCATCAAGACTTTTCAATGACTGGGGACTCCTTGGTAGCTAGTGATGATTCTGTTTCAGAATTTAAAAACCCAAGGCAGCATGTAAGCCTTATTTTATGTGGAAGCAAAAGCTGATTTGTGGACTAGCACAAATACCTTGAAGCTTAGATTGCCAGAGCTGGAGTCTAGTGATTATGAAATATAGTTTCTACAGTTACTATCAAGCAAGCCTGAACATTGTCCATGGAACAGAACAGCTTCTGGCCCAACCCTAGAACTGTTCTCATGTCCTTGTATGTGCTTTTTAAAGGCATTCTAGTGGACTTTTCAAACCACTGCTGAACACACGATGATACTGATGACTAAGGTCCCGGTAACGTCTTGCCAAGAGAATTGACCCAGAGACATCGTGCTGTGTGTTGAGCAGTTCTGTGATGGCCACAGGTGTTACTGGAAGCAGGTTCTAATCCAATTGGTAGAATGATTTTTCCATGGGAAAGGTCACCTAATTCAACTCTAGACATTGCAGAAACGAGGGCAGTGTCCCTAAAACAGACTTGCTTCATCATTCCCCAGAGCAATTCCACACAGTAAAAACCACTGTCCATGCAAATATTTTAAATTTGTGGTACATTGACTTGTTCTGTTTTTCCCATGTTGTAGCATATTCACGAGATCCAGAGAAAGGCAGACATCCAAAGGCCAGGATCAAATAAGCAGCTAATTTGTGTGCATTTCTAGAAGGTGCCTGGTTTCCTTGTGAACTGGGTTGTAACTTTTTAGGGTGAACGGGTCTGTCTTGAAACTTGGTTCTTTTGAATCCAACTCAAGTTAAAAAAATACATAAGAACTTCTTGTTTCTCATCCAGTAAGAAAGTGGAGAGATGTAAAAGGAAACACTATTGAACAGAGATTTCACATCTGAGAAGAGTTTTAACTCAAGCTCTGTGGAAAGGCTGAGATAAAACTCCAGGCCTGATCTGATTCCTTTAAGACCAGCATATGCTATAGCACTGGTAGCCCAAATTTTGTCACATACACTTAACCTTAACACTGTTCTTCAGAATAGGCTTCTCAAGTATTTCCCAAAACAAATTTGGTTGAATGTGTCTGCGTTTGTTGGGTCAGGTTGGTTTTAGACTCACACTTGCTTTGTACCTCCCTTCAAGTCATTAAAGAAGCCCTAGTACCATGTGATGTTCTAATATTACATTTATTCTCAATGTAAGCTGCCTAATCAAAAGCTTATCAAGCTAGAGCTATGCTGATTCTAGCTAAGCTCCAGATTCTGGGGTTTTTTTCTTCTATATTGCAATGAAGGAAGAGCTGAATTTGAATCCAGGAATGAATCTTTCTGTGTTTATAAGGACAGGTTAGAAGAATTGTGGCAGCTAAAGTGAGAATCTTGGTTAAAGTTATATTGTTGTGTGGTTTGCTGGCACACCAAACAAATATTCCCACTGTGCCATAGGAAAGTGACATAAGCAGATGACTCAAATTCACATGTAAATCATCATTTGGTCCCTGAATGCTGCTAGCAAGGACAGGGGGTGTTTGTTTGAATTGTTAAATATATTTTCACTGCATTTTGGCCTTTGTCTGTAAATATTGTAGCATAGAGAGTATTTGCTGAACAGGGAGGAAGAAGGAACTGCAGAATATTTGCAGAGAGCTAATTCTGGATTTGTAATTAGCTTTTTCTCTGAAACCTGCTTTTAGCAATGCCAGTCGTCTGGTCTGCAAATCAAACCATGGTCGCCTGGTCTGCATAGCTGATGAGAAGAGCAGCTCAGATTTCAGGGTACTGACACTGCTAATAAACTTTATGCAGATTAATGACAAACCATGACCTAATTCTAAACAATTATTTGTTCAATAATTAAGAAATGACTATCTGTTCTTAGTGGAGTTCCTGTAGTGAATATTTCTGTATAAATTTGCCATCCCATCCCAACCTTTAGAACTTCATAAGCAGAAAGGTCAAAGTGGCTGCTCTGTCATCCCCCTCAGAGCCTTGTATCACACACCACTAGATGTCAGCCCTGCACTGCCTTAAAGCTTGCTAAAGCCGATGTAAATAAACACTTAAATAAAAGTTGAAATAAAAATGAGTGACTCTTGTATCTTTTTCGTGATAGATTTTACATTAACAATCCACACATTAGCCAGATGGCACCTAATGAGACCGAAATTGCCACTGCCTTAAGGGCATTCAGGTTCTTCTTTATGTGCACTTCATGTCAGGAACAAGGCATTTGAAACCCCACTTTTTTTTTCTCAGAGTTGGAAGAAATGGAAATGCAGTTTCTTTTTACCCAACAGCAGTGACCACCACAGCTGTATCAGAGGGGAGACTGGTGCTTTTGGACAGAGAATTTTAACAACAATGATGAAGCAGTCCTACTTTGGGGCTGAGGGATTTGGGGTGGATCCTGAACTAGGGAAATTATTTCAGCTTCACTGAACATGCCACACATCTGGTCTGTGACAAGGAGAGCAACTGCCACATAACTTGCAGTACACTGTCTTCTGTAAGTTTGTTTTCTCTGTGGGAGTATGGCCAATAACAAAAAGAACTCATCAGGATGATCCCAGTTTCACAGCAGAAGGAGCAAACCCACAGACTTCATTCACTGTCCTGTGCAAACCTTCCCATCTACATGGTCTAATTTAACTACTTAAAATGAAATAACTAGTCATCAGTGTTATGTTGTTTGTTTTCAGTGTAATGACAATTTTTTTGGAGTGATTTCCACAGAAAAGAAGCAGATACAGAAATACAGGCAAGTACACTGTCATCACTGTCTAAATTTCAAGATTTCACATAAGGCATGTTCCCTGTGTATCCCTGACTCCAGTTATTGCAACAAACACTGAAATGACATTTGTTTAGAAGTACCACTGTAGCATGTGTTATCATTTTAGTTCTTTACTGTCTCACAAGTAACTTATGTGGACAATAGTGACATAGCAAATTTTCTTCTGTAGTTTGTAAAGAGCAAGTGAGAAGCAGCAGTGAGGCAGTCTCATTATCTTCTCTGAAATTACTCTGTGATGTTGTTACTTCTCAGCACCCTCTTGAGCAAAAGGATTTTCATAACCCATTAGAACAACATAGGCTAATTTGGAATGCTCATTGTTCCAATGCAATTAGCAGTGAACTTACTGTATGTTAAAGACTTCTAATTTCTACACTTCAAATAAATGCAAATAAACTAATGCAAAGAAAAAGGAAATACTAAAGATATTAAAAAGATTTAAAAGAGTATAATCTAAGAATCTAAAGTGGGCCCTCACTCTTCATTTGGCACAAAGCAGATGCTTTTTAAAGTTTCCTTTCAGTGATTAAGAAATGAAACAACTGTGGGGTGAATAGGTACTAATGAGAAACGTGTGACCTTTGTGTTGGCTCGATTTCAGCCGGTTTCTCTCACTTCAGTGGAGCCTCTCCATGGGAAGAAGCTCTCATGGTAAATGCACTATTTCATGCTGCTCTCAGGCTGTTCGTGTTGGCTACAACATACAGAAGGAATCCTGACAGACTAAAGGAAACATCTGTTTGCTTTTTTTAGCACAGATTTCTATATTACAACTTAATTTACATGCTAATCAAAAAAATTAGGACATATGAACTTTGTCAAATACAGAAACATGAGCAAATAACTGCAGAGAAACGAGATATGTCTTATTTACGGTTCATGCCACGGTGCATTTTTCCCCCCTCAGCGCAGTATCTGCTTTTCCTATCACAGATGATCCTGGGAGCATCTAAAGGGATATTATTATTTAGTGACTATCATTGTCATCTCCTACAGTTCTGTCATTTTATATCCAACTTAACTGTCTGTTCACATCCGTCACAGTGCATTTGCTGATACCAAACAAGCCCAGAACAACACTAGAACAATCAATTTTATGCATCCTTTCAAAGTCTGCAACCTCCCGAGGTGATAGTTACAAATTTTCTGCTGGCTTCTATCACAGTCCTACCTCCTGGCCCCTAGAGCTATCCCTGTTCTGAAACTGGATCTGAAAGAAAAGCTCACTTACCGTTAAAACAGAAGGAGCCCACTACAAAGAGAAAGAGGGTGTACGTTTTCCTCATGGCAATAACAAGAAGAGGTGGATTACTGTTCCTCAGTTAAGACAGCTGGCAATAGGCTCTGTCGTCAGGGATGCACAAGAAGGAGAGGTAAAAGCAAATCTGAATGTTGGAGGTATTCAGTGCCTGGAAAGAGGCAGTAGGACCTGGCAGAAGCGTTCTGCAAAGTGGAGTTTTCGTGAGCATAGTGGTCCCTCCCCCTTTGCAGCTGTTTAAAGAGCTTTGTGAGGAGGAAAAGCACATAAGAACAGGGAACATAATGTGATAATGTTGGAAAAGAGGAAATGAAAGAGCAAGCTAAGGAACATGATGTGTAAAACACAACGGTTTAATTTTTGCTGCTAGCTAACGTTTAGAAGGCTTTCTGGTTAATGAGTGGGAATAGCTGTGTGGGAAAAGCTGGATACAACTTTGTGCCATAAAACCTGTTAGTGAAAGACATGTCAATGAATTATAGCCCCAGCAGAGGGTAATTTTCTGTGTCACGAGAGAAAGTTTATTGCCTACTGCCAGCCCTTTTCCACTCCAAGGCCCACACATGTGATGTCTTTAAAACACAGCTCCAAAAAGCTTTTGGGAGCAGCAGGAGAAGAGCAGAGAATTTGTCCTTAGCATCTGACAGGATTTTTTAAAGAAAGCTAGAGCGACCTGTTGTGAAGCAGCAACACCAACAGAGACACTCTAGAGGGACATAAGAGAATGGAATTCATCTTTTAAAGCTGAAAGGTTCAGTAGAGTGTAGAGTGTCATTTGCTTTGGGACTTGCCATGGGAAGATATGTGTAGAAGGAAGAGGCAAGAAGATCTTACGTGCCCACTGCAAGCTCTGTAGTCTGTCTCGTATCTATCTTACATCTTAAATCTATCTATCTTATATAGTTTCTGAATGTTTTCTATCCAGGCTGAAGTCCCTGGATGGGGCAAAACAAAGCAACAACAACAAAAAAGGGTGCTAATCTTCTAAATCCTGTTTTATTTCTTTATTGAGGTTCCTCTGTTTCAGTTGGCCACAGGATGCAGCTCTGCTCTTCTCTCCTTTCCCAGCAGACTGACACCACTGGCTGGGATGGAGACATTCCTGATTTATCAGCACAACACACCAGACTTCTGCATGTAGCACAGTTGCTGCCTGACTGGGGTTATCTGCAGAAGGCCACCTGCTGCTGTTTTCAAGCAAGCTGCCAGTGTAGTGTTGAACAATTGATCGCCTCCTCCCTAAATGTCATAGGCACCTCCTTTTTCACTAACTAGGCCAGTATGTTATAACTCTGTTGTCTTTAAAGGCCCAATATACAGATACTCTACTAAACTTTTTGGTAATTGTACTGTACACAATCTGTGGAACTTCTCTAAACAGGCTATTTATTATTACTCATTTCTGTGGGTTAGAAAGATGGATTCAGTGAGATAAGTGGAAAAGCACTCACTCATGGACTTCTGTTTGGATAAAACAAGCTGTCTCATCAGCTTTCATAAGTGGCTTATGGTGTTACCTTTCCTTACTCTGAAAACTCAAGGTGTGTCGATTATACCCTATCCTCCACTGAGGATTGCCAGGAGTTCTTTAGAAAGCTCACAGCCTTATACCATGAGAAGGATGCCTTGTATGTTCTCACCTTTCTCCACCAGCAATCTCAACCAATTTCCTGTAGTGTGACTTTAATAAAACATGCTCTGTTGTAATCTCTCACGTTTTATAGTTTTTTTTAACTTAAAATCCCTCGACTTTGATCCCTTATAACTTCTAAAGTTTTATGTATAAATACACATGTGATAAATTTATTTAGAGGTGGATTTGTTGTATCTAATGCTATGCAGACATCTCGGATGATAAAAAGTTCTGTGGACTATGTAGGAGTTGATGGTTGATGATTTCTGTGTACTCAAAGAGTTTTAACAGGACACTTGCTGATTTTTGGCTGTACCAATATAAATGTATTGGTTCTGCTGCTGATCTAAATTGTTAAGTTGAACGTGGTATCAGAGATCACCTGTTCTAGTTCCTCCCCATTATTTTCAGTGTTTTTCTGCTTCCATGACTCCCTTTTCCTTCTTATTCAGTGTCCAGTAACTGGAATGGATTTAAATTGGGGTTTTTTAACCTGGAGAGGAGAAGATTCAGGGAAGAGCTTAATGTGGCCTTTGAGTACTTAAAGGGGCATATAAGAAATGTGGTGACTGGTGCTTTAATAGGACTTGTAGCAACAGGGCAAGGATCATAAACCAAAAGGGGTAGATTCAGATTACATAAAAGGAAGACATTTTTTACCATGAGGGTGTTGAAACACTGGAACTGGTTTCCCAAAGAGGTTGTAGATGCCCCATCCCAGGGAACATCCAAAGTCAGGTTGGACTGGGCTCTGGTCTAGTTGATGTCTCTGCTCATTGCAAGGGAGGGTTGGACTAGATAAGCTTTAGGGGGCCCCTTCCCACTCAAATCATTCTATGATTCCAAATAATATGGGATCTGAGGGGGAGGGGGAAGGTTCCAGTGAGACAAACAGGAGAAGTCATTGTGGGGACATCTACGTGCATGAAAAAAGCCAGTGAGTACCTGTGAACAGAACTGCATGCAAAGGTAACACTATCTTTCTGGTTTGATCCAGTATTTAATTAACAGCATGCAGAAAATGAGGCCCTCTTGTAACAGACTCAAGCCCTAGGAGGTGTGTGCCAAGTGTTTATTGTGAGCCTTCCAGTTTTTACTTCTCACTGCAAGGTTTGTACCTTGTCAGAGGCTTGTACAGTCAGACCTTGCTACACTCTCGAGCCTGCTGGGCAAGCTTGTGTTTCATAGTGTGCAGGGAACTGCTCTCCAGAGCTGAGCCTTCATTTACTAAGGGTGTGCTAGAGCAAAGTACCAGCCTGCTGGGCAGGAAAGACGCATCTGTTCCTCCATTTCTACTTTCTTGATAACTGACCTATTCCTCCCCAAAGGCAAACCTTCCATCTGCCAACCCAGCTTCTGTGCTTTTGCAGTGGTTGCAGAAGTAGCAGATGTATGGCCCCTGAAGTCACCGTGCTTGCACCATCCATTTGCTGGGTGCTTGAGAGTTGAGTAGCAGCTCGAGTCTAACAAAGCACGTTGGGGTGGCTTCTCTGAAGCAGTGGGGCATCAGAGAGCCAAAGGATCACAGATCATGCACTGGTTGTACTGGCTGTGCTGCTGAAGCTGAGGGGGACGGGAAGAATTAGCTCAGCTGCCTTTCTGGCCATGTTCTTTTCTTTGCCATCCACTGACATCCATTCCGACAGAGCACTCAAGGTCTTCCCTCATCGCTTGTGCTATGCAATTGTTTTCCCCACAGTGATGCTACAGGATTCCATTTGTTCATTAAGCTGAGGTCCTGAAATGAAGAGGTTTTTAGTAGGCATTAGCACATGTGATATTCTGGATTTGCATGTTAATGCACATGGGAACAGCATGGCAGAGAGCCACCCACCCAACTGCCTGGAGGGTCGTTCCTGGTACTGTAATGCTCTGCATGCCTTAGGGTATTAGAGCTCTTAGATGCACGAGGAATGAAAGATGTTCAAGCACCCAGGAAAACTGGAAAAGTAAAACCCTTTTGTGGATTTATTATGGTGATTTCAAGCTGCCACTTGCATTAGGGAAGAACCAGTCAGAAATGCTGGAGCACTCAAAGTGGAATCAACCTGGGGCACAGCCAGCTTCCTTGCTGAGATGGGTACAGGGAGCTCGCTGCAAAAATAAATGCTTCCAGGTGGAAAGGCATAATTAGTTTCCAGGAGTTGTGAGGCTGAGATGAAGTTCGGGGCTGAGGTCATGACTAAACTGGGTTGATAAGAGGCTTCGAACGAGCTTGTTAAATACTGGCCTTACAGAACACATAGGACTGCCTTACTGCTGCACTGGCAGAACAGCTGCCACTTTCTGGTTGAAAATTACTACACAAAATGTCAACTAATGGCAATTTTTTTCCCCTAGCACCTAAAGTCTGGGTGAACTTAATGATACCTGCCAGAGTCCTGGCACATCTCATCAGCAGCAAGGCTTACTTTGCCCTCCAGTGGGCTGACAAATGGAACTTTTTACAAGTAACTTTTACAAATATCCATCAGACCCTGCAGGTGGAATCCTAGTTTCCCCTACTCACCAGTACCTGGATGAACTCATTAAAACAACTGTGCTGATGCCGACATTCTGCATTCCTGGATTTTATTCCTTACAAATGCATCTACAGTCCCATTAGAGAAGCGTGATGCCTCAGTCATTCTGCTGCAAACGTTTTGGGGTGAAGTTGCAGAGCTGCAGCTTCATGTGCCAGTGCTGTAGTGTAGCTCGATTTAAAACCTGCAAGGCAAACCAAAAGGGTGGCACTGTGTTTCCAATAACTGTCAGCTGGGTGAGCCTGGCTAGGTCCCCACAACTGTTAGCAGAAATCAGTGGGAAGGGCAAGGATATGTAGAATATTTAGTCTGTTGTAATCTAAAGCTTTGGAATTTAGGAAGCTTTTTTTGGATTACTAGATGCTTTATACTGGAGAACTATTTTTCATCCAGAGGCTTACTCTACAGAGATGGGCAATGTTTATGTGGGCAAGTATGTCATAAAGTCTGTTTCCTAAGCACCTCTGTAGTTACATTTGCCTTGCCAGATGTGTTCTGAGCAATTTGTGCAGATATTTGTAATAAGCTGCTCTCAGGCAAGGCAGAACGCTACCAAGCTTTTGCAAGTGGCAGTGCAAAACAGAGCTGTGGATACTACCAAATTACCAGCTAAAAAATACTCCTTTGGGGTTTCAGATGATGACATTATATGTTATCCCATCAGAATGTGCTCCCAACCCACAAAATGTCCCAGAGAATTGCCACTAATAGCACTGGAACAATGTTAATAACACTAACAGTAACAAACACTAACAAAAGACTCTCTAGCAATGGACACATTCCAGTTTTCATGGTCAAAATATGAATTATTATGGACATATGAAAAACCATCTCTCTGCTCTGGTGGCAGACAAGGCCACTCCTGAAAAAACAATGCTTTCCTTTTCTGGGAGTTTTGGAAGTTGTCACCATGAGCTGTGTGAGCTGGCAGGTGTGTTATGTCTGTAGAGCATTTAGGGCAGTAATACTAAAGCCTCCAGCTCTCCCTGAGTATCACCAGCATCACCATCTTTAACCTCCAAAGTGCACAATTGCAGCAAGGCCGGAGAGTTCTCCAAAAGCAATGCAGAAGCAGCAGCTGCGGGTGGTTATGTCATTTTGGAGGGGATGCTTTTATTTTTATTAGTCCCTTTTTCTTCCTGTTGACTGCCCAGCAACTAGCAAACAGTCATAAATTCTTTGAAAGTATGGTAAATGAAGCTGTAGCCACTCTTGTAATGCCTGCATTTTGTTTGAAGTTAATTAAAAAGGGCTAAATATGGGCACATCCTCCCTAAAACCTGTGTGTTCCTATGTGCAGTGTAGGCGGTTTTGTGTGCTCTTACTTTTTGAAGTAAAAACTCTAAATGTAAATTCCAGGATTGGAAGCTCTGTTTCTCAAATGTATCTACATTGCTACATTATTCTGATTAAGAAGCTGTGTTTCCTTGCCTGCCAAATCACTATAATTGTTGCCCAGTTTCCAGTTTTGGTGTAATGGCAGAGTGTGTTATATCCCTTGGCAAAGGTACATTTGTAAGTTTTTAATATTCACAATGTTTTCTAGATTGAGTAGAATTGCCCCTTTTAATCTCATCACTTTTTTTAGTCTCAAACTAACCTAAGAGTCAGTTGTTAGTTAATGATTTGTTCCAGACTTGTTCAGTATTTGCACCTTTCTACTGAAATACGTGGAAAATCCTCTAGTGAAATCCTACAGCAAACAACTATTTACTATGGGTGCCAAAAATCATAATGCATATAACATTACTGTGAAATAAAACATTGTTATCCCAAGAGTAAAGAGTAAGAAGCCTGTGCTGAGACAAATGCACAGTTAACTATGCAGATTAAAATGTTAATGCCATTTACTACTGTGTTTTCTGCAGTAGTTGGTAAGCTATTGAGGAAAGCTCTACTGCCCAGTAAAAGTAGATGCTATGAATAAATCACACATGATACTTTCAAGCTGTTGAGGAATTTAATGTTGCAGGGCCAGACCTACAGATCTTGCTCAGGCTGTCGAGTGAAGTGAGGTTTATCTATGAGGTTGGCAAATTTTGTGCTGGACAGAGTTTTATTGGAAGGATCACTTTTTTTGGCAGTAAAATGATTTTTCTCCTCAAGGTGCCTCTATGTATTGCAGGATGCTAACAGCAATAGATGAGGACATATGTGGTCATCTGGAAAACCCATCAGTGCTGTGGTGCAGAACACTTCACTGCAAACTGGTGAAGAGTTTTACTCAGTTTCTAGCCATCACTCTCCAGTGAGGCAGATCTGCACACTGCTGCCTCCTTCCTTGATTCTGTGCTGGGCCCCTGCCAGGAGACTAATGGCTGTTTTGTACACTGGGGCTTTTAGGATGAGACACTGGCATTTGTGGATTAATCTTCTGGTGCTGAGATCACTTGTGGATGAGACAAAACCCAAACAAACTCCCAGCTGTCCATGGCAGAGTCCAAAGTTTTGTCTCCCACACCCATGATGGAGGGAATCATGTTGTCTGTGTCTGCACATGCCTTCAAATGGAGGAGTAAGACACCAGTGAATGACAACTGTGCTGTTCGAGCTTCACCCTTTTAGTTGGAAAAGCTACATTTCAAAGTGACCAAATTTGAAAAGTGCAGGGGAAAAGAGGGCTTTAGGATACAGGACTGAGTGCCAAAAAACAAGGGCTTTGTTCTCCGCTCTACCGCGAGTCTCCAGGGCTGTGCTTAGCGGAGTGCTATCCTTGCTCGGTGCTCCATTCTCCCCTTGTGCAAAGCAAAGATAAGGATTGGCAAAGAATTAACTAATTAACTAATTTGTAAAGGGCTTGGATGGCAAGGAATGGGAAAGAATCTTGAAAACGCAAGGAAGGCCTGTAGTACTTTGGCTTTCACACTTACACTTCTGCTACCAAAGAGGCTTTTGCTTGTTCTTTACCAAGAAAATGAACTGGACCCTGCCATGAAGTTAACCTGGCAATGCTGCTTTGGCAGGACTAACAGGGAAACACTAACAGCCTTTTAACTTCATAATCCCTTCTGGTTTTCCTTCTCCTTAAAGACTAGGGTCCAGCTGGGGCTACAGTGGGGAATAAATCCTGAGCAATAACCTGCATCATCATTACCTCAAAGTGAGGATTGTTAAAATCACATTGAGGGTTGGCAGAAGCTCATTGAGGAGCTGAGGGTTGGCCAGGTGTCCAACTTGTAGTTTTTGAGTTTCTGCAGTTTTAAAGTACCCAGCCTGTCAGTGCAGCACAGGAGGTTGTTGCTGAGATTCCTTTTTATTTTAATTGCTTTGAAGGGACACGATGGAAAATAAAATCCAGTTTCAAGTTCAACAAAGTTTTGTTGAAGGTCAGCTTTGTTCTGGCTGCTGTCAGTGAGAGCTGGATCCCTGTTTGGAGTTGGCTTTAGCCCAGCAGAAAGCCCAGTCTCACAGCTCTCCTGTAAGATCCTCCTGTGTGGAGTTCTTTGGGTTCCTGTAACCTTCTGGTGGTTACCCAGAGTGCTGACAACAAATATGAAGCCTACATACATGAGAGAGCAGAAATGGCTGTGGTTTCTTTTTCCTGGGAGATGCTGAAACTGTGAAAGTGCAGATGCTGATTTGGTTCTGAGAAGAACCAAATGGGCAACCCCAGATCAGTTGTCTGCAGAAGCATGGAAATTCAATGTACAAGCTCTTTGGTGTTGTTTTGGTGTTTGTTTTTGGTGGAACAGAGATGAATGCTTACTGTGATTTTAATGTCACAGGCCCTGACAAGGCTGGCTCTTGCATGGATATATTTGATCCCTCTAAATGCTTTAAAAAATGTTAGATGTAAAAAAATCCAGCTAGGACAGATGTGCAGAGCATGTGGTTCTGTAAACATGGGAGTGCACTATGCATAAAATCTTCAATACGAGGCACTTCCACTTAGAGGTGTTTGGATGTAGGTCAGATCTGTTCAGAGGGATGCAGAGGATGGAACTGAAAATACCGGTGGAAATGCAGGCACAGCCTTAGCTTTTGCCTAGAGAGAGTCTCTAAACTTAATTGTTTTAATTTAGGGCTTTTATACCTGCTTAGCTTGGAAGCGGCAGGCACTGCTTGAGCCTGAGATTGATCCCAGAGCAGAAAGCTGGGAGATGGAACGCCCTGTTGGATGGGAGGGTGAGAGTGCCAGGGCTGAAATTTAAGCCTAAGCAAGATCTTTTCCTAGCTGTGCCTGTACTGTCTGTGTGACCGGCTGGACAGCTGTGAGAGCAGCAGCCGTGCCTGTGCTTAGCAATTCCTCAAGACTCCTTGTCATGAGAAAAGTGTAAAAGCAGGAACAGCAGATGGCAACCGAGAGCTTGGCTGGTGCACACAGGGCAATGACGGCAGAGTAATAAAGGGAAATGAGGCAGGGTAATGAAGTAATTCCCGGGTCCTGGATTTGCAAATTAAGTATTTGTATATGAAAGAACAAAAAAACTTTATAGAGCCATATGCCTGACAACCTGTTGTTTGTTTTTTTCTGGTTATCTTGATCTAGTAAGAGATCCTATGACCTGCAAACTTTGCCCTGTATAGAAGTTGTGCACCTTTCTCAAACATGAAATCACTAACTTTTCCTCTGCCCTTCTTTCAACTTTGTTCCTCTACGAAAAACTAGAAGAATAAGAAACCATTTAGAAAAACACTCTAAATGACATTGTATATTCTTTATTTTTCCAAGCTGAAAATAGAGCTCCCTAGCTTGCTAGATGTGACCTAATATCTCAGTACTACACATCAATATATATTTAATGGAGAGACATGGTCATCTAAAGATAGGCACTTTTATTGGATTTTTTTTTTATAATTTAGAGAAAGAATTCAAACTTGAATTTAGATTTTTAAGTATGTGAAGCTTTTGAAGTTTCATCAGTGTCCCAAATTAAGTTTTTTTCTTTTGTCTTGCCCAGCATACCACAGCACAATTTTCTATTTCCAAGTCAAAGGAAGCAGTTCCTTCTGTCTCTTCAGATCTATTTTTTTAAAGTTTCTTTAATGTCTCTGGTTCTCTCATCTGTACTATGTGGAAAGCAGTGATTTGTACTGACATCATCTAACTGCCCTGAAGAAAAAATATGTTTCATATCACCAAGGAAAGGGAGAAATTTCTCTATAATTTAGGGTATAATGGGGTTTAATTCACAAAGTCTCATCTCATCTCCCATACTGGCAGACCCCACTCTCATTAGCGACCTCTTGGGATTCTGTTGTGTGGATATCATCACTTATGACTGAAAGGAAATCATCAAGAGGGCCTCAGTTTTGTAACCACTTCTGGGTTTATTACCCTTTGTGGCAGTTGTGCTTATGAGAGCTCAGGAGTTATTTTTCCAAGCAAGGAAAGTCACACAAATTACTGATATTTGCAGGGGCTGGTTGTGGTGAGGTGCTGATGCTGAAAGACAGGCTGGGTCCTCCTCCTCAGCAGAAAATCACTGTGACAGCCCAGAGTGATGCAATGGACATTTGGTGGTTATTTTGAGGTCCTTCACCTGCCTGGGCTGTGATGCTGACCCTGTTGTCAGCAGGACACTGTACCCCTGCAGTGCCACACTCACTCACTTCCCATTTTCAGGCTCTAAGCCACACAGAGCTCACCAGGCAGCTCTGCCCAGCAGCATCTCTGACCTTATCTTTACCTTCCATGTGCACCTTGGTGTATCAGGTGTTTTTTCCAAGTGGACAGAAATAACTTTGTGTGACATATACGGCAATATATTGCCTCTAGTTTAAGAAACTATATTTCTGTTTGAGGAGACGATGTATCTGTGTGAGTAGATAATACATTCGATTCAGCAGGTAATAGATCTGACTCCCTGGGTCATTTATTTTTTGTCCTAAGTAGAACATTTAAAGTGATTAACAAAGCATCTGGCTTACTGCATCATCTGCTTAGTTTTGTTTGTTTGGGGTTTTTTTATCCCGTATAATTAACCTGTTTATGTGTGTGAGACTTCTCTCTAGCAGTCCATAGAATCTGTGTCACATTGGGTTTGTGACATGTCTATCCCAGGGTGTGGGCAAACCCAACAGTTTCCCTGTTGTCACATAAGATTCAGCAGCAGTCACTCTGAATGGGGACATGAGCTAAATATAAGCACGGGATGCATTTACTCGTCAGAAAAGGTGGTGTATTTATGGATTTTGAGAATTTAACTGGGACCTTACAAGACTACTGTGTCTTGCATGGCCAGATTCCTATTCTGAGTTTTACCCAGTGCAAGCTATATTCCATCTGCTCCTCATCTGTGGCAGTCTGAATCATGCCAGCGTGCAAGGGAACAAAAGCCATCCCGTTTTGATTGGGCCAGAACTGTGTCTGTGATAATCTTGGTACAGTCCCATTTGAGGCAGTAGGAGAATTGATTTAGTGGGATCAGCACAAAACCAGACAGATCAGGCCAGATCAACACTCAACTCATTTCTTGAGGATTTTTCCTTCTGAAAATTTTTTTACATGACTGTTTTTTCTTCCTAAATACCATTTTGTTGGGGTTTCAGTTACTTCTAAGTGCAATTAAATTTTATAACTTCCAGTGAGGAGTTGTTTTCATCTGAGGGAAGGGTGAATCTTTTGTCGTTAGAGCTGTGAGATCTGTCCTCCCAGCCCTCCTGGTGACCTGAGTTCCTGTAGACCTTGCACTTTGAGAAGATGACATGCTTGAATCTGCTGTCATTGAAACACAGAGCTAAAGCAGTCTTAGAATTCAAGATAAAAAGGGTTGGAAATCACAGTGTTGGAAAACAGTTTCTCCAGGGATCAGTTACAATGGCTGAGAAAGGGGGAGAAAATGCCCAGAGAGCTTATTTCAGTATAAAGGCTAAATGTGTCAGGACAAAGAATTTAAAATTGCTGTTTGTTAAAGATTTATCATCACACTTCAATTTAAGATGTGAGACTGGCAAATAAAGAGGCCAAAGACCTTTCAGCAACGTCAAGGGAAACTAACCCTGATAAAATGTATCATTCCAAGATTCAAAACCCTGTCTTTCACATAATCCCTTGGGTTTTGCGAGAAAAAGATCTTTTTTAATATGCAAAATTTATAATCCATTTATAATCAAACTGTCTTGTGCTTCTCTGTGCTTAGAGGTTCTTCCTGACTTTGGGCTTCCAAAGGACCAGTGATGCTGTGGGAAGTGAGTGACTGGCAGAGGACAGCAGAAATGTGTGGATTAAAAAGATACAAATATCTGCGTTGGGAACGAAATTGGATTTTCAAGCTAACAGAATTTCCCCTCTGCTCTCCAAGCAGATCTGGAGGTCTTTGTTAGCTGGAACTGAGGAGGAGAGAGAGGGAGGAGCTGCTCATTAGTGCACAGAAGCTTTCAAGAGGAGGCCTTGGGAAAATCATTTTGTATGGACTAGCTCTGCTTACAGAGGAATTATTCCAGGCTTTCTGTGGCCAAGTGGGTCTCTTGTAAAACAGAGAGTTTCACAGTAAGGTGGTCACAAGGGAGCACAGAATATTTGCATGTGATGTAGTAGCTTCCCCCCACTTCTGTTCCTCTCTGGCTGACTGACTGAACGATTGCTGTGTGCTGAGTAGGAGGAATTATCACATTGCTCAGCTTTCCCAAGCTCTGCCTCAGCCAACTTGTATTCAGAGAACACTCCTCCCTGGTATCTTACTTCCCACTACCCATCCCATGTCTGCATGGGTTCCCTTGCCAGGGACACCTCCAAACTTGGAGATGTAGAATTGATCTGGGTGCACCCACCAACAGTATGAAGGTCTGTTCCCTGTTAAACCAAGAGGTTTACATTCCAGTTATACTCTCCAAGGCACAGCTGACCCGGAAATGTCAGTCCAACCCATTTGTCCTGGCCCTTGTATTGTGACTGCACAGAGGGTAGCAAGGCTGTGAGCCTCTAGGGAGCTGCAGATCCCACAGCTCTGCCTTTTTTCTTTATGCTCTGCCAAGTCATTAAGATCATCGCATTGAGGTTTATGTTGACTTCAGTGCTTGATTTTCTTTCAAATTATCTTCAGAGTGTTTCTTAGTACCTTACTGTGTACACTTGGAAAACACTTCAAAGGAATCAGATTTGTATTTTATTAATATGGTTTGTATTCAGGCTGTTTTCAGGCAGCTGCAATAAAAATAGATGGAATCTCATAGCAAGTGGCACAGAGGATAGAGGACTCCCAGTTGGAAAGGCTCTGTCTGATACTTCTGTCAGTATTGCAGCCTTCACAAAAGATAGCTTTGAGCTAACCAGGAACCACAACCCAAGACGAAGGAATACTCTGGAGTGTTCCTAATCTGTATGAATGTTTGGTAAGTGCTGGAAATGATGCAGTGCTTTCAAGTATATTTGAAGGGCTGCTCTAACCACCTGCTCAGAGCTATGCTGCCACCAGGAGCAGTTTGCAAGATCAGGATTCAAACGAGATGTACAGAGGATTTGGAAGTTGTGCTTTCAGCCCTGCAGTGCCTACAAGTCAGACAGGTGTCCAAGGAGACAGGCTCCACGAAACTCTAGGCTTGTCAAGACATGAGAAAGGCAATTCTGTTAGGTAAGAGGTGTGAGTTCTGGTCTGATTACCAGAGTGCCTGGGGGGATGTCTGTGTCTATGCCTGGGAGAAGAGTGGGAGAATCCTTTGTCACTTGTCTGTTGATTCTTCTTCGAAGTATCTGAAAACCTACATACTGCTTTTCCTGAAATCAAGGCCAGGCTCTTATCCCCCATGGTAGGTGGTGGGTTTTTATGTAGAGCAAGCCAAAGTGTTGTATTTGGGGTTAGCACCCAACCACATGCTGCCAGAATTGAAGCAGTTTCTACTGCCAAAAACTACAAACCCAGAAACTCAGGTACTTGGTCTCATTCTCTTTAGTTGCTTGGGTCATTCAAGAATTTCTTGCAGTCATGGGTAGGTCAGACCCAGGAACTTCAGAACTGGCTGAAAATGGAGTCTGGTTTGCAAGGCTGTTTCTAGTAGAGGTTCCCTGATGCTCGCTCAAGGTGAACACAGGGATTTCTCTCCTCTGCCGGTTCCCTGTCTGCAGAGGTATTGAAGTGGTTGGAAGCCTTGTCCTTCTGCTGAGCACAGCTTCAAGCAGCGATTAAGTTCCAAAGGTACTGGGGACAGGAATGTGACATGAACGAAAAGTCTTGTTATAACAGAAAACAAGGCTAGGAATATAAAGCACAAAGTCACTACCCACAGGAGTTAAGGAGATGGGCTTTTCCTTGTTGCTTTTTTTTTTTTACTCATAGGGTATTTTTTAAATAAGATAGTGCTTACATTAAATCTTATTTTCACAACTCTTCCTGTTTTGCTTGTTTAAATCTCTGATGATTGGTTAATCCCTATATTTTTGTGAATTAACTACCCACAAGACTCCTTTCACTGTTGAGTTTATAGAGACATTCTTTCCTTCTCTAACTTTACTCTTTGCACCTTCTGACTCCTTCCTTGCCTTTACCCACCTCCTCCTCCTTTGCTTAGCACCCTGGCTGTTTCTGCTTCCAGTTTTACCACGCCAGTGGGGCACCAGCCAATTGGCAAGTGCATGAAACCACTTCAGTGATGACTCTTGCTATATTTGCCACTAACCATCTGGAGAACTAAATGCTGGGAAGCCAGATACAGTCTAGTTTCATCGAAATTCATACTACTATGAGATCCAAACCACCCACCCATTTCTGTGTGTTCAGTTTCTCCTTGCTTCTCTCAGGGCAGCATTAGAGCTGGTTTTGTGCTCACTGGATAGACAAGAAGTGTTAAGAGTCAGGTTTGATAGCTAAGTATGATCAGAGCTCTTGGTCTCAAGTACAGCAGAAGGTCAGAGCATGAGTTCAGGAGCAGACTGAAAGAGGACACATGGGCTCCTGTGAACCCACAGCTAAGGAGTTGTAGGCTGTGGATTGTGCTCTTTATCATGTTGTATGACAGCAGTGCTGTGCATTGTGTCCTTTGGCATTCAGCTCCCAATGTATGTGTGTGTTACACAGAGACAGAATAGTGTCTAATCCTCCAAGAGTTGATAACCTGTAAAACAAGTTGCCAAGAGCAGGGTAACTGAGAGATATAGCTGGTGAGTCTGAGAAAGGTGGTTCAAGCTGTCCAGAATAGCCCTGAGCAGGCACCACAGCAGCGCAGAACTAAAAGGAGATGCTCTGTGGGAGCTCTTCATTTTTATTACCTACCTGTAGATTTACAAGTGCTCTGAGGAGAGAGGCTGGGTTCAGAAAGTAGCAGGTGCAGAAGCTGGTAGCTCTCCACATGAGGAAGGCTGAATTTTGCTTAAATATCAGTGATTTTTCCCCTCTCTGAGATCAGTTATGCCAATTCTGCAAACCCAGATTCTGTGTGCAACCTCTGATGTCAGGTCACTCTAATCAGGTGGGATGAAAAATGTGTGCTCTAAGTCTGGTAATAAGATATTAGAATGCCTGATGGCTGGATCACCATTTATTGCAAGCATTATTGGTTTAAATTACTTAAAAAATAAAAGTCACATGCTTTATTTTCCTTCTATCACCACTTAGATAATCATCTCAGTCTAGACTTTCTGATGACTGCAGTATAACTAATTGATTACTCTTGTGAGGCAAAAGACAAATAGCTCAGGTCCTGAGATGTGGCTTCAGGGCCAGCTGTGTATTATTGTAGAAAAATTGCTGCTACGGCACAACTCACAGGGGACAGAGCATTGAACTGGGTTCTGGTACTTGCATTACAACTGACTCCTTGAGTTATGTGCTTCTGGGGGAGTCATATCGTGTGCTGCTCCTGTTTGGTTCATGAGTGTGCACTTAATTTGTAGATTTTGTTGGGGTTTTTTTTTAAATCTTGCAGCAATTAAAAAGTTGAAGTAATGTACCATCATGAAGGATGATAAGCTGGCTGGGTTTATTTCTGATAATTTACTTAATAAGTTATCTAAATAACAGGAGGATGGTAACAGCCAAACTGTAAGACAGTTCTTATTAATTTTTCTCTATATCAAGGGTTTTCTCTTAGAAGCAGGAAAATAAGCAATTCTTCATAACTGAATTCAAGAGCAGCTGGTTCAGCTGCTTCCTTCATCTTTCTTTAAGAGATTTGGAGTAAGTCTGAGCCTTGCTGAGACCACTGGAGCTTCTTAGCAGGCAACCAATGACAGAGAGGAGAGCCATGGAAAGAAATCTTGGCTTTGCCCAAGATCTAAGTTGTTGTGTGGCATTTCCTATGATTCTCTTTATGACTTTTGTTTGGCATTGGGGGTTCAGCAGGTGGTGTGGTTCTGCATACAGAGCTGTGTATCTGGTCTGTCTTGGTGGGGTCCATTCCTCATTTTTCTCCATAATTTCTCTGTGTGCTTGAACGAGTCCCTTAGCTTCTGCCTGCTTGCTCACTGGCAAGTTGAGAGGATAAGTGAATTATAAAGCTGGAAACTGTTAAATGCTATATTAGTAGGGATCGTGCATTACATAGACATGAATTATATACATGTGTTAATGTGAATTTACTTATTCAGCTTGATTCAGTTTCACTCAGCCAGGATATTCAGTTACTTTAGAAGTATTTTGAAATATTGCTCTAGAAGTGTCTGCTTTAGGCTGGGTTTATGCAAAGAACACTTTCTTAAGCCCAAAAAGAGATTTTTACAGCAGCTCAAATATCAAGCCAATGAGGCAAAACCTAAGATGCTTTGTATCTGAGGAGAATAGAAATTCCAACTCCCAGTCTCATTGGGCTTTTTGACAGAAGGTTTTGACATTCTTTTCTGAATCCATTCTGTCAGTGTGTGATTGTTCTCTGACTTGTTAACAGAAGAATTCACAAATAGTGGAATAGAATAAAATATCTGAATGCTGGGCAGTAGAGCTTTCAATGATATTTTTGGATCTGGTAAAGGCCAATTATTTTGTTCTGTGAGGTTGAGTTAAACTGACAGAAAAGGGAGAGAATTAATCCCAGTAAGGGGAAAATACCCAGTGACTTACAATGTATCTATGTGCATCTATGGATAGAAGCTCCTGAATCTTTCTGCAGTCACCCTTTTAGCAGGTCAAGTAGCACCTTATTCTATTTGTGCCATAATAATCAAGTGCTCTCTACAGAAACTCCAAGTGAGGTCCACTTATCTCTCCATCAGACATTTATGAGTTCATTACCAGCAGAATAGAGCACGGAGCTCACACTGAACATCATGACCTCTGAGTAACACCTAGATCCAAACACTTACTGATTTCAGGCCTAGGAAAGGAGGAGTTTTAGTCTCCATTCCTTTGTCCTATGCTGGGTACAGCAGGGACTGTGCTCCTGCTGAGACCTCTTTCTAAGTCTGCAGCAGCAAATTCCAGTGCCTTGAGTCCCGGGCTGTCTCCTTTGGAGGTAGAACTGCATGGGAAAACTGGACAAACCCATCATTTGGTTTATCGAGGCCACTAGAATGATGTACTGAAGGCTCCCTCGATGGGTTTGTCATCACATACTGTCTTTATTTTAGGGTCTGAGAGAGATGTGAAATAAGAGAAATATTTGGGTTGTTTAACAGCCAGTGAGGGCATTCTTGGGAGTTTAAAAAGTACATGATGCTGTTGGGCACACAGAGGGAGGTGGCTGGGGAAGTCATTTTGGTTTTACTTTGGCAGTTTTTGGCAAGGTTAGGTAAGCATGAGTTACAGCTGAAAATGAGTCCAGCCAAGCTTCTAGGGGAGGAGTGGTTTGGTTTTACTTCAGTGCTTTCCATGTCCTAACAGGACAAAGGGAAGCCTTTCTGGGCTGGTACACACTCCAAGCACCATTCCTGTTAGGCTCTTCCCTGTTTCTCCTCCCAACTGGCACAGCCTCTTTAAGTCATCACCGTGCTATGCTTTGGACAGAATTGTCCCTGTAACAGTCTCACTGAGGTCAATGAAAGATGAGGCTGGATTTCTGGAAATGTATTTGCTGTCCAAACTGACTGAATTTATTTCTTCCCCTTGCCTTTGTCCATGAACTCACTTAAAAAGTGTAGTTAAATCAGGAGTATTCTGGGACACTGGATTTGTGCAGCAGATGCCATGGAAGGCACATAATGCTGGATGGATTGTTTTCTCTAACCCATGTGTATGTTAAGTACTTGGCTAAATCCTTTTGGATTAGATGTGTGAGAGGAAAAGATACTATTTCTAGAGGGCATTTTCTTTCCATGCCCCTGATTTTTGGGTACTTACAATTTTGCCCTGAACTGGAATCTGTGTGTTTGGCACATTTGACCTTTTCAATCTTTTGCAATGATTAAGATTTGAAGTAGCATCCCCAAAAAGTGCTGATTCCTTCGGGATGACTCTGAGGATTCAGCACAGCACTTTGCCACAGCTCTGCTTGCCAGCATGCTACATGCTATTTATATCTCCTCTTATCTTTCCCAAGTCCTGGCTGGAGAAGAAGTACAGCAGCGTGGGATCTGCAGGCAGAGCTCCTGTGAGCCCTGGCCTTCCCATTCATGTCGTGTGTCCTGGAACAGCAACAATGTTTTTCACATAAATATTCAGGCATTCCCAAAGCCACAACCTGAACACACTCGGACCTTACTCCCTCGTGTTAATAACGGTCTAAATGCCTTCTCTGGTCCAAAATTTTGGTTTACATTGTGCTATGTGCAAGCACTTGCATATTTGAATCTTGCATCACCCTGAGAATAACCAACAGATCACAGCTACATTAGATTTAAGTGTGGAGTAAAGGCACAGAAAATTCAAGGCACTCTTCCCTTCAGATCTGGTGTTTCAAGAATGCGAAGTCTGAAAATGCAGTAGCAGGAGTGTCTGTGCCATCCCTTGGGAGGCTTCTTGTGGGGAATGCAACAGTCTGGAACTGGGTAAGAGATAAGTGGGTGCTCAGCAAGAGGGAGCAGTGAAGCTGGAGGAGGTGGAAATAGGGGCTGAAGGTAGAGAAGTTAGAAATCTGCCTGGGAGGGTGTGCAGAGGTGCTGTTGAGAAATAGATGTGGGAAGAAGGATTCATGAGAGTAGGATCAGAGAACAGACTATCAGCTATGAGAGAGAAAGGTGAGGCCAGGGAGGCAGCTGTGAGATGGAAGAGGGGCCTGAGAACTAAGGAAGATGGGGCTGAGCTCAAATGAGGGGAAGAAGGACACGTATAAGCAAATGTGGTAACTTAGGATGTGGGGATGAAATTACTAAAAACAGTGCTGTGACTTTAGAGAGTGGAATTAGAAACTGGATATGTGGAAAAAGACTTCACTTTCCCTCTAAGTGTCACCAAGCTGTCTGAGAAGAAAGAGAAAAAAAGAGGGGACCAGCAGAGAGCGACCTGAGACTGTAAAGCTGAGAGATGTGCCCAAGGAGGCAGATACTCCTTGACACTGAGAAGAAGAAGAAAAAGTGGACAGAGCAGCATCAAGGCCACAGGGACTTTGAGAGGGAGGGGTTGAAGTTTGGAGTAGAGGTGTATCTATCAATCTAGAGGAAATGGCATTTGACCCTTTCAAGTGGTGAGTGACCACTTACATGAGTCAAGTGACCCTTGTGATTTGATGAGTGTATTCCCCCTGTGTTTTCATAACAAATAGAACCTTTGTAGAAATGCCCTGAGGTAATTTCAGTTCTCATGCTTCTCCCAGCTTTCCACTATTCTTACCCTGACTTGCAATTCCAGCTGGACAAGCTCTGAACACAAGTTGACCACACTGATTGACGGAATACTTGCTGGACTGACTTAACTGGGGTTCTGCCTTTCCCTTTGGAAAGAGTCTTGGTCTTTTGCAAGAAGAAGTAAGGACACATCAGAGCTCCAAAAGTGCACTGGGGCTCCAGGCCAGTTCTACCTTCGCAAAAAAGAGTTTATTTTAAAGTGTGGGGTCAGTCACTGACTGTAACAGGGAGTAAGGAGTGTCATGGCAAAGTCTCTCCTGTTAGCTTTTGATGCATCAATAAAACACCTGAAGAACTACAACTATTGCTACACACTTCATTTATTTTTAACACAAAGAAGTACTATTAGTGAGTACTAGATCATACAGGCTTGTAAGTTTATTTTGTTAGGATATTTAGCTGTCCTCTCCATTTCTCCTGTTTTGATAGACAGTTCTGGTGTGGCTGGATTTGTCAACAGGCACTTCAGCTGAGGCCTGATGTGTGCACTGTACAACATCTTGCACTAGCTGCAGGATCAGTGATGAGTCTGTCCTCTCAACTTCAGTTCAGCTGGGGCTGGAAGCACTGTAAAAGCAACATCTTTGCCCTCAGAGGGGACCCAGGTTGTAACATGGTTCAGTGCTTGCTCTCAACTGAGGCACAGCCTGACTCTGTCTCATTTCACAGCTGCAGGGTGAGTGTAGAAACAACAGCCCCTACATGAAAGAGCATAGGAACATAAAAGGTTAGGGGAAAAGCTGTTGTGTCCAAAGGCATGGATAGAAACCTCCAGAGATCATCCATCCCTGGTCTTTATCCCACACACTCCAACAGACACACGTGCACATGCACTGACTGGGAGCCTTGATGCACAAATAAAAGGAACAAAAATCAATATGTTGCTCACATTAGGAAGATAATGGTGGGTTATACCTTTGGTGCTGGGATCAGCTCTCTAGTGTGTAGTGAGCAGAACTGTTTCTAATGCTTTAGAGCAATAAAAAATTATGAATATTTAAAGATACATGCCTTTTCTGTTCCACTTTTCCTGAAGTTATAGATCATGCTACCCCAGAAACCAGTAAGAAAATGGACACAATGTTATGTTGGTGTCTTTTTTTAAATTCAGTTTCTTTTACTCTTTCCTATCCCAGCATTGCTGGTAGAACTGTCATGCTGCCCTTGTAAAAGTTCTGGGATGGAAGAACTGACATCAAGAAAAAGAATTGGTATCAGATAATGCAATCTCTGACTTTTGCCTGTTTGCCAGAGCTCCCCACTGTCTTGACTGGAAAGTTCATTTCTGCATAGCAAAATCGGAATCAAAGCAAAGGGCTTTTGAGAGTATATTTTCACATTTTTGGGCTCCTGGCTTGCTCTAATAATAGAATTTTTAAAGAAGACACTCCTGCTTTCAGGATGCTTAGGACTTGCAGGATATTGAATAAAAAGTCAAAGAGTAATTGGAATAGTGAAATATATTCATTCTACAAAAGCATTTAGGTAGCAGGACACTGTCCTACTTTAACACAGTGGAAGGTGTTGCAGTGACGGAAAGTGTCTGGTCCCTGCAGGGGTGTGTGCACCAGGCTGTAGGTAAACCCATGCTGCCTTTTAATAACCATCACTATAAAACAGTTACCTCCTGGATGATGGGCACTTTTTGCTTAGGGTGATATGCAGCACTACTCTCATAATGGAGAGGACTGTCTGTATTATATAGATCTCACTACTCTTCCTAAATACAGAAACTGAAGAGGAAACTCAAGTGACTCACCCCAGACTCACTGCAATTCCAACAGCGATTTCATATATGAAGGGTCAGTAACTGTTCCTTAGGAGAAAGCAAATAATTTTATGTGGTATGAGGTGAAAGAGAAAAGGTGGTTAAGAAACTAGCAGAGTTTCTCTTGTCAGCTGTCAAGGCAGAGCAGGGCATGGACAGCAGGAGCAGAGGAGTCACTTTGCATAGAGGGGCTTTATATGGACTTTCCATGTGTGGAAGCCATGAGCAGCTGTAGTGTCTCCAAGGGCAGTGGTTGAAGACACAATATTTAAAACCTGATCTAAAGACCACAGGAATCTCCATAAAGATTCTACTTGTCTTCAGGTGTTTCCTCTCATGCAGGAAGAATGATTTCTCAGCAGCACCAATAACCTGAAGTGTTGCATTCCTATAAAATTGCAGGAGGACCCGGGTGCCCATATTGGCCCTCTGTGTCCATAACCTTTTTTAATACAGTGTTGTCTCCTGGTCTCAGGCAGTGAGGGCCAAGGCACTACCCTGGGCTCTCCTTGTCCATATAGAAGTTCTCAGGGGGATGGGTGTGACTGCTTTGCTGCCTCCTCATGCCATCTCAGACCTGCCTCGTCCACACTGCGAACATGTTGCAAGGGAGCAGCAGTTGGGAGGGAGTGCTTAGCAAACACTGCTGGACCCAGTGAAACTAATTTTCTTCACTCTGAATTGAATTCTTTGCTCTTTGTATGAGAATGAATTATTTTCCTTGAATCATCAGGCTTTGGTATTACAAATCACTTCTTAAAAGCCAGACTTGCAGATATTGAAAAGCAAAGTCCATTTGGTTAATTGTTAGTTCTCCTGACACCTTTCTGTTATGACAGTCATGGACATGTGTCCTCTCTGAACCAGCATTAGTCCCACTTGAGCACATCTTTGTCCTTCAGGCGTATTTGTCAAGCAGAGCACTGGATGTGCTCTCCAGAGGTGCCATGGCAGGGAGCAGGAGGTCAGTGGTGCCCCAGGGCTGGAGCAGAGCTGGGTGTGGGTTCCACCTGACAGTGCAAGGGGAAGTGATGGCTAATGCCCCTCTTGTGACAAACAGTGAGAAACAGTGATAACTGCTCGGTGATTTATACCATGAGAGCTCAACTGTGTGCATGGCTTTAAAAATAAATAAATAAACCATAACTGCACTGAAAATGTAGGTAGGAAAAGGTGACTAGTAATCAACTCGTGGGTAAGAACAATTGTGCTGGAGCAAACAAAGGCCCTTGCATTCCTGATCTCTGATGCAGTCACCTGATCTCTGCGAGTGGTGTGGTAGTACCTAAGGTGCTCAGAGAAGAATAAAAGAAAGAGATCAGTACTCAAAATGGAGGTATTTCAGAGAGTTCTGCAAGGAAAAACTCATGTTGTCTGTTTTGTTTCATTTTCTTTGTGGTAATTCCAAACATATCTGCCTTTTTTATTGCCTCTGAGTTTCAAACACTTTCACAGACCCATTCATGATCACTCTCATATTACTTAGAGATAGTAAGCAATCTATTGACAAGTATATTTAGTTGGCACTGGTTTACCCTTGTGTGCATTACTGTGTTTTAAGGATATTGCATTTGAGTGCTTGTTCAGCATTGTGAGATCATTCTGTAAGTCCTTGCAGTCAGATTTAGATTTAAAGACCTGAAATAACTTCATATCTTCACCAAGTCAATCAAGCAAGTTTCTTTTTCGAGTCACTTAATTGTGTGATTGTGAGGCAATTTAGCTTTGGGAGAGACAGTTTGAATGTGTGTATTGAAAATCAATACAGATTGTCATGCTATTATTATTCTGTTAATGATGGTATAGCCTTGCTAACTATTTTTTTTTCAGATTTAAGTGTATAAATAAAATGACCAAGGCTAAAGTCCAGGATTTTTCTAAGTATGATTACACCTGTGGATAATGAATAGGGAACCTCCTGTGTCCACAGGATGTCATAGGTGTGCACTGGAACCACACAGTTCACTCAGACTCCCCATTTCTGTTCTTGCTACTTAATACAGTTCTTACATGTAGAGATAAATTAATATTTCTTCAGGAGATTAGGAATCAATACTGAAAGCACATTTATTTTAGATATTGAAGGACAGTAATTAAAGTGTAGTATTGCTTTTTTACATCCATGAATTTAGATGGCTACCGTTCAATATGCTGAAGTAATCTAAATATTGTGTCTGATTGCAGCAGCAAGGGGGGTTTTGGTAATAGTTGATAATACAGTTACTCTGTAAGTTTTTGCACTGGTAAAATTGATAAAAAGCAGTGCTGGGAGAGCAACCACAAATGAACTTCACAGGGTGAACTTGGTATCTACTTGAAAGTGGGTTTTAATCCCTTCAGAATTTTAAAGAACAGAAAAGGCTTAAGTCATAAAGACAGAAGTCTCTTTTCCATAAAGATGCAATAAAATGTGAGCAATAAAGCATTAATAATATCAATTTCCTTATGGACTATTGCCTTGAAATGCTTTCAGTAAGTACAGGACTTGGACAAAAAATGCAAACTCTTTGGAGGATAAATGTCTTTAAAAGGAACTTAAGACTCTTAAAGCAGAAAATAACTGATTTAAAAGGAAGAAAACTGAATGGAAAGATGCCCCTCATGGTTTAAAGCCACCTGTAGGAGCTGTGGGATCCCCAGAATATGTATCGTGGGAGCAGCCATCCACCAAGACAGCTTTTACACACGAAAAAAATCACTCCAGTCAGGGTACCTGTTACCCCAAACACTCTGGAGTTTGATACCAAGAACTTATCCTGGCTGTAAATGAAGCCTCTGAATGATAAAAAAAATAGCTCCTGTTGATAAAACTTGCTTTGTTCTCCCCTGCTGGGGCTGCATTTGAAGGGCTGTGCCTGCTCTGGAGCTGCTCAGAGCAGAGCTGTCTGAGCAGGGCTAGTTGAGAGTTGGATGACATGAGTTTATGCCACTATGAGAGCTCTTTGAACCTGAAATTTGCCTACAATAGCTCAAATTATAAGAGGTTTCATTTTGCACTGTACAGAGGTATTTTTAATTAATTGTAAATATGCATTTCTCTAACCAGGGGATTGCTCTTTACACCTGTAATAGTATAATCACAAATGCAGCTTTACCAAACTTCCATATTCTTCTAGAATACTTGGAAATGTCTCAAAACCAGACCTGGCTAAGCTGATGCACCCTTTTAATAAATTCATATGCTTATCCTGATCCTCTTCTACCTCTGTGTGTGGATTCAGGACAGTAAGTGGCTGATATTCATGGGCACGTGTGGTGTGCTGGAGCTTCCCTGCTCATGTCTCTCAGCACAGGCACTGTCCTTCAGTGCTGAGCAGCACAAGGAGAGAAAGGAGTGAGCTTGTAACCTACTCAAAACTAGGAAGGACTGCTTGAGACAATCAAGTCTCAACTTGATGTGAGAACAAAGTTCTTCTGAGGTTCTTATTCACTTGATGTGAGAACAAATCCATTTTCTAGGATACGAAGTTAAATTCTCTAAGTCACTGTCTCTGCTTTGTCCTTTTCAATTACTTCATTTGAAAGTCAGTGGCTATATTAAATAAACTCCTATTAAAGGGGCTCGCAGTATCTCCTTTCTAGCACATCCTCAGGGAAAATTATGTGAGTGAAACAGAGAGAAGAAGACTTGGCAGGACTAATTCACCATTAGTTGCCAATTATATTTGTGGATGGTCAATATCATCCCAGAAATAATGCAGAATGACTTAATTATCTGCTTCATGATGCTGGCCTGCTTCCCTCTCTGGTTAGCCCACTTGAAAGCACAGAAAAACAGAGAAGAAAATACTGGCCAGCTCATTTATGTTTGTTTCTTTTTTAAAAAACTTTTGAATGTCTTACCTTATAAAGTGGGAGTTGATTTTGCCTCTCAAGTCTGGTGCAAACCACAGGCATTGCCTGTCCAGAGACCTTTTGACCCAGAAGAAACAGGTTTGTTTTTCCCAGCCTGGTTTGTAGATGGTGCCAGCAGAGGATGACAGTGAACCAAAGAGGCCTCACTACTGTTTATGCACAGGGACCTCACCTGAACTGTGCACTGCTCCTGCATGGCTTGCTTGACTGGAGAAAGCCATGATTTAGCAGTCAGTATAAATAAGAGCAGCATTAAATTATCACTGTGACGTGGCACTGGCCACAGTTCATTTTTGGGGCAGCTTCATGTCAACGCACTCAGGACTGACTTGCATTTGGCAGTGCATTAAGTTGAAAGGGATAAATCAGTTGTGACCCTTTACACTGCTTCTCCACATGCCAGAGAGCTCAATGGGCCACAAATCAGCACCAGACAGCTGTAATCTTAGCCTGGAATACCAGTGCAAGTCAAAATTGAATGTGGTTTGCCTTGAAGTGCAGGGCTGACAAAGGCAGTGGTCTGGGAGTGGGCTCGTGTGCTGGTGCCTGGGGGGAGTTTCAGCCCCCTGTGGCAGCAGGGAAGGAAAATGTCTCCAGAGTGGCAGTTTAATCCACTGCCAATTGCATTTTAGATGGCAGGCCAGGGAGTTTCAATAGGAAAATAAGAGGTTTCTCGCATATGGACTTCCACTTTTTTCTTAATTGAGAATAAAAGTGTGCCTCTTCCCTTCTATGGAGAAGAGTTGAGGGTTTTTAGCTGGCTGAAATTCAGGAACATTTAACTCACATAATCTTTTCATGAGTGCTCATCCTGGTATACAGGGCTCTGCTTTACAGAGCTGCTGTCCACAGGATTAAAATGAGTATTTTAGTGTTTGTAATTTTGTCCATAAATATGAAAGGGTTGTCTTATTCAGATATTGCATTTATATTATAATGATTATGGTAGTTTCATATTACAATTCTGGTAATTTTATATTACAATGATTCTGGTAATTTTTCTTTTTCCTGGATGTGAAAAGAGCAGACTCCCCTGATTTTCACATGTGTGATAAGAAGCAGAGAGAAATGCAATAATGCAATAACATTCATTTTTGCATTATTGGTCTGAATATTGGCCATTTGCCCAGTACCTTTGCATGGAACTACTTGTTTATTATTCTGACTCAGTTGCAGTTTCTTAGTATATACTGTAAAGAGAGTTATTTGAGACATGCAGAATAGAGAAGATAAAGTAATTTCAGATAATTCAGCAGTTCCCTAATCCTGTTAACCTTATCATTTCACAACTAAACTAACAACTAAACAACTAAAACTAAGCTTTTACTATTTTTTCTTTGTATAATAGCTGTGTTTTTAAAAAACAAGTCATATAAATAGTAGGGAAAATAAATAGACATGTAAAAACTTAAATCTTACTGAGGATAGAAAGGTGTATGATAGATTAATAGTGGAGAATTTTTACAGGAGCAAATACAAACTTTCCTGGTATATGTGAAGGACATTGAAAGATTTGAATTCAGAAAGTGATTGTAGAGTGTTTAGTTTAATCTACACATGGCCAGCTGAAGGAAGATCGTGCAGTGAGTAATGGCCTTTCAGAACTGCTTCAGCAAAGGCTCAGGCTTGGAGTCAGGACACCTATTGCAGAACTGGCTCATGTCTGCAGCATGATTTTGGACACACTGCCTCTACCTCACCATCTTTCATTTCCCCTTTTGTTTTTAGGATATAGATGTATTAGAAGTCAAATTCCCTTGGATGAAGTGCTTTTGCTATGCAGTCATAATCTCTACTTTTAAAATAGCAGTTCATTAAATCTGCCTGGGTGAGGAGCCTCTCTCAGACCTCTAATTTAGGAGCCATTTGATACAAGAAGAGCCTCTTTTCCCCCCTCCCTCTCCCCTCTCCCCCCACTCACGATGATTTTTATTGGACCTGAATTTCCAATGCAATCAGAGAGACATTTTAATTTGCTTTGCAGTGTTGTCTCCTCCTTATGGTGCATCAACATTGCTGGAGTAGCTTCTCCTCAAACAAGTTCCTCAGGAGCTCTGAACACTCCTTTAGTCCCTGCTATGAGGATGAGAAGGTTCAGGAAGCCCCTGTGCTTTGCAGGGACTATGGATCTGAGCTTGGAAGCTTTGAGTCTTAAGTCAGACAGTAGCTGCATGATGTGTTTTTTGTTGTGGGCTGAGGGCTTTTTTATTGTTGTTTTGAGGGGGTTTTGGTGGGTTGGGGGGAGGCTGGTGTTGTTTGTTTTCCCCTGGGGAATTTAGAGTTACTGCTACTCAATGAAATCCTGAAAGGATAGAGGAAAAGATGGCAAGGTCAGCCATGGTGGAAAGCCCTGGGCTGTACTGGTTTGGTCAGGGGCTGTCAGAGGGGCAGGGACTTGCTAATGAGCAGCCAGAGGAGAAGCAAAATCAGGCTGCATTCTCCATTCTTAAAACTAGGTCAGTCCTCATTAGGCAGCATTTTCATATGTCACAGAACAGATAAACCCCAGAGTGCAATACTTTTCTGAATCTAAGTGGAATTGTGCTAGTTCTGTGGATGTGAGAGCCTACATTGGACTGTATTCTTAGTTTAGCACTAATGTTTGCCCAGCTCCTGCAAAGTGCTGGATGTTAGCTCGTTGGAGAAGTTTATGACTTGTCTTTGATTTACTGTCTCAAGCACTGCAATCCTGATTAGGTCTTGCAACAAACTCGTGCAAATTATGCTACGAGTGTTTCAAATGGCATTCCCATGCCCGGAGCTCTTGGCTGCTAATCAACGTGCAGAAACCCCCTAACATTTAAACAACTCGAGTAAACTCCACCGGAATTACTTGCTAAGAGCAAACTGCAACATTAAAGCTTCATTTCACCAGAGCTGCAGGCTGTCACATGCCCAGTCAGCTTTGACATGAACCCTTCAGAGCTCAAGTTGCACCTGCTCCCAAGATGCAGACTTTTCATCATGCGCTAGTTTTGTTCGTGTAGGGCACTTGGGAGTAAACCCCTGGAGGGATCCCGAGTAAAATGTCAGCAAGGCTGCAATCCTTAGGGCTGGAATCTAATGTGTTTCTCTTCCTGTGTACTTGTTTGTTGTGTTCATTTTTTTTTAAGCAAACAAACCTACTTGCAAAAATCTTGTTACTTTTTGTGCAAATTTCAACTGACTTGTGAATGCTGGACGGGTAACTGTACCCCTCTAGGTTTTCCAGATGTAAAATAGGGAGGGTGCTTCTACTCCATTTGGAAATCTCCAGTTGGAATGAGAGAAAAACCATGTATGGGAACTTTTTCCTCTTCAGTTTTCTATTTGTTTGCACATTGTATTTTAGCAAGTCTGTCATTCCATGTATATTCCTTGTTAACAAAGCCTTAACAAATATTCTAGAGCCTGGCAGAACAGTGAGAGTGTGGCATCTGAGTTCTGCCTGGTCCACGACCTTTGGGGCTTGTCAAGAATGATGTGATGCTGGGGTGGGTACGATGAAATACCTTCCCCTTCTTTGTTAGGCAGAATGGTCACTAAAATTATAGGGCTCATCAAACAGGTCGATACACTGGGAGTTAATTTCTGTTCTGCAATGTCTATTATGTAACATTGTGGCAGTTTTTTGTGTAGAAATTATTTTGTAATGTTTGCCCTAGACAGCACCCTTTTGTCTGTGCACATAATGGTCCTTTTCCTTCTCCCCTGCTTGTTTATAGCATCCTTGATTTGCTCGTGGATCTCGCGTGAGTGTAACTGAATTCTTGAGTGTTGGCCCTGTGCTTAGTAGTATCTGTGGCTTCTTTTTGTGTCCATTTCACGTGTGAGATGGAATTCACCTTCACTGCTCCTGGTTTCTGCCACCAAAGGGCTCAGAGAGCCAGGGGACTGAGTCAAAGCAAGAAGGTGAGCAGAAGGGTGTCTACAAAAGGTGTCATGGGAATATGAAGGTGAAGCCACTGGAACACTCTTGGTGAAGCCTCATCGCCCGTGGAAGAGAAATCTGGTTCAGACGGTTGTCATTCCTGTTTTTCAGGAAATTCACAGACGTAGGAATACACCAGTAAAAGAGACAGTGCTTTCACAGTCTCTTTCCTCATGGATTTTCAGAGTATTCTGCACTCTGCTTTCACTGAGCTCTGAATCCACGTGATGAGGTGATTCATGGTAATAATGTTTTCTCTCTCTCTTTTTTTTAACAATTGATAGAAGTGGTAGTTTTTTAACAATTGATAGTCTTGATTACACACAATTACACTCTGAGAGGCTTTGAATCTCATCTGCACATCCATTTGATCACATTTGGTCACTTAAAAAAGTGAGAGCATGGCTTTAAAAAAATAATCCCACTCACAGGTTTAATATTTCCTTAAGGTGAAAATTCCATTTAAAAAAACCCCAAAATACATAGGTTTGATAAAATTTCCAGTTTCAAAATAGCCTGCAGCTCTACACCAGCTTCTCACAGACCTGCACAGAAAAGACCACAAATAATTGAGCAGTAAATACATCTGGATTGGCTACTGGCATTAAAATATCAGTCCATAGCTAACAACAGCTTTCAATGTGTAGTCAGTCCACAGTAGTTTGACAGCACGAATTACAGTACTGTGATTTGTGCAAGCTTTTCTTCTGGAGCCGTGGTTGAGAGGTAACTATATACTAGCCATGAATTATTGTTCTGTTATTCATTCCTTGCAATGTCCTACTGAAATATTTTATATTGTTATATTTACCAAGGCACCGTGTCTCAAAAGAGCCACCTGAAAATAAGTAATTCTTTAAGCAGGGGAACACAGAAGCAGAAAGGAGTCTTCTCTCAATAGCCCAAGGCTGAAAACATTGGAGCACATGCAATGTTCCTCTCTGCACTGTTTGTAGTCGCGGCAGCACTTGGATGCCCCGGCTGAGAATCAGACACCGCTGTGCCTGTACTCATACGTGGACAAAGTGCCGACTCTCTGCTCACAGTTTGTGATGCTGCCTCAGGGCTTGCTTACCTCCTGCCACATCCTCAGCCCCAGGCAAGGCAGAAAGAGGCACAGAAGCCCAGGCAGGTCCCTGTTGATGAATTTCCTGTTGTTGTTACTGCATTTGATTTGTCAAGCACCAGCGGATTTCTTGATACCATGCCAGAGCGACGTCGATGTTTGCTGTTGTCTTGAGTTTAAAATCTAAGTGAGCTGTAAAGCCCTTGCTGATGCTTTCAGTAGTTTTTTGGTAGATGCACTAACAGCAAATACCTTTGCAGCATCTGATCCTTGCTAAGTAACTGGATATTAACGTGTTGGAAGACTCTGAGAAAAGAGAACTTGTGGGCATAATATTAGCTTGCTTTTTTACTTGGGTCTGATCTGAAAGCTTTTTCTTGTGAGGTATTTGTCATGATGGATTTGAAGGGAGAGAGAGTAATGCTGGATTTGGGTAAAGAGGCGAGACCTGGTACATGGGGCATGGAAGGAAGTGAATGATAAGAGGACACCTTTGGAAGAAAACTAGAGAGGAAAAGCTGGTCAGAGAAGGTGCTCAGAGGTCAGGCTTTGCAGAAGAAAGGGGGTCATAATTAATATATGACCTATAGGCTGTCTCACAAAGCAAACCATGGAAAGTTAGGATTGTTAATGGAGGGAGCTGAGCCTTCATGTTTCTTTGTGCCTTTGAAAAATATCTTGTTTCATGACTATCAGATTCTTTTCAGAAATAACAATTCTGTTACCACCCAAAAGCCTCATGTGTGCCTGCATTGTTGTGGTGGCAGGGGAAGCCAATCTGCCTGCTGGACTCTTCACTGTGTCTCCACCAGAAAAGCTCTGCAGCAGCAGTTCTCCTGCATTAGACTTTGCCTGCAGTAATGCTTCCTTTGGCTCTGGGGCATTCCCAACAGCTTTGTGAATAATGCATCAGCACTGTCCATCTTCATCATAGGCAGACGCAGTGGAAAGATATTTGAGGAAACTGTAAACTTGCATTTTTTTCCTCTGGATATTTCCAAATGCTTCCAAGACTCCTGTGTATGTTTTTTTTTCTGTGTGTACCTAGTCATTAAGGTGGGGTATTGTAATCACAAGTACTTTTGAATATGTGGAATGGAATGTTTCAGCTTTCCTAGGAAATGTCTAATCTGCTTCCACCCACTGGGTGTTACTGTGTTGATTCCTGTGCAGTTCTGTAAGGTGAATACAGGGATGGTGTTAAATCAACTGTAAGGATCTTCACTGGGCTTTTAAGAGCTTGGAAACATTTTCTCCAGTGGAACTCAACTGAACTTTATACAACATGTTTGCAAATAATTTACTCATTTGTGATTCCAAGACTTGGAAATCATGTCGTAGGGTCTTGCTCCAGTACATATTGATCTACAGTTTTTCCAGGGAAGATGATTTATACTTGCAGAAAGCTCATTTACATTAACCTCATAAAAACCCCAACCAAACAAAAACCAAGCCACCAACAAAAAAACCCCTCCAGATCTTTTTTCTTTTTGTGTTAATTGAAAAGTTTTAAATTCTTGAAGGTAATAGCTCTATGTCTTCACATTAGGATTTTTTGACCCCCTTTAGATGTTCTATAAATGGTGTACTTTCTTCATATGAACTTTCAGCTTATATTGCCACGAAACATATTTGTGTTGGTCACACCATTAATTCATCTCTTAGTTTTCCCAGTGAAATTCTCCTTTTCTCTGTAACTGAGAGTTTCTTAGAAGGAAGCTTCATACAGGTGCTATGAGAAAGGGAAAATTACTAAGGAAGGCGCACACTATATGTGTATATAATGTATATGTTTATGTATAAAACAACTGGAGAAACTGATCTATGTGAAAGATTCCTCTAGGGGAATATCCCATGTAGTTGGTACTTTCTGGTATATTTGCATGCTACAAGTAGAACTCTGCTAAAAAATATAGAGAAGCATCTGTTACTTTTGTCTGGGAGGAGTTGATACCTAATAAATACACTGAATGTTTTAGAAAAAGAGTTTCTCAAAAATGTTTTCCCTTTAAGATCAACTGATTTCCACGGTAAAATACTTGAGTGAATTGATCTGTTTATTTGATTATTAAGTCTCTGGGAATTTAGAACTAGTATATTTTTACCTCTCTTACTTGTCTTTTAGACTGAATTTAGGAGAGGAAAATAAGCTTTCCAGATTTGTCAATTCCAACTTGATTTTCAACTTTTAATGATTTATAAAACAAAGTCACAATAAAACCAAAACATTTTTATGCACCTGCGGAAGAAACTGCAGTTGTGCAGGTATTAATTCAGTGGCTCAACATAAATATGTGTTCAGGCAGCAGCCTCCTTCACGCGAGTGGCCAGTCAGTTCAGAATTTTTGTAATAAACATATATTGCCCAAGCATTTGTTTTGCACTGTCGTGGTTTAAGACCACTTTTTTATCGTGCAGGGACAGGTTCAATAAAGGTGACGGAAAACTGAACAGAGTTTGCAGCAGGTGAACAGTTTATTACAGGGGGTTTAAATTAGGGAAGGTGGGATACCCCAAAGGGACCTCAAAATTACACAGAGAGGAACACTTGACATGCAGGGAAAAAAAGCACAGAAGGGAAAAAAGGACAAAAACAGAAAGGGAACTGTGCTTTCAGCTAGATAGCTAGCTGAAAAAGCAGTGGGGAAGGGTAGGAAAAGCTGTCTCTCTGCCTTCCCTCTCTCCTGGAAGCACTTCTGGCCCTTCCACGTCCTCTGAAAAACACAAAAAGTGAAAACAACTCCCTCCCACCACCTCCCCAAGGGTTACTTGCTTGCTGAGAGAAATGGGTGAAACCACGTCGTGGGGCCTGCGGGCGCTGAGGACCGGAGCTGTGTGCTTCCCCTCGGAGCAGCCGAAGAAGAGCCCGGAAGGGCTGTTGCCCTCCGCTTCTAAGCCTCCTTGCTCTCGCGTGGATCTCGTTGCCTCCTTCCCGGCCAAGCCGTCTTTTCGTTGGTCCGTGGGGCCGAGCCCCGCCTTGTTTTCCGGTGTTTTCCCGTCGAGAGGATCACGAGTTTCGGTCCCGCCCGCCATCTTTGTTTTCACAGCCGCGGCACCGTAGAGACGCCCCAGCGCCAGCACGGTGCAGGGCCGGCCCCCCGCTGCTGTCCAAAAGCGGCGGCCGCGCTCAGCTTCCCGGGCGGGGCTGGCCCGGGGCCGCCGCCTGTGCCCGGGACTGAGGGGCGACCGTGCATGCTGCCTGCCCCGCCCCGGGGTTTCCCTGCAGCTGTGAGTCGGGCCACCCCCGCCCCGGGACCCAGGGACCGTGCACACCGTGCGGGCAGTTGGCGGGGGCGAGCAGGCGGGAACAGGGTCTGTCTCGGCTCTGGGACCGAGGGGCCGTGGGTGGCACACGACAGCCATGCGTGCCAGCGGCTGGTGGTTGGTCCCCCGCGGCTGCCGCTGTGCCCGCCGTCCCGAGACAGCCCCAGGGAATGGCAGGAGCAACGACAGTCCCAGCTCCAGCCCCGATCTCAGCTTCCCCCCGCCCCAGCTTTTTAAGGAAAGCAGAATTTAACTCAGGCAGGTAAGTGAGCTCTTCTTACCCCCTTTTTTCCCCAAAAGTCCAAGGAACGCCCCCAAGCCCCCTTTGACCACCCCCCACGATCCCAGCCCCCCCCAAACCAGTACATGGACGTAGTTGTAGCTCTTTTTAAGAAGATACAGTATTCCGAGCCTTTAATGTATGAAGTTCCTCAAATTAAATTTTGAACACTACCACTTCCAAAAAGTTCAGAAAATTTAAAACTTTGTCTAATCATGTAGTATTCTTACTATTTTTTACAGCATCCTTCATTTGAATGTCACTTGAATATGCCTTATTTGAGGAATAACATAAACCAAGGTGCAGTTTATGCTGTTAATTGTACGTGTGGGGAGCACCGGAAAAACTCAAAGACAGGGCCCTGCCCTGTGACACCACAGGGTCTGTTCTGCTGTGGGTAAGCTCTGGATGCAATACTGAGTGTAATCCTTGTTGTGCAGTGACCTCTACAGCTGGAGGGGAGATAGAGGCTGCTTTTATGCTCTCTGCTGCTCTGTGACTGGCATCTGCAAACGCAACCCACATGTCAAAAGCAATCTCCCTGACTGGTGCAGAAAGACCCGAGGGGTTCCAGATAAAGTTAAACTTGTACCAACCTGTCCCCTTTTTGTTATGAATGACAATCATGAGGCAGATTCCATGTGCTAGTGACATCAGTGTTGTAAAAATACCACAGATACATTCTTGATAAAACCTGACAGAGGAAACCTGAAAATGTACAATGATGGCAAGCTTCTGTATGTGCAGTGAAGAATTCCAGGCACAGTTATTCCAGAAGTTTAGCTGTGGGTTGTACTACTAGAAATTATTTCTACTTAGTGTTCAATTTTCTCTATTATGACTTCTTATATTTTCTGTGCAGAAGTTCCACATCATGTTTTCTGGTGAAGATTACTGCTGCAGCTTAGCAGAGATTTGTCAAACAGAAAATCCACCTCTTCAGAGGTGATTGGTGCTACACTTTGATACAGTATTAGGAACGGTTTAAAATCAAAGCCCTGTCCCACATGGATCATCTCCAAACGGTGAAGGGAAGAGTATTCTCTCTCTACAAGAGAGGCAGGGGGCAGCTTGGCCAGATAATGCAGGAAGTCAGGGGTAAATAGAGTTTCTAACTGAGCCGGTGAACTCTGTAAGAGTCAGTAACTTCAGCACTGTCCTCCCTCTCCAACACCAGGTTTGGAATTCTCCAGAATGACAAGTTTTCTGTAAATTAAGCCAGCGAAGACTAACAAGATCTTAAAAGGTTTTAGCAGAATTTCCAGTACATACAAGTGAGGTGCAATTATGTTATGCTTGTGGAATAAGCTTCTCTGCTCCAGGATAACATGGTCATATAACTAATGGTTATAGGAAAAAGAGTTTAAGGAGTGTAAAAAGCAATCACTGCATGAACAGCCTGATGTTTCTATACCTGGGCTACTGCTATTGTCCAGTGAGGATAACACATTTCCCCCGAAGGGGAAAGCCTGGAGTCTGAGTTCCACACGTGCAGCTGATGTGCCCCCCAGGGGACTCCACTGCCATCAAGACCTTTCAGTCCTGCCCCCTTTTGCCTGGAAGCAATCTTTGTCCGTGTTCAGTTTTGGGAGTCTCACTCCAAGGCCTGCGCTGCTTCCAACAGAATTTGCTTTTAAAAACTAAAGATGTAGAAAAATAGTGGCAATCACATTTGTTACCTGGAGCCCATCTAATGTTACCTATTTCTGCCGGTCTCCAAGAATGCTCAGCACCTCTTCTCTTGAGGTCTCTTTTTTTTCTCCAGACTGAACAGAACATATTTTGCATGTAGCAAATACAGCAATTTAGCAAGTAGAGGGTTTGGTGACGCAAATGCTTGATATAGTCAATGGCTCAATGAAGCATCTGTGGATTCAGTGTATGGAGCAGAGGGCACCAGTTTTGGACCAAGTCAGTCTCCCACACAGATCACTAAAGCACACACTGACAGAACGAATTCAGTAGAGTGCTGGCCAGAAGTCACTTCTTCCAAAAGGTAATTTGATTCAGTCCTACAGGAATGGAATATTTGCATCACTTGCTTGAAACCACTCGGAATATGGAGGGGGAAAAAAAGTGTATTTATTACTGGTTGGCTTGTTTGCAGTGAAAACTTCTCCTTGGATCCGATGTATCTCTCCACAAGTAACTGAGTGACAAGACACCCCAGTACACTTGGTTTACAGAATCTAAGCACTTTGCAATATGTCAGTGATAATTTTTTCCCAAGTGTGTTTTGATACAAGTGAGCAGTTCCTGTGACAACTGCATAATGCAGGCGGTACATAGCATTAAAGAGTACCACAAGTCATCTTTATCTACTTCTCATCATTACAGGAACAAGAGAATCTTATTTGTGAAAAAGTGACAGAGTCCATCCTTGGTACTGTATGCACTGCTTTAATGGACAGAGTGTCAAGCATCATAAATTATAAAAAACAGTGTTGAGGGATCAGAATGAGGCCGGTTGCATTTCTCTTGTGTGACAGTAAAAGCTTTAGTATGACTGTGGTCTGCCTACATGTGACCCTAGGAAATCAATGAGCCTTGTCCTCTGTTATTGCGGACAATCAAATCTCGGCTTTCAAGTGTTCCTCTATGAGCTTGTGCATCTGAACTGGTTAGGTTTGTTCCTATTATTGCTGTTGGAAGGAGGATTATCTTCCAGAACAACCTGTCAGATTTGGAGATTTTTGCTTTTCTATTGGAAAAACTTGTATAGAAGCAGAAGGCACCAAGTAGCCAAAACTAGAAGGTTTTTACTTCAAATGGAGAGGAGTAGAGTTGCAATCAAGCTATCTTAGCCCTTCAGCCTGACTGAGGCCTTGAAGTCCCATCTCAGATCCTGGAAGATGAAACACTGGTTTCCTGTCAAAAGAAGAGAAACTCTATGCATTTACCTCTGGTGTATTCTGCTAGAAAAGCTGCTCTCAGTCTCTATTAGCTGATGTAGAGGTGAGCAGTCACAGAGTGAGTTGTGGTGAAGGACTCTGTGTTCTGTGGCCTTCACAAGCCTTTCATACATAAAAGGCTTGAGGGTGGTTTGGACCATCTCCAAAACACGGTGCCTCATCTTCCCCCAGCTCCATTCCACTAATGAGCTAGCAGCTCCACCTGAGGTTGGCAAAATGTGTTGACATCAGACCTTATTTTTCTGAGGCCTGAGCAATCTGCTTGGCACATGATCTGAGGGTCAGGTAATTGCAGTGAGCTGTACAGTGTGTTTAGCAGATATTTTTCACTCAGTTGTTGGCAGGGCCCCAGGCTACTGCGGCTCACCCCAGTGACTCCTTCACTTGCATTTTCAATTTTCTCTCCATGAAAGCTCAATCTATCATAGGCAACCTTTCCACTAGCCATTAATTTTCACTGAGTGGCTGATTGACTGGGCTCCCATGCTGCATCATTTTGAAAGTTAATAGAATTACTAGAAATCCAAGAAACAGTTCACATGGTGACTTTAAAAAAAATAAAACAGGAAGGAAGGAGGTGATAGCCAATTTATCAAGATTCACACAGTGAGTGAGTTCACCTCCTCAGAGTGAGCCAAAATCGCATTTGACTGGTGGCAGCCTCAGTGGGCTGATTGTCATTTTGATTGACAACTCTACAGCAGAGTACAATGGAGCTGGTATGAATTAAATGAAGATGCAGTGACGGTGGTGGCTCAGGGCTGTCAGCAGGGCACATCCAGGCTGCACAGCAAGTATGAGCCCAAGGCTGGGCTTGGGCCCAGCTCTGCCAGCAATTCCTCATTCCCTGCACACAAGGCTGTGCAATGGTGTGTGAGACAGATGTGAGGCCACTGTAGGTCTGAAATGCCTGCCTGCAGTGCTGACCAGGACAGCTGGATCGTGCCAGATGTGCTGAGCACTGTGCATTTAGGCTGCTCTGCAAACAGCATGACATCTCCGTGGAGTCCTGAGACAATGGCAGCTGGAACTGGAAGGCAAACTGAGCTTGACTGCTCCTATGGCACAGCCCAAGTCACTGGCAACACACAAGCACAGTGAAAGATAAGGATTTACTAGAATACAGGCCACTTTCTAGTCTATTCAACAGTCCAAAGTACTCTTTAGTGCTGTGTTCTCGTTACCTTTAGACTAAAGAAATTAAAAGCTGTGTAAAGGGCAGGTATGTTTCCCATTGCTTTTCTCTTCTGATTGACAATTGCAGAGTTGTAGTTTGCATCCATTTTTTCTTCTCACTGGATACTGAGGAAGACTGAGGAGCAGAGAAAGCTTATGTGTTTTCTACCTTGGGTTGAAAAGAAACTTAATTCCTGTTTCTTCCTGAACTTCTCTTGAGCTCCTCCTTCTCCCAGTGTGCCATTTCTTTTTTGCCATTCTTGGAAAGAGCAGAATTGAGTACAGTAGACGAATCTGGTAACTGGTTCTCTTTACCTGCTTAATTCTGTTATGAGCCTCGAGAAGGTGAGAAATGGGGACATGGTCTCCAAGGAGGTTATACAAAGTGGTTATAAAGTGAAGATGCTACAAAATAGCTGTTCCTGTGGGTTTGAGAGGAGTGATAGTGCCTCCTGTTAAATTTTACTTCCATAAGATTCCTCCTAACATTTCAGGTATTCAAAATATTCAAACATTTCTGCTTTCTTTTTCTAACTCTGTGTGCTGTAAGTCTCAAGGCAAGATGTTTTTCATGATCTGGCCTTCAACTGCTGACTTGGTGTTGGTTTGTTTTTCTTCACTTGGTTTAATAATCTTGTTCGAAGTGACTGTGGGGCTCAGTACTGCCTGACATTAATCTGGGCAAACACAAGGGTGTTCGTCTCCTTTTGGTAACATTGGCATTAAGGGCAAAGAGTGAAGCTGCCAGTATTGCTCACAGCCCAAGAGGGACGTGTCCGTATTGAACAGATCAAAGGGAGTGATGTGAGCAAGGGAAGCAGCATCTTGTTGCCCTCTGTCGGGAATAAGAGGAAGAGTTTCCACTGCCACCTTTTCTTCACAAAAACACTCAGCAGTTTAATACTTGGTGGAGAAGAGAAAAGATTATTTCTTTCTCAGCCTGTACTGTGGACTGAAGTGTTCTCTCAAGTTAGCATAACTTTCCTCTCTGCACCTGGAGAACAGGTTGCCATCAGATTTGTATCAGTGAGGCTGCTCTAATTCTTTCCTTCTGATTTTGTGAAAACAGTTATGTGTGATCCCTGTGCTGTAACTTGTGCAACTCAAAAGGCAGCAGTATGTGTGAGATTTCCCATGGCCACATGAGCAGAACTGTTTCCAGATCCGTCTATTCATGTAACACCATATGCCAATCCTGGAGTGACTGGGAGCTTCTCAAGTTGTGTATCCTCACATGTAAGAGGAAAAGTGTTCATGGCGATGACAGGTGCAATTCAAAAATGGGAATAAGCAAAAGTTCTAAGACTGAGAGAAGCAGGAGATATTTTGAGAACTGAGTAGATCATTCCTCTCAGAACAGCACTTCCAGACTGCATGCACAGGTTTTTGTACCAGTAGAACAAAATCTGTGTACTAGGGGGAAAAATGTTGGTTTCTATTTTTACGAATACATTTGTCTGATAAACTGATAGTTGTGCAATTCATGATTAGTCTAATTAAAATAGAATCAGATTGCCTTTTATCAAGTTGGTCACCAGTGCAGAAATAAGCTTTTCTGATTAAGCCCTGTACATACACAGTGGGGACAGTTGCCCGTATACTACCCAGAGAGCTAAAATGCCAAATCTTCTGTGTGTGAAAGAGACTCACACTCCATTTTGAAGGTTCTTCTTCTGTCTTCAGTAGCAGTGTAGCTAATCAGGTAGCTCTTAAGTCTCTCCCTTTCCTCTCAGATTTGTTATCTAAAGGCACTGAGATGTTAAAAAACCCAACGAGCAACCAACAAACAAATCAGCTCATCTCCTGAAATAGCAGTAAGTCAGAAAACTGTCATCTTTTACCATGCACAGCTCTCATAGGGACACCATTCTTTTCATTATGAATAGGCAAGAAAGGATGAAATTAGAAAAAATATGTCAGCTGTGACAAAGTGAGAGAATAAAACACAGATGGTGAGACTGAGCTTCATTAATATTTTCATTAGGGGATGGAGAACGCATGCGAAAGTTTATGCAGTTTATGCAGGGAAAAATGAGGTTTATATGGTTTCCTTTTAAACGGAAAATAAAAAAGAGCAAGCTTTTAATCTCACTGAGTTGAAGATAAAAAAGAAAAAAGCTAAATATCCAGAGAGGCAGGTAGTGTGTGTTTGCTGTCTGCAGATACATGCATTGAGCTGAACAGGTTTCAGAGGAGAGGCACAATTCAAATCAAAAGCGCTAGCACGGCTCTGCAGGTTGTGTGGGATCATGCATTCCCTTTACACATTGATTTTTCACAACTGCATTTGAGGGAAGGAAAATTCATGTGGACAAACCTAACTTTGGAAGGAAAAAACTTAGTGATTCTTCCAAACTGAAGTAAGTTATCAAATCAATAGGTACTGGTCCAAGCCAAGAATGGAAAGGTACATGGGGGACTCGAAATAGCCTGAATCTTACATCCCTGCTGTGGACCAGACCTAAACGGTGAGTGTAGGTACAATGTGGTGCAGGATGCATCTCCCTCTCAGTCCCAGCTGTGTCTGCAATGCAGCAAAGACACGGACCAAGCTGGCAGGGAGCAGTGCTGGTAGTGCCAGCAGCTTGGCACAGCCCCTCACATCTGCTCAGCTCCAGGCAGGACTGTAATTGCTCTGTGGATATTCTGAATCAGCAGCTGCAACCTGCACTCTGCAAACTCACTTGTCTGTTGAACAGCATTTCCTTCCACTGCTCTCTGTTTATTTTGTATTAGATTTGTCTTTAAGAACTAATTTCATTGCCAGGGTAGTCTGTCTGAAACAAAGTCAGAAACAAAGATACATTGAGGAAACCTCTAATAGAAAAGCGTATGTTTAACAGATGTGTTCCAACCACTGCACCACCCTTGAAATGCATCACAATTCGATTTCTGAAACATTTCTGTGTCCATAAAATGGAAGGGGCTTTATTTTGTGTCTTCCATTTTTGTTTCCTTGGGTCCTTATAATCCAGAAACAACAGTTTCCGGGCACAACAGAAACAACAGAAACAAAAAAGGACAACCTTTTTCTTTTTTCAGTAGACAGAAGGATGGAAGCTGATTGTATTATGCCTGGGTATGCAGGGCTTGGAAATTTTATATCTGCAGAGCTTCTGGCAATGCTCTGATGGCATTTTATGGTTTTCTGTTTGCCTTGCTGGCCTTATGAAATGTATGTTAACAGTGTAAGAGGAATTTAAAAGGGTACATGCTGTTTATTATATATCTCCAAAGACTAATAGGAAAACAGTTTGCCTTGCCAATGAAGGTTGCTTCTACCAAGAAAAATTTATTTGCTTTTAGAGCTGTCAGAGGGATTTCTTGAAGTCTGGTTTATGGTGATGAATAGCACTTTAAGTTGCTCTTTGTCTGTATAGCTGTGTGGGGTTTTTTTATAAGAACCTTGAAACTGTTCTAAAATGGGAGGAGAGTTATGGTGAGAAGTGAATTTGTCTACTTTACTGCTTTGGAGGAAAAAACATCCTGGACAAATCTGTTTCTGGTCAAATACTGAGATTTTCCAAGACCTCTGAAAAACTCTGTTCTCCTGAAAACAGAGCAACAGTAAAGAATCTCACATTTAAAAAATGGCACAGTAAAAGGAAGTTTCCAGCTGTGACACATGCTTGTATGGTTTTGAGCAATCCCTCATGAGGCCCTGAATCATGTTATAAAACCGTCCACCAGGAAGAATAATACTAAAGGTCTAAAGAGTTTGTGAGCCATCTGAAAATCCATGTCCAGTTCTGTACCCAGTTTAATTGAGCCTCGGGGAGAGCTGAGAGATTTTAGCTCAGTAGATGACAAGTCCCAGGAAGCTTTCCTAGCACATTTGGAAAGAAACTGTTGGAGACCAAAAAGCAGTGAAGGTCCCAGATGGGCCAGGAATGACTGGGATGGTTCCTATCGGCTCATCTAGTGGAAATAGTTGTTCTCAGGCAGATTATGCTCTTCCTGTTACTGGTTTAAATCCAGAACTTCACTAGAATGGAAAGAGAGCAGGTGAGATGCAAATGCGGCCTCATGGATTTACCCTGCAGGAACTTTCTCTCTTTCTGGCAAGGTTTTAAAGCTCCAGGCATGGTAACAGCCTGCAGACTACAGTTCTGCAGTGAGTTGTGTGGTGTGTGTGCAGTGGGAGCTCTTGTCCTTGTTATGGCCCTCCCAAGCATCGCCACATCTGCTGCAGCAACTCTTCCCCCAGTGGCATTTCTGATCTTGGTTCACACCATGCAAGTCCTGGCTGGAAGTTCAATGGAACTGTGCTCAAGTCTGTCTTTGTGAGCAAGGTCTGGACACTGTCTGTAGATTCTTTTAGTTCAGTACAACTTCTAGCAGTTAACTGGAATCCAGCTGCTCAGGGAAGAGGGGAAAGAAGAGTAGAGCAATTTGAGTCATTCTAAAATAAAATTGCCTCAGGAGATAATTGCTTTTCAAATACTTTAGAGCAGCAAGCTGCTGGATACCTGACTCCTGGAAAAAAACAGTTTCTGCTGCTCTTGTGTCACTGGGGCAGGACAGGAAAGAATCTATCACTTCTTTGAGGTCATTCCTTTAATTGTCACTGTTTCCATGTCCAGTACTTCTAAATCTGCCTTTTGTTCCCACTGCAGCTTAGATTAGCAGTAGCTTCCCTTAGGGAGCTTTTTTCCTTGCAAAAACAATTTTCTGTTTTGCTATTTTTGCTATAGACATCATGTAAGCAGAAGATGATGGGTTTTGCGTACCTGGAGTAAGACTTCACTTAAAAATTTTATTCAGTTACACAAAGAAAATCCTGGATTCAGCTTTTACCCGCTCAGCTAGGGAAGTGCCTTCATCAGTTCTAGTAATTACTGCATATCTTATTAATCTATCAGTTGCATCTAATGGAGTCTTTCTATTTTACTCCATAAGCTCTGTACTGGGTAGAAAAAGGGATATTGGTAACCCTTGTGCTGGAGTGGAAATTTTTTAATGTGTGCATGTTCTCCCTACTACCTGATTCTCCACTTCTTCTTTTTTCTGAATTGTAACTGTGACTGATGATCTCACTTCTACCAAAGTCAGCAAAAATGCCACTGTTTGCCCACTGCACGCAGGGTGGGAAGGGTCTATGTAATCTCTCTCTTCCACAGTCTCTCTCTTGTCCAATGTATCAAGATCTCCCTTTGGCCATAACCTTCAGGGACAACAGCACTAACAGCATTTTCATACAGATAATTTGTGGCCACGTCACCTCAATGTGTCCTCCATGTCCCCAGCAACTCTTCCAACTCTTTCCTCCTTGTCCCAGTTTCCTTCCCTTTCTCATGTCAAAATGAGAAGCTTCAAAGCACTTAAACTGTGCATTCCATGTCTTAAGGGAAGGGTCAGGTTTTTTTAAGACCCATTACTCCAAGAGCAGCAGCCCTGTACAGGGAAGAGGAGTTTTCTGGGAAACCTTCAGTGTATTAACCCTCAGGCTGAACTGGGCAGAGTAGGTGAAGGGGGTACTACCAGACTATCAGCTGCTGTGATCTGTGGGCTCTGCCAGCAAATTCAGAGTGATCCTTGTCCTCAGCTTCTCTGACTGCCTGCGCAGGCATTCCCAGGCAGGAGCTGAGTGCCATGTGCTGCCTGAAGTGAAGGCTGCAGTTTCTCCTTGCCTTGGACCAGGTTTCTATGATATTTCCCTCACAAGTTTCCATTCCTGGATGTGCTTTTGGTCTGCTCTGAACACACCACTCTGCCGTTGAGCACTGACTTCACTGTTGTTTCTGACTGCTGTCATGTGAAGGGAGTGACACCAGTGGCACCAAAGTAGCTCAGTAAGGTCACTGGGTTTGCTCCAGGATTCTGAGAAAGGACAACGTGACCAGAGCTCCTTCAGACTGCAATTACATTTATCTGCTGCTTTCTGTACCTGCTGTGTCACTGCACTTCTTTCTCATGTGCAGACTTGGTCCTGAGTCAAGGTTTTGCCTTTCTCTGAAGCACCCCCTTTTACCAGAGGCAGCTGCCAGAACTTGGATCTCCTTTATTGCTGAATGACCTTGTTCCTGTTTTGCTGCTTCTCATATCCTATATTTCCTATTATTTTTTCTTTTTTTATATATATTCTGAATAACCTGACAAAAGCTAAAGAAGGTGGGTTGTCATTCTTCTGTTTTTATGTATCAGTTCCAGCTACTGCACAAATAATACAGCTCTTGTGTGTCAAAAACAGACAGGCTGGAGTATGAGCAATAAGTAGCCATGCTTATTAAAGCTATATATTTTCCTACCCTGTGAATTCCTTTTCTCCTAGCTATTTTTCCTTATTTGAAGTCAGTTTGTTTAATGTGGTAACAGGAATTTATGGTGGTGCTGAGAAGCCATATGTGCCTCAATCTTTGTGAATTCCCAGCATGGCTCTTTGTTATGCACTGAGAAAGGACAGATGTGTGACACTGAAAACATTATTCAGACGTGTTCTGGTTTTTTGTAGCTTCGGGCCAAGATCAGTTTAAAAAAACATGGATTACAACAACAATACAGTAAGTTGTCCTTTGCTCCTGCTAAGATTCCTGAGTGTTCTGGGGTGTGGATGCACACAGGTCTATTGACCTGGACTGATGACAGGAATAAGGTCAAACAGGGGAGTAAATCATGCAGGACTGGGACATGAGGATGTAGCAACTGTAGCACACTCTGATGTGAGCAGTGTTCCAGTACAGGGTGCTTTGTAAGAAATTGTGTCACATCCATGGTGCTCCTTGTAGCTCCAAACTATCTGGATGCATTTCTGTATTGAAGAATATTTTTTCTAACCTTCTTCTGGCCTGGGTTCTAATAATTGGAGTCTGAGGTTTTGAAAAGAAGTACCACTTACTCTTCAGATTGCTAGACCTATGATACTGATAGATATTATTATTTTGGCTGTGTTGCACTGTCAGCACTTCCCATACCACAGATTTTTGTGACCAAGATGTGTGATGCCAGCTGAAATTGTTGGCAGCTGAATGGGACACATTTATTATTTCTGGCACCTGTACATGAGGATTTGGGCCTGGATTTGAGCATTACAGCTGACTGTCTCAGTAAAATATTCAGCTGTGACATGATTTGCAATTTTAACCTTTAGTTTTTTTTTTAATGAAATTTCCAGGAAGTTCATTCCTGGTGTCTGAAGGTGTCTGGGATGTTTAAAAGATAGCACTGGATGAGATGTCCTGCAGGATTTGTGACAAGGCCTGTGCTTGAGTGACCTTGTTACCCAGGGAGTGCACTGTTGAGTGATCTGTCTTAACTATGCACAAAGTTTGGGACTTGCTGGGCTTTGGGCAGGAAATCTGTAAGGATCCAAATGCACCTCTGGCCTGCCTGGGAATCTGTGGTGGTTTGAGACCACTGTTTTCACTAAGGGGCGCGCTCAACCGTGATGAGAAGACTGAACAAAATTTGGACAACAGGGAAAACAGTTTATTCGTCTGAGACTCAACCGAAAAAAGCAAACAGTTTATGGGAGTCCCAGACTTACAAAATTACACACGACAAAGAACCACGCAAAAAGGGAAAAAAGGGAGTAAGGGAACTGCTTTTCCAAGGCCAGGCAGGCTGGCCAAGGAGAAGCAGTGGGAAGGGAAAGCCGCTCCTCTTCTCTCTCTGTCTCCTTCTGATGGTAACTGCTTCCAGTCCGTGAAGTCTCTGCAAAAAACAAAAATGAAAAGCACCCCCCAGAACCCAGGGACGCTACTTGGGGAAGCCTCTCACTTGCGGTTATGCTGGCTTGGCTCTGGTGCCGATGGAGGTGGGCGGGGTCAATCCGCGGGGCCTGGAAGGCAGAGAAGAGGGGCCGTGCTGCTGCTCTCCAGCTCGCAGGAAGCCAAA
>VXBA01005189.1:756914-788986 GCA_013399895.1 Serilophus lunatus | reverse complement strand
GCGGGGCTGGCAGAGCTGCTGCCGACCGCCAGCCACCGGCCACGGCGGTGGGGCGGCGCCGCCAGAGCCCACCGCAGACACCCAGGATCGGGCGGCTGCCACCTGAGGGAGAGGCAGGGAACGGCGCAGCAACTTTCCCTCCCTGGCGCCAGGACCGCACCCCAGGCAGCAGCCAGCTGGCGCCGGGCTCCGCTCCGTGCCAGTGAGGGACTCGATCCCGCAACAGCGCGGCTGCTGCCGCTGAGAATTGCTGCTGGGAAGGCATGCATGCAACAGCAGCCACCCCCGGCCGGCCCCTCCCACCTGCAGCCACCATGAGGAGAACCCGCATCTTCGCCGCTGCCTGCATGGCCGAATCAGGTCTGCACGGGAACTAGACCCACCGCACGCGCCGATCACAGACACAGCCGCCGGCAGCGGCCCCGCTCCCGCCTCTGCTCCTCCACCGTGTTTCGGTAAGTTTCTGCCAAGAAAACTGTGGGGAGACAACCGGGGTGACCCCCCTCACCTCTCCCCCGGCCAGCTCCGAAGGGCAAGGCGGGGGGAACAGCTAGGCGACCCCTGCCGCCTTCCCCAAATGAGAAAGAGAGCAGGCACTCCCCTGCCCTCCCCTCCAGCCAGCCCAAAGGGCAAGGTGGAGTGTGGGGGGGGAACTATTAAGGGAAGATTATTAAGGGAAAAAACCAGGATTTATAACAGAACAGGGAGCCAACGAACCATTGACACACTGCCTTGTACAAGAACCTTGCTTTGGGTGGCACGGAATGGAATTCTCTCCTATGGAAGGCTACAGGTCTCACCCTGAATTCAGTGATTTAATTTCCTGCTCTAACTCCATCAGTGGTAGCACACTGCCCTTTTAATGGGCAAAATCACAGCTGTGTAAATACCTGTTTCCTTCTGAATAATTTTAATGGATTTCTTGACAAGCCCCAATCCAGTAAGTTGTTTAAATCTGTGATGTTTGAAGCATCTCTCTGGATCCTCACATGAAGCTGAACTCATTCTTGCATGCCTTATTGGGTTATGTCTTAGCATATATATTATATTCATATAGTGATTTCTCCCAGAAATGGTTTGGAAGAGCAAATCATAGTTCTGGAATAATCATTCAAGCTTCAGTTGCGTTTTCTATTTATATACCTGCTGCAGATGTTTTATGTGAAAATGCATAAGGCATTTTCTTAGCAACATTCACAATGCTGTCCTTCCAGACCTTTGCTGAAGTTTCTTATCTTTATTGATGGTGCTGCATCTGGGTATAAGCTGTTTTTTATGGTTGGATGGAAGATGGTTATCTGGGTATTTGCCATATCAAACAATTCTTCTGTCTCTGTAATCAGTGGAATGAATGTAGGTTTTACAGTCACTGCTCTATGTTGCCACCTCCACCCCTTTACAGCATTTCAATTAAGAGCTGGCCCAATTCTGCTTTATTTTGGGCTAGTGGAGGGTCCTGATGTGTTAACTGGAATCTGGACTGAGATCAAAAAGAGATATAAGAATTGGATTTTTTGGAGATCTGTGCATCTAACCCTGCCCTCAGCAGGGCAGTACCAAGGCTTTGCCATGGGTTTATTTTAAAAAAAGATGCAATCCACAATATATAAACAGCAGATATAGAGTGTGCTTTATCATATAATCATTTTAGAGGATCCTGGCACTGAAAAGTAGATTATTTCAAGGATGAGTCAGAGGATGAAGGTTAAGTTAATGGAAACTAGGATGAATATTGGGGAAAAAAATAATCCTGCTCTTGCACTCCAGTGGGACATAGAGGAAAATGAAGGACTATTGTTAGGGTTTGGGTTTTGGGGGTGTCGGGTTTTGGAGGGGAGGGTGTGGTCCTAAGGGGTTATAGGGGGGAGGTAAGGGTATTTGGGATTGTTTACCTGTTCCCCATTTGTTTAAAACCATGTTTTTCTAGAAATGAAGGAAAAGACCAAGATTGCAGTGTCCACAGAGTGGCAGGAGTTCTTCGCCTGTTCCCCCACCACCCGGTTTCACGCGGGGGGACAGTGGTGGCAGCGGGAGCCGTCTGGGAGCCATCGCTCCCAGAGCGGCGGGGCTCTCCTCTCAGGGGTTCTCCCTGTCCTCCCGCCGCCCAGGTCGTGCGGTGGGGCGGTGGCGGCAGCGGGCCGAATGGGGTGGCGAGCGGAACCGCGCTGTGAGTGCCACTGCCGGATCCTGGCACGCCCGCAGGCAGCAGTGGGGACACGGCCGGCACGGCAGCGGTGCAGGCGGAGCAGACCCCTCTTATGCAGCCAGCCAGCATGGCAGTGGCAGGTGGCACGGAACGCGCCGTGGTGCTGCACCCCCACCCTGGCGGCGGCTGATCCCGGCCCCCCTGGCGTGGGTGATGGCGGGTGCTGCCAGCCCCGCAACTCATGGAGTGCACAGAGCTGCGCAGTGCCTCATCCCCTGGCAGTGGCCAATGCCAGGGAGTGGCAGCCGGCGCTGCTGGCCCGCGTGGTCCCCATTACCTGTAATGCAGTCCTGGCGGTGCTGGCGGTGGCAGCTCCCTGGCCCGCAGGTGGCTCCTGCGGTCTTGCTGGCCTGCGGGACCCCTCTTGGGGTGGGGTCCCATGGACAGCGGGTGCCCTGGGGAGGCGGCAGCCACTCTGAGGGTGCCAGGGGTGACCCATGGCTGGTAAAGATGGCACGTCCAAGACCTGAGCATGCGATTTTCGGTGGGAACTGCCATTTTGCCTGGAGTGAAGACCCCAGAAGAGAGGTGGAGCCCGGCTCTGCTGGCCAATCGGAAGATGGTTTTGCCGAGAAGAAGACACCAATAATTGTGAGATGTGGAGGGCTTAAAAAGCTGAACACGGAAGTCCTCCCTCTCTTCAGCTTCCTGTCGAGCTGGGGAGCAGCACGGCCCCTCTCCTCCCGGCTTCCAGATCCCGCGGCTTGACTCCACCCACCTTCATCGGCACCAGAGCCAAGCCAGCATAACTGCAAGTGAAAGCTTCCCCAAGGGTCTCCCTGGGGTGGGGGGTGCTTTTCACTTCTTTCATATTTTGCAGAGACTTCGAGGGCTGGGAGTGATACCATCAGAGAGAGAGAGAGAGATGGCTTCCCTATTCCTTCCTCTGCTTCTCAGCTTGTCCTCTGACTTGAGAAGTAGTTTGGGTTTTTTCCCCTTTTTTTTGTTTTCTGCGTGACTTTGTCTGGTGTATTTTTTGTGTAAAGTCTGGGGTTCCCATAAGTTGGTTTTTTTCCCTGGTTGAATAAACTGTTATCTGCTGTTAAATTCTGTTTAGTCTTTTTGTCATCATTGTGCACACCCCTAGTGAAAAAGAGTGGTTCAAACCACCACAACTATTGATTGGGTTATTTCAAAAGAGCTAAGAAATATATTAAAAGACATAGATCAAGAACAATCTTTCCTTGGTTAAATCACCCAAACATTATTTGCCTACTCATATTGATGCAATATGTAAATACAGCATTTATTCCACCTGTATTAGGACCTGGTACTAATGTCCGCCTGCTTTTGGAAAAGTACTGGAATTTAGGTCCACACTTAGAACAAAACAGAGCATCCTTTCACACATTCCCAACCACAAGCTCTGCTTGCTGGCACTTTGCAGTATTTCTGTGCTGCTCTGGAATGTCATGACACAGGTACTTCATAATCAGCCATATGTTCACCTCACACAAATGGGATCTGCTCTTCTCAGGTGTCACCATCTGCTGCATAGCAGACATTGAAATGGTAACACTTGGGCAGGCTGAAAACAATCAAATGCAAAAGTACTTGGCTTACGTTGCTATTATAATACAGCATTAATTTAAATGACAGTCTTTAATTCCTTATGTTATTTTGAAGAGCTGTAGAAGCTGTGTTAAAACCATCCAATTTTCATGTGTTTATCTTCAGAGAAAGCTTGTTATGATCTCATGCTGAAAGCTCATCAATGGCTCTTTGCTGCATCGGAATAAAGTTGTTTTTCCATTGTAATTTTATGTTATAATGGGATTGTAATGACTTTACTAATAGAGATCCACAGTGCAAATTGTCTATGTCTCAGATTTATAGTATTTTTCATTGAAGGAGCAGCGTAATGGAATAATTTTGAAAAGTTTCCTGGTTTTCTCTGGTAATGTCTGTGTGCTTGCACTTACGAGATCACTGAGACACTACTTGGAAACTAGACTTAGTCTCACTTTAAAAAAGCAGTATATTTGATAGGCAGTGTAATTTGTGGAAGAGTTGTCTAATCCTAAATGGAAATCCAAATGGACTTAAGGGCACTCTTGAACTTTCAGGAATATCCCCTTGATGATGATGGAGATTCATTTTACCTTCTGTGCTCTGTGGCTGAAGCTGCAGGATTTAATGCTGCAAGCATTAAAATTTCATGAAAGAGATTTTCCCTTGAGGACAGTTTGTATCTGGTACTGACCAATCATCCAGATTTGACCCTAGTTGTGGGGTTTTGACGGTGAGTAGAAGGGTGATGGGTTGGAGGTAAATGTAGACAGAAGAATTGTTAAGAAAGTGATAATGGTTAGAGACTACTGAGAATGACTAATGAATCTATGTTAAGCTACAGGTTTTAGAATATCTATGCTGGAAGTTCCTGTCATAAATGTAGCTCAAGATGATGTTTTTCTGATGGACCAGCTACTCCTATATACTGTGAGGTGGGTAATTCTCTAGTCTAGTTTATGCTTTCTCTGATTCACTATTCCTGTAAGGAGCTCTCACACTTTATATGATTAAAGAATCATATGATTAAAGAATCATGTGACCTTAATGTGTTAAAGAATCGCATTAAGTGATTCTTTACCTTAAATTTCAGCAAAAATTTCCTATAGCCATTTCTGTGTGAAAGCTGTGCATTTATTCTTCTTGGAAGTCCAGTGCCAACTGCTGCAATGTTTGGGATTTTTTTCCTCTCTTCTGCTTCTGTTTATTCAGCTTTGGATCTCAGTGGCTGAGAATAGCAACTGACAATGCTCTCTGTCTTTAGAAGGTTATTCAGGTGGAAAAGAAATGGTTCTTTCTTTAGCTCCAGTGTCATTTGACTGTCCCACAGTTAGAAGGATTTCCAGGGGATTTGTTTCTTCTCGTTCTCCCAATGCTAAAGACTACAGAGGTGATATTTTCATTTTGGTTCAAATCTTTCTATTTATGTGCTTAAAACTCACAAAAGAATTGCTTGTACTTCCTTCTGTCTCCAGTGATTTTGACCCAATGCCCAAGGAACGCTGAAGCCTGGCTAGTAAACATCCTAAACTTCACTCATTAAATGCGCACCTCTCATCTCTTCAAGCTGTAGGATTACAATTTCCATTTTCTTGGCAACACATCATGGCCCTTTCTTTATGTTTCATTTATGTATTTTCTACACTTCTGCACAGATGTTTGCCTTTGCCTTTCACCATCCCCTCTGCCTTAGCAACCTTCCCTGATCCTAAATGCTGCTGTGTTCTGAGTCACATGGCCAAGCTCCAGATTTTAGATAGCTTTTTTTCAAATTCCAATTTGGGACCTGGTAAGAAGATATAGGTACAAAGAATGACCAAGCAAGCATTCTGAGTTTGGAAATTAGACTTATAGTAATATCATTCCTTGGCACTTTTGTGAGTGGCCCAACAAACTTCTGACACTGCTTTGGCTATGCTTTCCACTTCCCCAGGTTTTCTGTCCTCCAGTCTGTGTTCCTGTGGTCCTTTTGTTGTTTTCTTTCCAGCTTAGTACTCTGCCAGTGTCCTTCCAGCACTGAGCCACAGCACCTTTAACTTAGTCAGCACAAAAGCATCTTCAAATGTCTTCTTCTGCTCGAATTTCTGCTGCCAAGAAGGTGCCCAGCTGAGTAGGTACACAAACTAAACTGAGCAGTTCTCTGAGCCTCATCTTGCCATGCTGCTTGACAGAATCCACACACTGCTGTGTGGAATATTTCTCACACCTTTTCCTCAGAGGCTTTTTAGTGTGTGAATCTCAGAGACTGTAGAAGGTTTTGTGTGTTCATACAATGTTGTACCCTCTCACAGTTGGGATATAATTCTTTGCTCAGTGTTGTTTTTGTGATGACGTTCCTCCTTCTGTGTCTGCAGCCAGTTGATTCCTTGTGTCAGAGGGTTGGAAGAGAATGGATATATTCATTTTTGAGTTTCTTCAAGGCAACACCTTTGAAGGAAATGAGATAGCTTGTGTTCTTTGAGTGGGCCTGTGGTATGACTGCTGTCCTGTTGGTTTTTTGTATCAGAGCTAACAGATAACCTTTTCCCCTGAGCCTGAATACCTGTGATGTCAGGATGCTCCTGCCTCGTTCCCTCAAAGCAGGATGTCTCCAGGAGCTGCCCTGGGCTGGGGAACCTGTTAGGCCACTCTCTGGATACAGCTGCAGAGCTGTGGCTGCAGGTGGGAAAAAAGTCTGAGTGTGGCTGAGCCTTTGAATCAGTCTTTGCTTCTTGAGCTACCAGAAAAGCTTGATCATTAACTGAACAAATCATATTAAAAGGAGAAATGGCTGTGAATGTTTCAATGAAATCTTTCTCATTGGAAAATACTGTGGCTGCATCTGACTAGAAACATGTCAGTTTGGTCAAAATCTGCCAGGAAATTTCTCAGGCACAAGACATAAATTATTGTAAAAGCAAGTGATAATTAAAATATTAATTTTCAGTCATGAGAAGTTTGGGCTCAAGACTTTAGTGTTTCAAGAGGATATATTTAATCTTTCTCTCCCAGATTCCGAGTCTGAGAAACAACTTTTGAAATAAAAATGAAGATTTGGACGTAATAGATAAACTGACTGCCTCGCTGTGTGAGTGGTATAGTTTATAACCTGGTCATGCATTTCAGAACTGACTCAAGGGGAGTGATTTATCAGTAGCAATTTGTACAACATTTCAGAATCCATCCGAACCAAAGGACTGAGAATCAAAGGTCCAAGTTTCTGAAGTCTCACCTTACTTTGTCTGCAAAATTATAATAGGTAGAGTCAACTGGAGTGGCATATCTTTGCCTCCGTGTGCTGTTAATTACGAGTACAATATGTATACAACATTTATTAAAATAAATGCTTATTATATAAGTTTCTGACTAAGACAATTAAGAAAGACTGAGAGTTAGGAAAATATGTGTACCTGGGGCTTGGAACAAGACTTTTTTCTTTGGAGAGAAGTTGAAAAATGTTTTTTCTTTCTTCTGGCTATCATGAGATCCTCTTCCAAGTGTGGCAAACAAACATTTTCCTCAATCCTTTAGATAGGCAAAAGCTTGAATAATACTTGTAGCTAATATTTCTGAGGTGCATTTTATTAAAAATAAACAAGCAAGCAAATGAACAAAAAACGCCAAAAAAGTCCAAACCACATCCAGCTGTGCACTCTGCATATTCCTGCTTGGCTGCATTTTATGCTTCTTTTAAGTTCAACTTATGAACAAACAAATATAGCATGTTCAGCAAGAGCTCAGGAGAGACTGTTTTACCTGTGACTTCTACCTGCACTTTAAAAGATGCTACAGTTGTAATTATCCTTGCTGCAGTAACTCTGCCAATACACAGGGTCTATAGTGTATTTGTGCCTGTTTCTTGACCTTCCACAAAGGGCTGAACCTGAAAACCACTATCATCACAATCCATCCTGTATTAACCTCCCAATAAACCTGAGAGAATTTTTTCTGTCAGGCAGAATTTGTGCCTGCAGCAGTAGATACTGAGCCATTTAACTGCTTGCAAATGTCAGCAATTCCAGCTTATCTGTTACAATGCTTCACTGAATTTCAAACTACCATCAAGAAGTATGAAAATATGAATTCATTTCCAATGTGAAGTAGGCCATCTGTGCATTGTTCATGCAGTACTATCTTCTCACTCTTTAGAACACTTAAATAGTGTCACAGATGAGTCATAAAAGTGAGTCGGTTCATGCACTCAGGTTATATAAAGTGAATTAGTATTCATGGTTTTCTTTCACATTCCTACAGCCTAAAAAGGGAGCTGCATGAATTTGAGTTCAGCTGTCAGCTAAGCAAATACTCACATGCTGATGTAATGATAAACTCATGTGAGATATCAAAACGTGGAATGTTATTTTAAAAAGTCTGCTGAGTTCACTTCATGCACAGTGCTAGAGAAGCTGAGTGGCAGTGTCTGTGCATTGGATCCCTTGGAGATTGTGGGAACAGCTGTGTTTGCACTGCAGGAGAGCACAGAGATGCCTGAGCAAGACATGGGGAGAGAGGGAACACCAAAGCAAATGTAAATGTTGACTGGTAGGTGACATGAGCAGCCAGCAGGAGCAGCACTGAATGGGGCAGCTTTGGGAGCGGCTTCTAAAGAATCAAAGAGGCAGCAGAGACCACAGAGAAGCAAAGTTTCAGTGTGGGTACAGCAAAGTTCAGAAACTTTATGTGCTCTTCCACCGGTAAGAATTAACAGCCTGCTGATTTGGGGCAGTCCTATGAGAGCAGGCAGGTGCATGTAAAGAGCTGTGAATAAGCATAAAGATGATTATTATTGTCACTGCTGTTCCCTGAAGAAATGATGTGGAATGAAAAGTGCAGTGTGAATCTTGCTGGATTTAACATGAAGCTCACTCACCACTCTGCAGATGTGGCTCAGTTGGAGCCTTATGTGGCAGGGTGTTTTCTTTTTGCAGTCACATCTTGTATTTATCACAAGTATTTAGCGCAGTGAGATTCATTCTTCTCTTTCAATGACTTTAGTATTTTGCTCTTGTTCATTCTGTTTAATCTCCCCACCACACATTTTTGGTGCCAAAGATATCTACATATCTATTTTCTAGAGTGTAGGGGACCACAGGTCATAATTGGTATTTTTGTATGTGTAGCAAGTGGTATATTTTTGGATCCGAGACAATAAAATTTTTCATGTTCACATTTTAAATAAAAAGATCTGCGTATGCCCCATCCCTGGAAATATTCAAGGCCAGGTTGGATGAGGCTTGGAACAACTTGGTCTAATGGAAAGTGTCCCTGCCCATGACAGGATCCAGATGATCTTTAAGGTCCTTCCTAACCCAAACTATCCTCTGACCTAATGATTCTATATTCTGGATATTCTGGGTAAAACCATGAGAGATTTTACTTTGCCCAAGCTGGACTCCATTGGCTGGCAGGTGTCATTCCCAGTTCACCCAGAGAAAAACACAAGGTTTCATATGCTCTAACTGCACAAAGCCTTTGTGTTCATTCAGCCTGAGGACAATGCAGGCTTAATCTCTTACTGTGTAAGCTCAAAATAAAAATAAAAACAACGGTTCTAAATGCCAGAGCTTCCTTCGCAAAGTTGCTGAGTGAAAAGATGTCGTGTTGCATTAAGAGCACAGTCACTGCGGCTGATTACTTCATAGAGTGTATTTGCCAGCCTGTCTCCTGTGCAATCATGGGGAATGCATTGACTTAAGAATAGCTGCATATAAATAAGTTGTGAAGAAGTCTGGGAGACGACTGAAAGTTCCTGTCATGATTGGCAGTGTGGAGAAATATGCCAAAGCTATCAGAAAAATACTATCTTTTCCTAATATATTCCAAAAGATATATGCCAGCATCCCAAGAATCCTTTAAAATATTTGGATAGAAGGTTGACACATGTAGTAAGACTTGCTAGTGCTTGAACTGGGGTTAATAGTCTTAGTCTAGGCAAACACCAACCCATGGTATTGTCTGAAGTGCATTGCTGTGTTTCTTTGTAGGAATGAGTAAAGGAAATGGCTGTTGAGGCTTTATAGTGCTTGTGAAATACTGAGTATTCCATGGGGATATTCCATGTGTGTCTTTTTTAAGACAGCTTTCCTGAAGTCATAATCTGCAAAGTATGTATTCCCAGGTTCTCATGCAGTCTAAAGCACTCTGAGTTTGTTGAAAGCCCTGAAGGATAAAAACACTCACTGTCAGTTTGCTCTGCTCTGGCTGGATAAAACCCATCCAAAAAGCTTCTTAGTGAACTCAAATGATTTGCACCAGGAGAAAGAGCAACAGCTCCTTTGCTTGTACTCACAAAGCAATACCAACATGCTCAGACTCACAGTTGTCCCTTTGGACCCCAGTGGATGACACTGGGTTTCCTGTAGGATTTTACCTTTAAAAATTCTTCCAATGTCTCTCTCTGCTATAATTCATTTTTTATCTTCTTTTTCACTGAGGAGGTCCTTTTTAATGGTAAAAGCTTCATTTTTATATGTCTCTCTCTCGTTACCTGTTGGTCTTTCCATTCGTTAAAAGCTTTTTAGGAGGGTTGTTTTAGGAAAGATTAGTTTTGTGAAAGATTTAACTTAACCNAAAAAAAAAAAGGAAAAAAAGGTCTCTATGAATGCAGTCATATTTCTTTCCATAATGGAGAGGGGAAGGATTTTGAAATCTCATGTTTACAATTTTTCTTTAAGCAACTGTGGCTTGCAATTAAAGCTCTGTCTGTTGAGCTATAACCATCATCCATCTCATAGCAAAAATGCACCTTACAGAGCTTTTCATCCAGAGATGTCCAGCCATCTCGTAGAAAAGCCTGCTTGTTTTAACTCCTGGTCTGAACCAGGAAAAGCAGACTTGCAGAGACATCTGGTGGTAGGTCATTGGCAGATGAGTGGCCTGTAGTAGCATGTGAGAGGCTCAACAGGGAAAAGAATGTAAGGGTTATTGTAACACGTAGATAAACCATGGGATTACTGCTGTAGGATTGCAGATGCCAAAGACTTCCACAAACAAGGCTGTGGAAGAGAACTTCATACAATCAAAGCACCATTAAATACCTCAAGCCTAGGAAGTCTCTGAGCTGGGATCTCTAGAAGGATATTTGGGGCTACTACTTTCTCACTTGCTTTCTTCCCTGTGCCTCCTTTCTTGGTCACTGGGAGAGCCAGGATTCTGGGGTCAGAGGGGTATTTATCCAATTCTGTATGGCAGGATCTCTCATGTTCTCAGCTAAAAGGTGAGAAATTAATTAGTTTGTTAATATAACTAACTGATCTCCAAAGACTGCCCTCATAAAAAGGGCTGAGACACATCATCAGGTCAGTCTCCCACCACACAGTCTCCTGGTGTTTGCGTGGTTCCAGCTCTGGGGGAAAACACCAGGCTGCACTTCTGAATGCTGGCACTTCAGCACCTTTCGTGAACACAAGATTAATTTTTAAAGAGAAGAAGAGCTAAACCACTGCCAAGAAGTTATAAGGCTGGTGAAGGTACATGGGACTTGGGAGGAGGTTGCCCAAAAAGAGCACTAAGTGAGAGATTCTCCCAGACAAGATCCATGCTCTGAGCTAACTGCACTGAACTGGAACATGTTAAATGATTGATAGGAGATGTTGGCTGTCTCCAAGCAGCATGGGAACCCCTGAGACTGGTAAATAATGAATACAATTCTTCTGCTCTTAGTGCTATGACTCATCGCTTGCTGTCTGTTTTAAGCACCTGCTGCAAGGGTTGGAGGAAGTCTGGGCCTGTACTGGTCTCGTAAATCTGGATTGCAATTTAAAACCAGCTAGGTTCTGAGCAATCCCTGCTTCTGGGCCATTCCTTATCCACCTGGATACAAGAGATACCAGCAGCAATTCCTGACAGAGGTAGCCTGGACAAGGAGGATGATTTCTGTCTTCCTCTATTTTTTGGCAATGGAGAATCTTGATTCACAAGTTATTTCTCTTCCTTGGCCCTCCTAGAAACCAGGGAAGCAGGAAGGTAACAGTTGACATGAAGTTCTCCAGACCTGTCTCAGCACCCCAAGCACCAAGGGCCTCCCTGTGCACAAAAGCCCAGCAAAGTGCTGGGGCAGAGCCATTCTGCCAAGGCAAAGCCCAGGAATCACTGACCCAGATACTCAGCTGCTCCATGTGCATTGGTGGTGGCACAGGCAAAAACCCAATGCTTTGTCCCATCATCTGTCCATTTGACCAGGTCCACCATAGTCAAATGTGAAGTCCTCAGTTCCCTCCCCCAGCAATGACATGTAGAAAACCAGGAGCTGTTTCCAACTGACATTTCCACAGGTCAAAATTTGTGCCAGTTCCACTCTCCAGTGGTAAAGGCAGCTCAGAACTTCCTATCAGCAGCTATAAAACCAAATTTTGTTGTAGCAGCAGAATGGTGTTGCAGGACACCAAAACCAAGGAATGGGCCACAGTGGACCCCCTATAATGCACCAGTGTCCTGCAACTTGCCTGTTGCTGGGTGTCTGTCTTTGCTCACAAAGAAGAATATTGCAGAAAGTCAGTGGAATTGGTCAACTTCTCAGATCTGTCTGGAGCTCAGAGGAGAGTAGAAAAATGAAACCTGTCCCCCTGTTTGGATGCCATTCTCTCCCACAGGTAGAGCACTAAATTGTGGAAAATAGCAGACTATACTTCAGCTTATTAGAAATATAGGAAAAGTAAAGCAGTATTTTGCAAGCAATTTTACTTATATTTGGACTTCCAAAGACAGATATGAGCACAACCCATTGACCTGGTTGTCATAGCTGCGTTTTCATCTGGGATGAATTTAGTCACCCCTGCCTGAATGCAGGGTCTCACCTATTGCCTGAAACTCTTGAAAAGAGATGGTAAGCAATGCCTGGTAAGAACCAGGAGAACATAACAGTGCTGCTTTGTGTTTCTTTGTAGTAGGGAAGTTTGCTTGAAAACAGAGGGATCAACTTCAGTGTTGCTACAAACCTGCCATTTGAGAGGGCTTATTCAGATATACAACAAGAAACTGTTCTGGATTAACTGATTTGTTACTGATGTGAGATAAAAGTAGAGAATAGTAAGTTGGTCTAATGTTTGTAATGTCCCAGCACTGAGAGACCACACTCAGAACAGTCAAATAGAAGCCCAAGAACTGCATGATTTAATTTCTTCTATAGGTGCTTTGTCCTTTTTCTTGCTCATTGAAGTCGCTGTGTAAATAAATAACTCTCAGAGTTTATTCTGCAGTAAAAAATAAAATGGCAAAGAGCATCAAGTCCAGGACATAACCCGTTCATTTACTGTGTGATAGAAAAGCAGTATTTAGGAGTACGTGGCAGTTCATCAGGCAGTGTACAGCACTGTGAAATGAGGTTTTGTGTAGTTAAATTGATGACTTCTGAGTCATTGGCATACATTGATTAACATACTTTTTGCAATTATACCACAGGTAACAGTGTGGAAGGGAATAGTGGAACAGGGGAGGAAAAAATAGAATGGACAAATTGAAAAGGAAGAAGAGCAAGAACTGAACAAACCTGAACAAGAAAAACAAGTTCAGGGAAAAAATGCCAGACATCACACTCCATGTTCCAGAGGTGTTGCTTGAATATGTCTTAGGGTTCAACTTAAGAAACCCTTTGTAGAAAGGCCTCAGAAGCCTTAGACATTTTTTTTCTTTTCTAGTAGAGAAAGCTTCCAAGGTAGAAGAAAATTCCTAAAAGTGCAAACCCAGTATCTGGCAGGTACAGCTATAGCAGCTGATTCTTAATTGCTGAGAAGCACAAAATCCTCCTTTTGCTACTTGGCTCTTTTACTGATGGAGAACCTGTCAACTGAAAATTGAAAAGTCACTGTTTCATAGTTTTTGAACTGAAATATTCAGTTCAAAAATACATTTAACCTACTGCACCTTGGCCTTTGCTTTGCAGGGCCTGCTGCCCTGCTGTCTTCTCCAGCCTGGGGCCAGCCTTGTATTCAGGTCTAACTTTCTTTTCTGGTGACGAGTCCCTGCCTGCCCAGGGCTGTTACTAATCAGCTGCTTGTGTGAGATTGGGGACATATTTATATCTGTCTGTTTGGGGGTCTTGCCCATGTTTTCTAGTAGTGGCCTTTGCAACCTAAGAGAGGTTTGGGTGGGGTTTTGTAGTGGTTTTTTTGAAGTGCTGTTATCTGTTGTCCTATTTGCCTTTTTTATTCAGGAACTATTGTCTTCTTGCCAGTAGGAATGCTCCCACTTCTCCCCAACATCCTGCCTATGTTCTCACATCCCAGACTCTTCCATATTTATAACCACCACTCACGATAAGTATTTTTCTCTGACTTACATCTACTTAACCAAGAGCATTGATAAGTTATCTCCCTTTTTAATCCTTATTTCTTCTGCAAGACAATTTTCTTCTTTCGTTTTTAAGAAGCTGAAAACAAAACCCCTTTTTGGTCATTTATAAACTTAGAACAGCCTTCAATATTTAGTAGTTAGATCATTTCAGTGACTACACTGTCTGTTATTTATCCACAGCAGTGTGTATCATGTCTGCCTCTTAATGAATTTAATGACTAATGTGCACACTCATTTGCTTTTAAACATTCAGATAAAAAAACTTATTGTCATGAATATTGTCCGTGGCACGTCCTTCTGACAATGCTTTTTGGCCTCTCCAGCCTGATGTTGTGGACAATCTTGCAGAATAGCTCAGCTTTGGTTTTGTTCTTATTATTGTGCTGCAGTTGTGTCTAGAAATGACACCTGTGATCTTCAATGTATTTATTGTAAGAAGAAGCCCCTGTTCTGCAGCACTCACAGTTTAAAGGGCTGAGACAGATGACAGGTGGAAATGAAGGGTGGCACCAGCAGGCTTTGTGACCTTCTTGACCCCCTGTGGCAGTTGTGGGTCCCCCATGCAGGGCCTGAGGCAAAGCTGGGGGAATGATCCAGCTGTCTGTGTCCTGTCCCTTTGGCACATCTTCCAGACCAGACAGTCTCCCAAAGTATCAGGCAGTCAGATCTTACAAGTTGGCTCACAGTGCAGTGTTGCAGGAAATCAAGGCAGTGCAACTGTTTATCAGCCCATGAAAAGTTATCAGGAGTAAGTGTATGATCTGTAGAGCCTTTTTGTCTGAAATGGGATTATTATGGCTACTTTCAAGGGTAGCATGACTGAGAAATTGTGGAAATACCAACAGTGATGCATCTACTTGTGTGAAGTACAAGATCATTCCCAGAGGGAGTGGTTTCTGGCAAGACAGCAGTAACGTTCCAGAAAGATGCCTGTGGCAATGAAATGGACTGTCTGGGGATCTGCCACACTGCTCCTGTTAAATCATAGAGGCTCAGCAAGAACTTTCTTTGGCCAAAGTAGGAAACACTGAATCAACATTCTCCTTATGTTCCCAACTCTGTACCCCACTATGCAGGGCAAGCACAGGAGTGAAGAAGCTCAGTTGGGAAACTTAAAATCCACAAAAAGATGGAACAACTTCTTTTAGAAAGGGGAACCTTGGGGAGTCTTCTGTTTCCATCAGTTTTCCCTTTGCCCAGTTTCAACAGTCTCAAAGTCTTGGTTTAATGACACTTTGTGTAATATCAAGTATACACTTTGGATACTGTGTTACTTCTATTCACCTCTGTTCCTACCCCTAGAGACACGCATGGAAATCATCTGCTGAGAAGTTTAGTTTACAAAACACCTTTTTTGCAATGCTGACAAAGACATAGCCTGTACCTGGTAAGGAACTGTGAGTTCCTGCTGGTTGGTTATTTCCTTGTTGGGAAAAGAGTAGTATGGCAAGGAAACTAAGAAAATTGGCCAGAAAGAGCTACAATATTGCTTTGAATACTGTTTTTCTATGTGTGCTTTGTTACTGTGCTAATACACAATACCCATCTTAAATCTAGTTAAAAGGCATTTTGTTACATCCCATTGATTTGGTTTGCTATGAACTAGACCATATATCAAACTCAGCATTTGCAAATCACTACTTATCAGAGACTGTGCTAAAGGCAGCTGGGACAAGAACTCAGGACTTAGGGTGTCATTACCTTGCTGCTGCAGTAAGAGGGAATGCACCCAGTGCAAGCTGCAAGGGTGCACTCTCGTGGGAAAGAGGTGCTGTACAGGGAATAACAGGTGGAGTTGAAATCACCTTCTGTTTATGAGGAAATCGAAGGCTTTCACACTCAAACTGAAGAGATTATCAGCTATACTCGATAATTTTCACTGCAGTATCTATATGTTGTATTTGCTCTCCGTTTGTTGAAACGTGTGGTATCTCTGCTGGAGGGTGCATTTGTGCTTCTGTTTTCCTGAACTTCTTCCAGGCAGGTGCTATTCAACTGGTCAAACATTCATAGCTGCCTCCCAGCCAACTGTTCCTCTGTATGACTTAGAGGAGAGGAGCTGTCTAAGGGCAGAGACCAGTGGGGCCACAGGCAGCTGTCTCCCTGAGATGTGCCACATGCTTTAGCGAGCCTGGCACACCGCAGAGCTCTGTCCCTGCTGCCTTTTCTCTGCAGACAGTACAAGACACCACAGCTGAGGCAATGCAGGATTGTCTCCCACTCCTGCCTTACAACACTTTCAAGGTTTATTGGGAAGAGTGCCAGGAGTGGATGGCATGAGATGGCTGGTGGCTATGAAATATTAATGTTAACACTGAACAGCAACAGCCAAGGAGGGCAGGGTGGGTGGGTGGGTAGTGTGGAAAACCTGATGACTAAGAACTAGCTGAGAAGAACCACAGGTTGAGCTGAGCCACTGGCAGACTCTGAGCCTGTGTTTTAAAGGTGCTTAGGTGCCTGCTGATATGGGGGGCATCTTGAACTTCCTCAGAGACTATTTTCAGGCTTTCCTCTTGATCTTTGTTCCTTCTCTGTAGCTCACAGCTGATCATGTGCTTTTTTCCTCTCACCTTGTGTGTTCAGATAGGTTCTTTTTTAACTGCTTGCTAGCATATGGCTGAAAAGTCTCTCAATCTCCATTTCTGTCATTTAGGGACCCTGTTCTGCAAATAGATATAATTTTTGAGCTTCCTTATGGAGGAAGCTGCAGATATTTGCAGACTCTTTATGTAAGGTAGTACTGAAATAACCCACTTGAAATGGTATGTGGCTATGCCATTGGCAGGGTGTCTTCCAAACCATATTCTGCAAGAGATGCCAGTCAATTGACAGCTAAATCAGCAATGCAAAAGGTTAATATCAAACCAATGTGAAGAGCATTCCAGCAGTCTGTCAAGCAGTTGGCTTCATTACGAGTGTGACAGATGGATCCCAGGTACCAAAGCCAACATCAGATGTACAGAGGAAAACACAGTCTGTAACACTGTCTGACTTGTCGTATCATCTTCTGAGGATAAGTGGCTCTGCTTGGTTTCCAGGAGACCCAAAGCTACCCTTGCAATGTTAGTCAGAGCAGGACTTTTCAGGACATGCAATTAGGAAGCATCATCCTTAAGTGTCAGATGGGTTAAGAAAGATCCAACACAGCAGGGAGCTTCCAGGGGTTGCTGGACTTGTTTCTCCATGGATCTGAGGACCTTTTCACCTCTGTGTCCCCCAGAGTTCATGTGCATGAGCAAGTGATACTGAGTAAAAAGTGAAATAAAGGCAATATTAAAAGCGGAAACAAGTCATGGATAATTATTGAGCATCTCCAAACTGAGTTTTTCCCCTGTGAAAACGTAGCAACTTAATAAAATGGAATAGATTAGCTTTGGAACATTAATGTGAACGTATTTTCCTTTTACAACACTAAACTGAAACCACTGCCAAAGGATCTGCACTGAAAGCTGTACATCATACTGCTGTGCTCAGATGGTAAAATTCCATCACAACTCTGTCTGGCTATCATATAGAATTAATTCCCTGCTCTAATTAGTTCTGAGCCAAAACAAATATTGGCATAGAGGTGAAGGCTGTATGAATCTCAGAAAAACAGGTTTCTAGATGCTTTTTCTGAATACAAAGCACATTGTAGATTTTCAAGTGGAGTGAAATTATCAGAAACCTTTAATCCCATACTGGAAATAACATGTGGTTTTCCCAAGATGTAGAATAGGAAAATTAGTGTGACTTAGATTAGTAGGAACAGTTGTCTGGAAATAGTACTCTTTGCTTGAACTTAATAGTTCAGTTTAATTCAAGATGTGTTATCTGAACTGGCACATCAGCTTGGTAGGAGAATAAAATAACTATGGCAATATATAAGGAATTATCTTTGAAGGTCCAGATTTTCAGTCTCCTCTGGATGAATACAGACCCACAGTAACAGCAGTGAATTAATAACAATGCTCCAGGTTTCCCTGACTGTCACTGGCTTCTTGTGTGGTGATATCTGTCAGAGAGTGTAGTGTCTGCACAGCCTTCTGAGAACCAACCAGGTCTTAAGAATATTAAGAATTATTTTCTCCTCTTCTGCCCCGAAAGATTTGCAGATATTATTTCCTTTCAGAAAGGAATTTTTTTTTTTTTCAGAACACATGAAATTACGGGGCAAACTGGATTTGGAGAGCAAAAATATCCCTTTAATTAAGCAGCTAAATGACAATCTATCCACGTCTCCCGGTGACTGAGACTGGCATGTCCCCTGTTCCAAGGCCAGCTCCAGCCCCTGGGAGCTGCAGAGGGGCTGGGACAGCAGGTAGCTGGTCACAGCTCCTCATGTGCTTTGAAAAGTGTTCCTCTCTCGCCATCTTCTGGTCATCTCTCTGGGATTAACTAGACCTGGGTTTAAAAATCCTCCTCCTCCTAATCCCTCCCTGCTCTGCTGCCCACAGAAGGTGAATCGAGATGATAGAATGCCTTTTTGGTGAAGGTGTTAACGTGCTCTTTCCCTGCTGTTCCTGCTGCTTTCCTCTGGCTTATGCAGAGCAACAGATACACGATATGGATGGAACTTGACTCTGAGCATGTGAATAAAGCTCTTTGTATTAAACATCCAGTCTGCTCACAGATATAAAAGTGACAGAAAATACTGTGAGCTCCATCCCCATCCCGATAGAAGCTCTATATGTGCTGGATGGTCTTTCTTGAAGCAGCCCCTCTGTAAAGGGTGACAAACCAAGGAGTTGAGTGTGGTCATTTCTCTGTAGTTGCTCACACGAAGTGCCATGGAGCTTCCTGTGCCTCAGCTCTCGAGTGCAGCCTCTTGGGTTAGGTTGGTGTCTAGAGGAGCATCTTGACCTGCTGGGAGAGAAGAGTTGAAAGTAGGTGGCCCTCTTTGGAGGGGTGCAGATCTTACCTTTGGGAACTGAAGCCCACAGCTGATTTTACCAACAGAATTAAAACTGAAGATTTGTAAATAATAGAGGTGGTTATTGATTACTGGGAAAAAAACTACATACTCTTTTTTCCACCCTAAAAAGAATAACATTGCCCAACTTTGAGTTTTTAAAAATGTAAGTGCTAGGCAGAAGTTATGCTGGTCTTATGCTCATTTAACCAACTTAGCCATACATCATTTAATCAACTGAGATGAAATTGTTTCTTCAGCTGATTTTGAAATTGCCAGAGACAGTGATAGGCTGACAACTTGTGCTCTTAACTGTCATTACAAAAAGAGATTATGTTTTCTACAGAGATAGGAAATTTGAAATGCATTCACTTCTTTAAAAAAAGCAGAGGACTTCTTTGTACTGGCACTGCACATCTCCTTGCTGGCTGCTTCAAGTGGGGTATAATCAGATTTTCTTGTTCTTTTTCTTTTTTTCTTAGCATTTTCCTCTTCTGTGTTGTGTGTGAAAAACCCACACAAACAACAGGGAAAACTGACTGACAGTCTTGGGGAAACAGTAAAACTGCAAGATGCTGCCAGGCACACAGAGCAAACTAACCGAAACAACGGGAAACAAGCAATTATTTTTAGTCAATATATGTTTTAATAGAGGCCAAAAGGATTCTGACAGATGTGGGATTTTTGAAACACGGTGGTATCCCCATCCATAGATGATGTTCTACTTCTTGATGAGAGGTTGAGCTTTGATGCACTTCTCACTTCACTATGACTGATGTGTTCCACTGGAAATTCCAAGACATCAGAGGGTGATGCATCCTCCACAAGCCTTTATTTGGAAGAGGCAGCTGTCTTTGGCTCACTTCCCTGCATGGGGACTGTAAGGCAGAGTTCCACAACCGAAGCAATGAGCGATTTGCTGCTTCTGGGCACACCACCCTTTCAAAGGGGGCCTCGTGCTTTTCATGGCCCACAAAGCCTTTGTAAGGAACTCCCAAGGGATCTAAAATCAAACCCACCAACAAAACCTGGTGCTGACCACCTGGCCCAGCTGAGAGCTGGCCCTGTAGTAGCTACAGGTTCTCTTTGAGCTTTCCCAGCACCAACAGGAATGGTGAAGTGCTAAGGTGGCCAGAGACAGCCTGGAAAGCTCAGTGCTGTACCTCTGTCACCAGCTGCTCCCCTGCAGCTGTACCTGGCACTGAGGAACTGCTGCAGGGTCCAGTCAGGAGCACTGGCTGGGAGCACTGGGATCTGGGACTGGGTGACCCTCCTTAGCTGAAGAAGGCAGAGAGGAGACATAGAGCCGGAGCTGAAGTTGAGCAGCTTAAGAATTTTGTTATGCAGGTACCATCCTGGTAACCTGGTGTGAAGAAAACTTCAGAAACCCAGCTTCAGGATATGTATTCTCAGCTAAATCCCATCTGAGCTGTGTGAGCTAAAAAAAAATTTAAAAAAATTAGAAATTCAGGCAGATGGAAACACCTCAAAAAACGTATGCTGTTTTGTTTCCTAAAAGGATTTGGACAAGTTATTTAAAGCTATGCATCCTACTACCATCTATCCCTGGTCTTTGAGGCACATTTCAAAATTAACTCATTAAAGGTTTGTGTTTCAGCATGGGAAATGAAGCGTGGCCTTTTTATATTTCTAGGGTTAAAAAATCAGCAAACAGCTGAAAAGCTCTGCTTAGATCAAGAAGAATTCAATGCCTAGACCCCATATGAGGCTATATGCACGTGATTACTTTTAACTGAGGAAAAATACCTCCTTGGAGCTTTTCTAATGCATGTGCAGCACCCAGAGTTATTGCTTGGTGTGAACTTTGACAGGGCAGTTGCATTTCACACTGTGAAGTTCTTGTGGAATGCTGCAGGCATCAGGAAGGAGTGATTGCTTCTATATGCAGCTGCTAAAAATCCTTTATCTCCAGAATGCAGCAAGTACACGAAATAGCACCATTTGATTCAAAAAGATTTATGGATGAGTAAGTGTGAAGTTCAAACATTTCCTTCATAGAAGGTTAACAAAGGTTCCAAAAGGCTTTGCAGTTTTAGCTGGAGGTTTTAACTGGAGCCAAGAACAAAAGCTCCAGCCCCCCTGACAAATGTGTGCAGGCTTGTCTTCCCCGTAGTCCTTCCCCTGAAGTCGGGCAGGGAGAGGCTGACCTCAGAGATTTGTTTCTTCTGGATCCACAGTAAAGTTAGGCATTCAGAAAGATTTTCTGTGGCTCCTGAGAATGTTTCTAATCTATCCCAGAGAGCAGGGCAAGAACTTGATGGCTATACCTACAGCCACACCCTTTCCCCAAGAATTCCATCCTCAGCTGCCCTGGGAGCTGCTGTTTGCACCTGCAGCCCAGTGAGAGGGGACAATGGCACCGAAAGGAACAGGGAGACTGAACAGTCTGTGTTCAGTGCTGGCCTGCAGCTCGGCATGGCGGCAAAATAGGCCCTTTTGATCACCTTACTGGGAGATGCTGTTCTGGCTGTTGCTGAATTGGAGTTGGAGCTTACTGTCTTTGGCTCCAATTCTCCTGTCCCTCGTGGTACGTTGTGCTCTGCCAGTGTAACTGCACATACAGTCACTCCCTAACCTAGTTCTGTCAGAATGATGCAGGTTAGGTTAGGTATTTTTTTAATATGGGAAAAGTAGCCTCAAGGCCAGGTTCCCTTGCTCAACTTCTATTACAGTAATAGCATGCGACATTCATATTATGCTCTGCTCAAGAGTGTGTGATCAGCCCGTGATTGGACTTGATGCCCCTGTAAATAAAAGAAACACAGAACAAAAAGCGTGATGGTCCCTCAGAAATCTGGCTGGTTCCTGGGAGAGTTAACTCATTTAGAAACCTTTTAGTGGGCCATATTGATCACATGGATGTGTTCAGAGCAGCTGTGGATATTGCAGTGACAATGAACTGAGGCAGCCTATCAGCACATCAATTATTTTTCTCGTATAAAAAGGAGCTTTAATTGTACTAATGATGATGGGCTCAATTTTATGTTGAAGCTATCTGGCTATCACAAAATTATCTCCCAGTGAGCTCATCTGTTTTGCAAGGAAGAAACTCGTAATCTCATAGAATGGAAGATGTTCTGGCTATTTATAGTCACTGATTTTATTTGTAGGGAATATCATGACTTCACAAGTGCAGTGGCACTAATCTCCCTGGTAAAGCATTTATCCTAATCTAAAGGGAGCTGTTTGCCACAAAGCCAGCCACGTACTTAAAAGGGCCATTGAACAAATTTGCAACACTGGCTCTCATTTGCCTGTAAAAGCAGCAGGTGAATCAGTGTGTCCTGAATGCACAGCAGCCCAGAGCCAGGCTGCTCTCTGAAAACGAGACAGTGAGACAGAGGAGAAGATATTCCTACACAAAATTGCTGCAACCAGCCGGGATGAATGTGGCCAAGAGCACATGGGCAGCTGGAGGTCTGCAGGGGTGGGTTAAACTGTTCTCGGTTTAAAAGCAGAATGCTGTTCTTGCAGCAAGGACTGAGAGAGAGTTTGTTTTCCTGAGTATTTCCTGCCCTGTTCCAAAACAGCTAGTCTGGGCTAGCTTTTAGGCCGAGTTGTATGGAATTGCTTTTGGCACCTGCTCCCAAGGGAAGAAAATGCCTTTCTGGTTATGTTTGCAGAGATCACTGAGAACCATGGGGCTGGCTGGAGCATATCTCCAAGAGATCAAACATATTCACAACTGAGCAAATGGAGGATGAGTTAATTAGAAAGCGAGGGTGGAGGGGAGCTTGTGCAGTGCTCAGGGCTGAGAGGAGCAGGGAACCAGCACAGTTCACTGCTGGGGTGGAGGAGGGAGCCTGTGGAGGTGAGACCTGCTCGAACCAGAGTTTGGTTGGCAATTCCACAGGTGCTCCAGTCTTCAGCAGGATGTGGAGCCAACCCCTTAGGACAAGTTGTGGGATGCAGGGAACCGTGCCAGCACTGTGAGGGCTCTGAAGGGAGGGAGTGTGGGTTCACAGCACCTACACTGCTACTTTCTACCTGGCACCTGACTTCTTGATTTCAGCAAACTCCTGGGCTGCAGCTATGCCTGAAAGGGTAATGCAGCCCCGAGCCTGAGTTTGTTTTTTCTCCTTTAAGTCTACAGGAATAGAAAGTTGGGCAGTGTCCTTTGGTTGTTTTCCACCTGCTCTGCTGAGGGCTTCCCTTGCTGCTTGTGGGCTCAGTGATTCCACAAAGGCAAGCAGATTAGTACACAAGGTATGTACAGGATAAACTAGGACCACGTCAGTTTGAAAAGGCCAGATGTAATAGTGTTCCTCTAAATCATAATCCTTCATGTAATATCACATTTAGTTGTCATAGAAACCATGGCATCAATACGACTTACAGCTCTTGATCCAGCAAAACAGTAGAGCATTTGCTTTTAATACAGTGTGCTTAAATTCCAACTATTTCTATGGCACTGCTTGTCTACACTGTGATTTTTTTCTTGTGTGAGAGTGATATGGCCCAGTAAAACCTTCTGGTTTGGCTTTAGTTAAGCCAAAACAGCGTGCAAGTTTCACAACCAGCACAGGAATGGCTTAAATAGAGTCCAAACAGAAGTTTTTAAGAGGATACGCTGACAATTGATTGCTTGATTAGATCACATCACTGTCCCTGCTTCTGCAACCTGACAAAGCATTAGAATAATGCTTTTCATCATTTCTTCCAGTACTTAGGTCACTAGACAGGTCTTATTTCAATAGATTGTATGAGGAGAAAAATTCTGTCAACAACTCTAGAAAAAATAGAAGTTTGGTTGTAATATTTAACAGAAACATTCATACTTACAAATTAAATAAACCAATTGGATGCAGTTGCTCATGAGGCATTATTCTTTGAAGATTCAGTTTCTAATTCAATTATTTAAGAGTTTCTGTTTTAATTTTAAGCTACATTTCAGCATTCCAAGTGCTGGGAAAAGTCTGAAAGTGTCCTTATGCCCCCAAGAAAACAATAGCAAAAAAGAAAAAGCTACATGTGTTTTAGTTTGAAGTTCTGGGGCTTTTAAAACATCTTTTAGCTGGGTCCATGACTTCTGGTCTTTGAACAGGTGCCAGTGTTGAATATTCAATTCTTGTTGCAAATGCATTTTCAGGATAACACAGGATATTTTACTCATTTACATTAACTGCACTATTTTGTTCCCCAGATCATACTGCAAACAAAATACTCAGGGTGCCTTTTCAGTGACTAAATGTTCCCCTTCGGATGTGGCCTCATTCAAGGCTTGCTGGACAAGGTGGGCAGGTTTCCACAGGAGGTCAGTGAGCGGTTTATCAGAATTAGGTTGTTTAGTCTATATGTTCCCATCTACAGTTCATATTTGGTCATATGAGAGATGTGGATTAATGCTTTGAGTAATTTCAGGAGTTGATAACTGGACAGACCCACATGTGTTGCAGCTGTTCTAGAAACTTATGCATTTGCATCTAATCTGTATTGATGCTGAGGAGACCTGCTCTGCAGGACTTCCATAGGTGGTGGTGGTGGCAGCTCCACAGTGCCCTTGTAAAGCTTTCTGCCAGCAGAACACAAAGCAGAACGAAACAATAAGATTCCAAAGGCATAAGATTTTGTGGAAATTAAAGCAGAAGGTTAATAAAGGCAGCTGAGTCACAACTCGCTTCCAATTTAGAGAATTGAACAAATGTGGACAGATCTTCCTGCTATTTACCGAGCTCCACCAGCTGGTAAAGGACTGTGTGTTTCTAAAAACCTTTCTTGTAAGAAGTTACAATTTTGAGAACGGAAAAAGGGTTTAAAAATGTTCCTGGCTAATCTCCTTGCCTGAAGGGGAAGGCACCAGCCTTTGTACATCTGCAGGGACAAATCAGTGAGCGTGTTGCAGATTTGGCTGATTCCAGACAACCTGGGCAAGAAGGTCGAATCTCGTCCGTATTTATTAAATAATGTGACTGACACAAAGAACGAGTAAAGACCTATGGTCAGCAATAGTCAGCAGCAGCCGCACAGAGGGGTACTTCCCAGCTGGAATGTCGGTGTTCCCGTGTGGATGGACCCCCGTGTCCTGCAGGGCGCGCTCCGGGCGCCGGGGGTCGCTCTGCGCTCGGGAGCCGCGGGCAAGGGGGGACACCTGGGCCACAGCACTGCGGCAGGACAGCTTATATTTTCCTCTTTCCGGCTTAATTTGATTTTTCTTGCTGCTTCTCTATATCAGTGCGAAATAATCTCTTTCTTAGCGCTCGCAGCCTGCGGATTTGGGGAGCCAGGGCACAAATGCGGGGCTGTGCAGTGACCTGTGCTGTTGGTTATACGATACAACCATGTGCTAACGCAGGGAGGGGAGGATAAAGATCTTTTAACTCCTTCCCTCCAGCCCCGTTCCTCTCCTTCTGCCCCTATGGGAAGACAGTGCATCCCTATTTGACTACCCTTCGTTAAAACTGTTTTATATGGGACTGGTTCTTCAAGCCAGGTAGATCTTCCTCAGCCGGATAGGAGACAAGTTAAGACTCTTGTCTGGAAAAAAAAAAATCCCCTAGTGAGCATATTGCCACACTGCATTCTTGTAGGTGTCACACAGATGCTGCGTTGTTCTGAGGCTGCTCAGTTGTGCCTGGAGCTAAAGGGAGTGCAAGGCAGGGCTGGGATTGGGGTGTGTAAAGGAATATCCTAATGGACAGTGGCTGCGCCTGAGAACCCAGCTCTGCTCTTCAGTCCCATTAAGCCTCACGTCAGAAATCTGTCCTCCAAGTCCCACGCTTTGTTCTGAATTTTGATAGTTTTCTGCCAAGAAAACTGCAGCGTTCCAGGTAAAGGACACAATAAAATCTAGCAGGGTGGATTCTGAAACCAGCCACAGCATCTGCTCTGTCTCCCCTGGCCAAAACAGGGAGTGGATGTGGGTGGAAACACGGAGAGCCCTGCAGAAAGTAAGAAGTGTGGAGGCATGGGAAGGAACTGGGAAAGGAAGAGGGGGTTTATAGAATGAGCCCAAGCGAGATACAGTGTGATTGTGAGATAAAAATGGAATCTACAGGAAACCAGGATTCACTAGGTGGCTTGTAGATCAAGGAGACGATTTTTTACTGATTTTTCTGAACCTCTTGGAATTATGTCCTTGTCCTCATTGCTATTCAAAATGTCTCTCTGTGTCATCTGATAATTTCATCAATTACAGTCTTATCTAAATCACAGTGAGATTCCTGATCTCAGCTCTAACACAGCACTACCATGATCCATTTTAAACACATTAAATACCCTTTCCTGCTCAGTCATTTGCTATTTTTATTCCTTGTTCACAATTCTTAAGCCAGTTCTCTTAAGTTATGTGGGTGCTGTTATGTCAAAAGAGATGTGAATTAATATTATATTCAGACTTTCGTGATTCAGACTTTCAAATGTTTGTTTAAAGCCAAGTATATTGGTTCTGTTACTTCCCTTTTACTCACTGATATTGTAAGTCTGTAGGAGGTTCCCTTCCTTATAAACTCCAGGTTTATAAGGAGTCTGTTATCCTTCATCTGTTTTAGGAGCTTTTTGTGTTTAGAATTTGTTTCTAGCAGAAAAAAGAGTTAGATTTACAGAACAGTAATTTCTAGGGTCGTTCTTTTCTGAGGCTTGCTCTTGCATTTGATTTTGAGACTGCTGTTTTCTGTGACTAGTTCTCACTCATTCTGCGAAAAGATGACTTCAAGTCACCTTTATAATGGAAAAAAAAAGTCTTACATTTTCTGTCCTTCTCTCACCCATAAAGATACATGGATTAGTTTTCCAGATGTACTTCAACACCTTTGTTTCTCCCCCCCAGTCTTGTATATACCAAACCCAATTTTGTGTATTTGATATTTAAAACTTACTAGTTGCAGGGTATATAAAACATCCCATATCAGGTCTTGGTAGATCTTGACTTGTGGCCTGTGGACACTTGTGATCTCCAATTCAGCAAATGACTGAAAACCACTCATCTAGCTCAGCAATCTGACTTTTCTCACACATAGAACGAGGCTGCATCCTGTGCCTGCTGAGTGTTTGTGTAGCACTCAAGTCTGTTGAGGATTTCAACAGGGACAGTACTGTCATAGGCACCATTCCCCCTCCCCCCCCCCAAATCCAAACTTATCTACAAAAAGAGATAGAACTAAATGAGAAGCCCTGGATGGCAGGGTTGCTGAGAAACATTTGATTTGTGTTTTCCATGCTAAGTGATGTGGTGCTTTCTGCCTGTGCTTGCAGAATCTGAAACAATAACTCTGACCTGCCCAGTTCATCTCAGTGCCTGCCAACTTAGATGCCTTGTGCTGATATTTCAAACGTAGACAAAGTTAACTATTGCCTATCAAAATTAGACATCAGAAGGGGATGAAGGGGCTGAGTGTTCAGCCATGTGTAAGGTTGCATCTGTGCACTGGGAGTACTTGACCTGGGGATCTGCCCATTTCCCTGCCTACCCCTCCAGCCAGAAATGTGTTTAGTAGGACTGAGCCTGGACCTGACCTCTGCTCCTCTACATCCCTTTTAAGCTTCTGTGATGGCAAGGGAAGATAAGCTTGATGAGCCCTCTAAGGCTTATGACTCCATGGATCCCAAGGAAAGGGTGCAAGCCTTAGGGAGTCCAGGGAAGGGGTGTTGTTACACTCTGAACAGCTCCATGATGTTACCTCTTCCCTCACCCAGCTGGGCTTGGAAAAATGATACCACATTCTCCTTTTTTCTCTAACTTGTTCTTCTATTAAATAGAATACCTCAAATATGGCTGCATGGGTTCTTATTGCTTTCAGAGATGTTTTCATCCGTTTTTAGGAAGCTGTGTGAGCCATAAAGGGGAGCACTGGGTGTATTCCCTCACTGTGCATTTTAAAGTACGCACAAGGAGTTTGGATTCTGATGTGTTTGTACAGTGGATTCTAAGCCCTATCTGCAGCATTACAAGACCATTATTAACATGGCTTTGCTTTTCTGCAGCACCTTCCTTCCAATAATTTAATTCCCAAAACTTTCATAGAGAAAAAAGCACATCATTGACCTTGCTTTGCAGACATGATTCACCTTTTGACTATTCATAAATACACACTGTTCAGTCATATAAGTATAGCCAGAACTAAAAATCCCCAAAGAACAACAAAATCTTCACCAACAGGTTGTTGCTGTTTCTTGTAGAGGACTGCAAATGCTCCTCAGTGGTTGAGAAAAAACCTCTCTAAAGAAGACTCAGTTGCTGACAGTCACAGGGATGGACCTAGGAGAACTGTAGCTGAAAACTGCTCTCTGACCACCCTGGGTAAAATCATGCTCCATTTTTAACATTTCTTTAATGTTAAATTCACGTCCATAGTGTTTAAGTGCCTACAGGCACCTCCTTAACATCTATCCCGAATCCCTGAACATCTCGGCAACAATATCCCTATCTGTCCAAAGCTGCTCTAGGATAGATTGGTTTTGAAATGCCATTGCTTAAGTGTTAAAGCCTTTAAAAGTATAGGTTTCTGAAGAACTAAGCAATCCCGTGCCTGCTGCATATGTGCTTCTTGAAACTGCACTGTCCAGCCATTTCATCAGCTTTTATGCATTGTTAGGTGTTTTTTTTCTCAAATGCTTTGAATGTGACTTCATTACTGAAACAATGACTTTGCTGCCGTGAGCTCAGATGATGATGTGAAAGCCTGGCTTTGGCGAGCAAGACAGCTTGACTTGTATCTTCATAAAGCAAGATCCCCTTGAATCTTTCTGCCTTTGCCCAACGGCTCAGGTAAGGTTCCTGTCTTAGCCTTCTCTTTATGGGTGTTAGGTATTATTTGTCTTTTCTAATCTCAGGTTCTGCTGCTACCTGTGAAAAAGTTCAAGTGTCTATTCTAGCCCAGGATCAGCTATTATCAAACTGCATCATCCATCACTAAAATCAATTTACACTTCCTCCCATCTCATTAACTTTATCCTTGACTTTCTCTGTCTGACGAGGTCCAGGGTTACAAAAGATCTGGGCCTTTCCTATTCCTGAAATGGCAGTTCCTTCTTTGGTGCCTGGAAAGAGACATGAGAATTACACAGAAAGACTCTTTTTAAAGGCTGGGCTGTAAATGAGGAAAGTAAGGTCAAAAAAAACCCCATAATCTACTCTCAGAGAAACAAATCAATCCTCTGCTGGGCACGAACACTCAAAAGAATGTACAGGAGCTTCATTCAGGGGTAAAGTCAGAAATACAGCTGACCTGGAAAAGGCATTATTCACAGGAAGAAAAGGACTAATATAAACTGAAACTCATCTGTGCTCTGGAACATCCTTTCTTTAGGCCCCTAACAACTATTGCTTTCATCAAAGCCCATTCATCCTACATTTTAGTTCATTTACTTCTTAATGGCTCATCCTGAGCTCATCTTTCCTTCAGCTCCCTTTGCCCCTTGTTGCTGGCTTTCTGTCTCACCAGGGACACGGCTGCTTGATTTGTTGGAAACAGGGCTGGCACTAAATGCTAATGGGAAAGACAACTTTGGTCTAAATTGTTTGCCTCCTTGTTTACTGCCAGTTCTACCCAGAGATGCAATGAGGAATCTGCTGGGATTTTTCAGACAATCTCATTGAGGACTCTTACTAAATTTATTGTATTTAAATGAAAGGGAGGGAAAAGAAACAAAGAAGGTTTGAAGGTGTTTTATCTTAAAAAGAAGTTCAGATCCCTGGAAGAGGAAATCTAGCTGCATGATAAAGAGAGGTTCTTGTGATGTTGATGTTGTACATGCAGGAAGAAAGGTAGAAAAAGGTGCTTACAGTCTGCATAGATCAAGGGAGCTTGAGGTCATCTGCAACTCCTGAAATCTGATACAGGGCTCCTGAGGGTCTTTACCAGGATTCATTTCCTTTATTACCCCAAGATGTCAGGTGTGTAATCATTTGTGCAGTCGTTTTGGTCTTTGGGAAACCCCAGATTTCCTGAATCATGACCAGGGTAAGATTCATGTCCAAGTCCCATGGCAAATCCCTGAAAAAAAAAATAGGAGTGAATCAGACACGAAGAACAGCTCTTTAAACCTCTGAAGCAGCCTCTGAATTCCAGAGAGGGAGACAGCCCCATTGTGTTCTCAAGGTCTTATCACAGAAATTAATTCGCAGCTTGCACAATGCCTACTAAATACAGAGAAGTGCCACAGAATTCAGAGGAGTGGTGGCTGTGCAGCTGCATGTTGCTTCTTGAAGCCTGAAAACAAAAAGGCACACTGAAGGAGCTGGGGAAAGTTGTAGACCAGACTTAAATAATACATGGCTTGCAGGACACACTCTGTAGCAAGTGAATGCACAGACCCCTCCAGCACCAGGAAAGAACGAGTCACAGAGAGCCACGGAATGTGCCAAGGGAATCCTAAAATCCTAACAGCTTTATTATAAATTCAGCGCTGTATTTATACCCCGTGATAGTTTACACAGTGCACAGCCAATTAACCAAGGGTCTGGTGTTCACACAGTGTCCACAAGCTGTCTCCTCCAATCCTCTGCAGTCAGGTTATGGTCAGGCAATCCTCACATCTGGGGCTTCTCATTCCTCTGTCCCACATGTCTGTTGTCTGTAATGGCCGAGATGTTTTCCAGCCACTTTATGCATCGACAACACTTGGCCCACTCAACAAGTTGTTTGGCTGCTGGATGCTCAGGAGCCCCAGTGATATTTGGATCAGTGGGTGCCTCAGAGAGATTGCCATGCCTTTCACCAGCTTTGCACATACTTTTGGCATCTGCACGGCTGCCAAGACAAAGTGGTGCCACAGTCAGTGGAGAGGCAGAGGAGAGGGAAGGTAGATGAGAAGACAAGGAAGACCTCTGGAAGACCAGAGGCAGTGGCAGAGGCAGCTCTGGTGAGGAATGACAAAAGGTGCAGTTTGAACTTGCTAACCCTGCCCACCCAAAGCTGCACTGGGGCGTTCCAGGCCCACATCCCATCCTACGAGGGAAATAGGCCTGAGTCACCAAATTCACTCCCCTGCTGCTCCGTGCATTGCATCATGTAGTGCCTGACAAAGTCTGCTTTGTTTGGTTTTGTCTTTGGTGTTCCCATAGAGAGGTTCTTCCAGACCCTCCCTTTTCTAACAGGTATTGCCATTTTCTGCTGTTTGTTTGTAGCTAGTCTGCCCTTATACTTAAATCTTCCTTTATCCCTGAAGTTCTTGGCCCTGCCCATGGATGGATCAACACACAACAGTCATATCCACTTTGTCCTATACAGGCTGTACAGCCTAAGAAACACACAGTTCAGTCCATCTAGGAAAGCTGAGGCGCAAACACTGTGTAACCAGAATTTCAAATGATACCTAAAAAACCTGTCATCTTTCATTCAGAGTATCTAACCAATGCCAATCCTTCCTGACTCCTTTTGTGGCAAAGCAGCTCTCTTTGCTGGAATGTCAAGCCCACAAATCAGTAAGGCTTCCATCTGCTTGGAGCTGGGCATGTGCACAACTTTTTCTGGATCAAGATTAGAGTTCTCACCACTTGACAAGATTCAGCTTGTGGTTTGTGAAGTGTTGCCAGTTTGTCTAGAATTAAAAATTTATACAAAATATCAATGTACCAAAAAAAATGCAGTTCCCTGTTCCAGGTTTATGTGCGTACTGCATTAATTAAAAGCTGGTTGGGAAACAAGAAGGACACAAGAACATTGCTTGTATCACACTTTGCCATGTGAGAGCTGATTCATGTTCCCAAAGAGACGACTGTTTATAGGCAAAACCAAGATGGCAAAGGACAAATAAAGGTGCAGGGACGATGTTTCCAGTGTCAGGAGGAGGAAGCATCTCTTGATCTCCGAATGTAGCGAGTATTCACTCTATTTTTACGCTTCATGATGCTTTTTCTGGGGATGAAACGTTGTACAAATAATTATAGAGGCGCTTCAACGGAAGAGTAACAATTTTTCTTGGCCTCTGCGTTGGTGATTTCCAGCCTCTAACGACCGACACCAGACTTTACTGACATGGAACCGCCAGAAAAGTCGGGACAGGAATTCCTGCCTTTTGCCGCCTGACCCCGAGGAGCGCCGGCGGACTGACAGGGCTCCGAGATGACAAGTGCAGAGCCCCGCCGCAGTTTTTCCTCAGCAGAAGGAAGACAGACCGCGCTCCTTCCCTCCCTCCCCCGAGGGCGGCCGGGCGGGCAGTGCCCGGTGCCCGTGGGCGGAGCGGGGCGCGGTGCGTGTCCCGGTGCGGGGCCGGGCTGCGGGCGGAGGGCAGGGCGGG
>VXBA01005189.1:710879-756317 GCA_013399895.1 Serilophus lunatus | reverse complement strand
CCCGCCCAGCGCGGCCCCGGCGCTGAGCCGGCAGCACCCCCGGGCCGGAGGCACCGCACTGCCCGGGGCTCGGGGGTTCGCGTGTCTGGGCCCCCTCTGAAATTCCTTGGGCTTTGTTCGTCCTAAAGGAGTGGGAGAGAAGCTGAATAAAGCGCGCAGCGTTGTGTGGCATTGGAAAAATCATTTGTTTGGGGGGGAAGTTCAGGGCCTAAACTTGCCGAGGTGTTTGAATGTGTTGGCGACAGGAAAGTGCTGGAGGTTCATTTTTATTGGGTTGGTTGTAGCTACGAGTGACCTTAAATGCCTTCTCAGGATCCAACTGAGGAGTGGCATAGTGAAAAACCACGGGTGAAAATAGCATTTTTGGCTTGGAGGAAGATAAACTTGCAGCTTTTTGTTTCTTTGCGTGAAAGTTTCAAACAGCGTGGAGGTAGAAACATTGGTGTGAGTGGGAACATTTCAGGACTGAAAGATGAAAATGTGCGTGTAAAGTAGGCAGATATAATAATAATCCTGAGCAGATTCTCACTTACCTTAAAGTAACTTCGTTGAGTTGGAGGAGACTTGTTAAGCAGATCTTCTAAGTTTCACAGTAAACTGGCATGGGGAGTCAGGTTTGTGTCCATGGGGCAGGTGTTTGTTTTACTGGATACTTGTAAGATATTTTTTATGGTCAAATAAGATGCTTCGGTGGTGTTGTTTTCAGACATGACCCAGCAGATGATGGATTGTGTGACTTCCTGTAAATATTGTTTCATTCAGTAGAGGGTGTTTCATTGCTGAGAAGTCTGGCTGTTTCCACACAACAGGATCTATTTCATAAACCTCCAAACTGTAAAATGTTGATTTTGCACCCTCGGTTGCCAGTTGAATTTGATGGGTTATTTCTTCCTCATCAAGTGACAGCTAACAGAGAAGCCAGTGGTAAGGTTTGAAGGTATTGTGCTTGGGATTTGTGCTGTGGTGTTTACTTACTTCTGAGACTTTTTTTTTTTTTGTAGCTGCTTTTGATAATAATCCTGAGTTTGCAAAGAAATGTGCCCACTTAGCTGTAGGCCTTTGGTTGAGGTGTGTCTGAGCAAGCCAGAAACAACTCACTGCTGTCATATTCCTGTGTTACTGAGGAAACAGTGTCTGCACTCTGCTGTTACAGTCACTGCCCCAGAGGGCAGGAGGTCCTTCACATGCCATTACAATTGTGGGGTGGGAACTTGCAAAAAGAACAGGAAAAGTGCTCTTTCAGACCTTAAACCTGAAACTTCTGCTTTGATGAACGGCTGTGTCTGAGTTTCCTGAAACTTGTGTCTCCCAGTTGTCTGCTAGCAGCTCGGTGCTTTCCAATACTGACTAATTCTTGGCTCTTTGAGGCAGGTGTTAAAAATAAATGGAAGGGAGCAACAGATACAGAGGTGGCTGCCTTAAAACAAATGGGCAGCAGGTGACAAAGGCAAGAAGAGAAAGCTCATCTCTGGGCCTCTGTCCTAATTCTTTGATACAAGTGTCAGAACTCTTGAATGTGAAAAAAGTGATTTTTTTTATTTTTTTTTTTTCCCCTGCCCACTGAATGGAGTCTCTTGGCTCTGGCTCCTAATTGCTTCCAGGTTTTGGGGGTGGTTTTTTTGTAGGTCCTATAAACTAGAAGAACATCAGTGGTGTTTACTGTGCTTCAGTGGCTCTGCAGGCACAGTGGGAATAGAAGTTCAAATAGCAGTAGTAGCATGGGCAGGCTGGGAGGGCCATGAAGTTGTTGGTAAGTTTGTTTTCTTGGGGAGACTTGCTCTGTGCGTCAGAAGCTGCTATCTTAGGGCTCTGGATTTGCAGAGCAAATATGTAACTTCAGCTGTTTGCTTCTTCTAACCCATTTAACCCCCACAACCCTGATCCAGCCAGGGTATTTCCCCTACTCAGCAGAAGCATACAGTGGACTGTGTGTCTGGATGCTCAGGAATCCCCTTGAGGGGAAGAGGAAGCACAAAGCTTAATAATTTCACTTTCTTTCTTGGTGGTTCTGTTTAGATACATCAATATTTTACCTGCAGTGAAAGCTGCCTAGCAGTGTGTGGAGATGCTGAAGTTACTGGAAGGAAGGTGGAATGTCTGGTAGGGAAGGAAGCTTTCAGTAGCTTCTGTACTAAATCTGGAAAGGGATCTGATAACTAAGTTGGTCTGATATTCCCCAAAAATACCTCTCTGTTCTCCAGGGAGAAGGCAGAGGGAAGAGGAAATGTTGTCCTGGAGAGGTGTGGGAGAATGTCTGCTTAGGAATGTATGGTCTCCACAAGTTCCCTGGGCTAAAATTCACAGCTGGATTTAGAGTTCTGCCCTGGCATTTCTCACTGAGATGACTCCATCTGCTGTGTGAGTTTGTGGAACTGCCGGAGCTCAGTATTGGCTGCAGCATCCCAGGGACAGTGTCCCTGTGACACTGAGCACTGCTTGGAATTCAAGCAAGGTACATTTCCCTTGTGGCCTTGTGGAGTGGCAGCCAAACTTTGTCCAAGGCTATCCTTCCCTATTTCTGGTGGTGACCCATATTGGAACTTACATGGTTAATCAGATTATTTTAGAAGAGGCACTTCAGGGTGGAGTCATCCCTGTCAGAAACATTGCCGCTTATTCCTGAGAAGTATCTAATTATTGAACTTGTTCGGGCTGTGTACCTTCGCATTCCCGTTTTTGTTGTGCCAACAGCAGTTGGAGTTTTGTTTCTGTTTTTCTCAGGTTTTTATTTAACAGCACTGTTCTATTTGATCAAGTTCAAAAAACCTGGTCCTGTTCTACATGTTTTCTGCAACAATATCAGAGCTGTGGCCTTGGAGGAGTGTGTTTGCTAATCATGACTTTAGGTACAACTCTAGTTTCAGTTTGGTACCTTATCAGACTTAGGCCATGGTATTGCAGAAAGAATTATTTCACACCCAAGTCTTTTCCTTTTCATTGCAAGAAAAAGGCCTGGTTTGGTCTGCTGAAAAATATTTTGTATTTTATATGTTATGTCTTGAGAGAGGAACTGGATATTAATATCTCTCTACCCCTGCATATTGAAATTCTATGTCCTCAAGTAACACTTGCAGGTTAGAACAGGGTGTGTGCCAGCTCTGAGTGAGAGCAGAGCTGCCCCAGACAGAGCCAGGGCTGTGATGTGCACTGATACCCTTCAGACATCAGCAATTCAGTTCAGGTGATGTGACTGACTCAGTCAACTCTTGCTTCTCTGCTGGAAAGAAGCTTCTTCTGCCTTTGCTGAGAAATACCCTGCTGCTAAATCAGAGTTAGGAGCTGCTGTGAAAGATTTGACAAGGTTGCTGTCTACAGATAGCTGCACTTGATGGGAAAAGACTTTATTTTCCCTTCTAAACCAGAATGGATGAAAAGAAATTCCCTGTGAAGCTTTTGACAAGCTGGGGATATCCAGAAAGTGAGTATATTAGAACATGTGTCAGTTCTTCAAAGGCAGAAGATTTTAATATTAAACTTACTCCTGGCTAATGCCTCTGAAGCTGGTAACCTTTGAAAAAGATGATATATTTGTACGCAGAACTAACCACAAAATGAATGAGGCAATCACTTCCAACCACACATTTATGGGGGTTTTTAGATCACCAGATATTCTGCAGTGAGGTTGAGACCTTCGTCTCACAACATATGGATGCCAGGACTGTATAAAAAAGCATGTATGGCTTTATCTTGCTGTAAGTACTTTTTAGCTAGAAATGGGTATACTTGGTGTTTTAAAAAAGGCACTCCTGCAACTGTTATCAAACATAACTTAGGCAATAGAAATTGAGAAGTTTAGTATTGTTTTATTTAGCAAACCAATATTAAGCAACCAAAACAATTACTAAAAGAGTGAGGATTTTAATTTCTTTTGAGATTATTGCAAAAGAAGGGCAGGAGGGATGTTTTTATGTGCGGAAGAAGCTTTCTGACTGCACAGCCCTGTGTGATGTGTGGAAGGCTTCAGGACTTTGCAGACAGTTCTGTCCTCTCTTTGATAATTAAAAGTTTCCCAGTCTGGTTCAGTGTGTGGCTGCACAAAGTGCTGTCCCCTCACAGGACAGGGCACAGCCCTGGGGGAGCTGCTGAACCCAGGGCTGGCCCAGCCCTTGGTGGCACCTGAGGTGGCAGCAGGCCCTGGGCTCCCCCAGTGACAGCTCCAGCAGCCTGCACTGCCAGCAGTTGGGTCCCTGGTGAAATCTGATTCCTTCCAGCAGGCTGGAGGATGCACGGGTGGACACAGCTCTCTAAATAGAGGGGGTGACATTTCTAGATAGGAGCAACTGTTTGGGGAGGCTGATTAACAGAAGGGACTCCTATTTTAGTTGTGCCTCAGTGTGGACTCCTGTTCAGTACTGTCAGGTTGTTGCATTTATGTAGTTTGGGAAGGTTGTAACCACCTGAATTCCTGGCTGAAGTTGCTTGTTAGGTTGTTCTTTTATTCCTTTGATCCGTGAATGGTAGTGTTGTGTTTTTGAGAGACAGGACAGTTGATTTAGTATGTGTTCCACTGTGTTTCTTCAGCTGCAAACTCTGTAGGAGAAGCAAAAATGACCTTTCCCCACCTCCTAGAAGACAGCTGGAAAATTGCATGACTGATTATAGTAAGAAGAGGCTATTTAATGTTTAGATCTTCAGTCAGCCTGCCTGTATGCAGCACACTTGAAGTTAATATGATCTTTGGTGGAAACAAGCACACCAGCTAGTGTATCTTTTACTGATTCCTTGCTTCCAGCTGTAATCTCTAAGTGTGGCATGAAAATAATGACCTTACATGTGTTCTTTTTCTTTATCTCATGCATACAGAGCATCCTGGTGTAGAGCAGCTATTGTGTGATTTCTGAAAGTTTAGTATGAACTGTGTTCTCCTTTGTCTCAGACCTTGTCATTTTTTGCCCCCTCTGAGAGGAAGAGTTCAGCAACAGCTCCTTCAGTGTCTATTCAGAAAGGCAGGAACATAAAAGCTCTGTCAGAACTTGTATAGTGGCATTAGAAAAAAAATCAAAGCGTTCCTGAGCACTGGTGTTCAAGACACCACAGGCTTCCTTGAATTTTTGAAGTAGGAAATAGCTGTGGTAAGAGTTGTGGTATTTAACTTATTAATGGTAAACATGGGATGAACTCTGTGGTACTGAAATTTTGCATGAAGGGGACAAAGTTCCATCTCAATGGCTCTGATCTGAGCAGCATCAGGGCTGCTGTGAGGGGAGAGCTGCTGGCTGCAGTGCTGGGAGGTGTAAGGGCAGTGGAGCAGCAGTGGGTGAGAATGGAACATCCAGGTGTGCCTGCAGCACAGCAGGTTTGCAAAGGGAAGAGGTGGAAAAGAGCAAGGCTGTCCCCAGGGAGAGGAAAAGGGCACAGATGGGAGCGAATGTGGAGTGATTTGAACACCTGAAAGGTGTGAATTCATCAAGGTAGAGAATGAAGGGGGTCTTTGGGGTGACAGCAAAAGTAGTATCAGATTTTCCATGCTGTGGACTAACTGTGCAAGTGATAAAAGCAAGAGCAGGGCTGCAAGGAAACTTTCTACCAAGTTAAGCTGGGGAGAGAGGGACATGTCACCACTTCAGTTCTAGCCATGTTAGAAGCCACTTCTTACTCCTCTGGCTTTATGACATTAATATTGATGATCCCTTTTCTGAGTGTACTTGTCTGTGTAGTTGCAGAAATAGGTAATTAATCACTCTTGATGATTAGAAGGAGTTAATTGTTTCAAGTAACCAGACTTCCTGCAGGCATATGGCTACCTGAGGTACTGTGCTGCTGCAGAGAAAGTATTAGAGAATCAGACTTGCAGAAGACCTTTTCCTTTCTGCTCACTAGGCAAAGCATTGCCAGCTTGAGTGCATATGTAATGTGTGCATTAAAGAGACCCCCTTGTGTCTGAGGGCTCCCCACCAGCTGGCAAGGTGAGGGTACAAGCACACGGTGGGGTTTGGGTGTGAGGAGCAGGGTGGCTCCATCTGAGTGCTGTGAGGTGCTGTGGCACAAACCTGGCTGTGATCTCAGCCCTACAACCATCTTCCCAACAAGCAAGTTGTGTCCTCTTCAGCAGTGCTGTGCTTTGCTCAGTTCTCAGTGTGGATGAGCTGTGTCTTTATTTGTTGCTGTTGGCACAGCAGTGTTCCTCAGCTCGCTTAGCTGGGTTGGCCCTCAGCAACAGTTTACATTTTCAGAGACTACACACTGCTCTTGAACAACTGTCACTTGCTGTGCTGTTTGTGAAATCCTGCCTCGTGTTAACTTGTGTTGGAGCAGCACTACAGCACCATTTGCTGCATTTCGCTGGGGGTCCACCCCAAAGTGTGCAGTGTGGTGGTTCTTTCTGAAGGGAGAGATGGCATGCTGCATTATGGTGATGACCTGGAGAGGAAAATGGTGCTTCACAGTGATGATCAATAAGTGTGTTTTATCACAAAAGTGTCTTTTTTTTCTTTTAAGCTCAAAATTCTTGTTTTAATTTTGTGTAGTCATGTTACACGGGACAAGTAGCCTTCTGCCTTTGGTTTGGTAAGAGGAGAGGAAGAAGTTGTGGCAACTGATAAGAGAGTCTTACAGACCTGCTTTTCCAAGAGTCATGTGCAATTTCATGGTTTGGAATTGGCACTTGGGACATTTGGCATCAACACTTTGAAGAAAGACTGGTTGTAAAAACTGGAATGAGAGAACTCGACCATAAGAAATGTGAAAACTGTGATGCCACATTTATATTCATGTTTGTGAGCATTTGAAGGGTTGTTTCATGCCTTTGCTACTTTGGTTGTAGATGTTTTGGCTTCTCAGGGAATGATGTTTGAGCAATGAGATGTGTGTACCTGAGCAGAGAGATATGGAAGTAAAACACAAATGTAACTTAGATTATTTCACAAACTTTGAAATGTTTGGCCTCTTGTATGTGCCTGTCTGAAAGCAGGATCATTTTTTTTTCTCAAAATGTTATTTTCTGTCTTGGATGTATGCAAAGTAAAAAAGTTAAGATTCCATAATAATTTAAAGAGAATTCCATGGGCTTGGGCTGAACAAATGAATTTGCATAGGTGAAGCTGCAGATTACAGACTGCTTGGGTTTGGGAATAATTTGTACACAAAGGAATTGCCATGGCAATACTGTCCCTGTTCATACTGTAGTTCTGCTGTGGCACTTGCAGATGCTGCTGAATCACATATTGCAGGAAGTGTTCCCCAGCCTGAGCCTGGAGCTCCTTAAGGAATTGCTGTTGCCCACAGGCACTGCTGAAGGTGCAGTGTTGGGAGCCTGGCAGTGACTTTGCTCTGCAGAAAGGGGTCTGTCTGGAACACAAAAGGGGTCTCCCAAACCATTCTGTGTTCTCTTAACCAACATTTCCTCCTGGTCACCTTTGTGGCAGCCTCCTGCAGTCAGGAGAACCTGCTTGTGCACAGAACTGTATTTTGTTTGGGACAGGCTGTGGCTGCAGAGTGAATTTTATTGGTGCCCAGCTCCTCACTACTGATTCTTTTGTCCAAATACAAAGTAGAAAATAAGGAGACATAGGGATTGTCAGGATACAGAGATTAAACCAGAAGGGTTTACAAGGAGGGACAAAAGGCCTGCTGTAAAAGCATCTGCAAAGTAAGTAGGAACTGCAGTCCACCCAGAACTCACTTTCAAATCTTGCCATTAAGTTCCTGATATAGTGATGACAAAAAGAAACAAACCCTCATTGACTTAAGACTATGAAGAAACTACTTTAAATCTCATGGCTACAGAGTTGTGGTTTGTTCCACTCTTTGTGCCCTGTGGTGCTCATGCCTTTGACCCTCCCTTCTCTAGGATGGCTGTATTCAACCACACAATCCTAAACCAAGATACTCCCTGGAGAGTCAGGCCCTCTGAGTTGTGTTGATTGAATGCAGGCCTGAAGGTATCAGCTCCTGCAGCACTGAGTGTTGGAGACCTGGCACACAAAAGGATCAGGGGATTCTTCCACCTTCCTCCTCCAGAGGTGCAAGATGATCCAGCTCTTGCAATCCCAGGGGCCCAACCAAAGGTTGGGATTGTCTTGTACAGGTAGTAGGTGGCAAAGCAGCCCTTCAACCTGAGATTAGAATTGCAGTGATTCTGTATGTTGTGTTTCACACAGTTGAACTTGGTGCTTTACTGCAGGCAGGAGTTGTAACAAGTGTCACTGAGCTGAGCAGGTCAGGCTTTAGGGAGAGAGGGAGGGAGAAAAGTAAAGCTCATTCAGAGTTGCTTTCTGTGGTTCAGAAAATGCTGATGTGAGCTCTAGTGAATAAATGATGTCCTACTGTTTATATACATCTGGTAATAGTACATTAAATACGGTTTTAAAATTTGAAAGGAAATGCAGGTTGAAGTTTTCCTTTTGTTCAGTAGAGGTGGGTAAAACTCACTTTGCTTCCTCACTACCACCAATATTTCATTTTTTAACCCTCCATTGCAAATACTTCTCTTAGCTTTTAAAACTTTGGATCAGTCAAATGTTAGATTCATAAAGAAATGACAACTTTTTCATATGTAAAAGTGAAAATGTCAGAAAAATAACTTGATTGATACAGCAGAGCAAATGGTCACATCTGGATGTTTGAAAATAAGAGTCTGGGGGATTGAGAGGACAGAGGACAATTGCTGACTTTTAAAGGTCCTTAAGTCTGTAGATTCCACTGGCACTTGGGCAGGTAGTGGCAGGAAATGCTTACTGCTTCTTCTGGCACCTTTGGAAAATTTGTCCCCTAGTAGTGGGAAACAGTATGTCAGTTGTATGATCACAACTAATGCTATTTTAAGCAGCTACTGGTGTTTTATGGGTATCAAGCTAAACTTGAGCTTTAAGAATATCTTCTGAAATGCTGATATGGTTGTTAATATTAACTGTGTGGGTTTTTTTCCTCTGAAGGCAGCTTGACACAGGTGAAAAAAGTAGTGAATGATTGACTAATAATTGCAAATAATGTTTACTAAACTGTAGCAAATTGTGTGGTTTAATCCTCAATATTTACAGAATGATCCTTACCAAAAATCTTGTTTGCTGTTTAATTCAAAAGGACAAACTTGGGAGCATCAAGGGCTGCTTTGAGATCAATGACTTGATGTGTTTATAGCTGCAAATGTGTTCACCTTGAGAAGTCTGTATTAGCCCTCTGAGATGTCTTGTTCCATTAGGATCTACTCACTTCAGTACCAAGATTTGGGTGAGCTGGAATGATCTCTTTCCAGCCTTCTCAAAGCATCTAAGCTGGTGGGAAGATCTGGGAGTTTGACCTTCTGCTTTTTGGAAGTAAAGAAAGATTTTGGGACTGAGGAGATTAAAACTAGAAGTGCTTTTATGAAAGTGGGCTAAGCTTTAATTGTGGCTGGTGGCAAGGAGAACAGAACTAGGCTTTGTCTATGATGAGGATTTTGTGAACTTAGGAACAAAACTAAAACTGATTGACTTTTGTTCAGCCAGTGTGCTGAGGATTTTTAGAAGAAACCCCCCCACTTTTTCCATCTAATACTATCTGGAAATTAAAGAAAACGAAGAACTGTCACTGTGTAATTGTGATTTGAAATCCTAGTGCAGTGGCTGTGTGTTGAACTGTGTTTTCCTCCCATTTGGCCATGACAAAATGGCTCAGGTCTGTGCAAGGGAACGTGGGTTCTCCATTGCCTTGTGGTGAACTGTGTGTGCAGGTTGCTCTGATCATGAGCGTGAGAGCAAGATGTTTTGAACCTCACAATTTCAACAGTAGTGTAGAAAGTTAGAAACAGCTCCTTTAAGTCTCTTCCTAAGGGGGAAATTGTGTCGCTGTAGCTTTAGAGAGCAGGATAAAGATTATATAACAGTGCAAGGCAAACAGCCTCCTTGTTAGGGATGAGAGCTTAGATAGGATGTACTTAGAGGGCAGATCCTGCCCAGGAAAAGCTGTTTTAATGTGTGTGTGCCTGCAATCTTCTGTCACATTTTACTAACAGTTTTGCTTACCAAAAAATACAACAAACCAGCAAAAAAGTGATGGAATGTCTGAACAGTGGGATCCCGTGTGCATTGTAATAGGTTGTGGTTTTCCCAAATGATTTAATTGCTTTTGAAATTGTTCCCATGGCAGGAGAGCAGGGCTGTACCCTCTGTGTATTTTGTGTGTTTATTAGTGGGCTAAATCCTCTCCCCACATTGTGTTGCAGCAGCGTTTGTGGTGACAAAGCTGCCAGGCTGTCCTGGTGCAGATCCAGAGGCTCTGCAGAAATGATGATGCCATCAATTGTGGTTGTGTCTGGGCTGCTGTAAACAGGCAGCCCTTGTGCTGGGCTGCTGCCCACGAGGTGTGAGCTCAGGGTGGCACAGTGGGCACTGCAGCCCCAGCCCCTGGGCAGCAGCTCATGCTTGTACTTGGAGGGACCAAGCAGAAAAGCTTGAGCATTTCATAGGGCTGGTTCTACACAAGATCACTGTGTGTGAGCTGCAGAGTGAAGGGCCCAAAATAACAGGGCTTTTTAGCCACTGAGGACTAAAATCACTGCTGTTTTAGGGGCCCTCTCATGAAGTGTCTCTGTATGTGGGAAGCCTGTGTGCCATAACAGCTCAGATCCACCCCTTGCCTCTGTAGGATGCAGATATGGAAGAAAAAGCTGCCTTAATTCTCTCAACAGAATTAGCTTGTGGGGAATTTTGTCTGACCTGACAAACCACGGGCTTAGTTAAGTTGTGTGCTTGGGTTATTACAAACTCCTGAGCCTGTTTGTATCTCAGGGTCAGAATGAAGTTTTGTGTGAATTCTCTACTTCAAAAAACAGTGACTCATATCCATAGGGGAATCAGCTGCTCCAAAAATACAAATTATTGACAGATCTGGAGAAAATTTAATGCCATTTATAAGTTAAATGAATGTATTTATTGGCAAGTCAGAAGAATTAAAAAATACTGCAACAAAATGGAAGTTTGGTTGAATTTGTGTCAATATTAAGCATCTTCTGGTGAAAAAGTTGGAATGTGCTATTAAACATTCCAAAAATCTAACATTTGGTATCTTTTCTGGTACAGCTGAGTAAATGTACTCTCAATATTAAAGAAAACACTTTCTGAGAAGTGCATTGTTTCAAACATTAAATCAGACTAAAAATTTGAGTAGTTAACCATTTTTAGGGCATAGTCATTCACATGTGCTATACACTAATAATCCCGGCAGTATCAAATCCTTGGCAGTTTTCTCACATACAGGAGGACTTTTTTTGGTGGAATGAGAGCAAAGGATGAGGAAGGGCCATCCTTCAGTGCAGAAAGCAGCAGCACATTGAAGCAGTCACTGTAATATATTTAAACACACAACGGGGTTCCTTGGTCATCACATCTGCACTGTCAGTCCTGTTGCTGCCTGGATTTTGGAGTAGATTTTTATGTAGGTATTGGTTGCAGTAACAAATATCCTACTGTGGATTTGCTCTTGAAGTCCAGGTGGAGAAAGGAGGAGGAATAAAACCTTCAGAAAAGAAGAATGTAGACAAGAGTTGAGCTCCATTCTGCACCTCTTCATCTTCCAGATCTGGTCTAGATGAGAGGACTGGCAGCTGTTTGTCTTCTGTGAAACACTGCAGTTGAGAGACTTATTTAGACCTGGACTAACAGAGTGGAAAAAAAAAAAAAGGCCAAAACTACCTGCTAGGAGAATGAGCATCCACAGTCCAAATGTTGACTCTATCTGGGGAATATTTTTATTCTAATGAGTCTGAGGATTTTAAGAAACAGATGGCTTGATGAATCTTGGAAAGGCTTTTGCTTGTTCTCTGTATTTCCTGATGGGAATGTTGGTGTCATCTAAAGCCGTGGTAAAAATGTTTACCCTGCTGCCTTTCTCTCCACTTCATGAGCTTGGCCAGAGAAGTTCAGGTCCCAAAATTAGCTGGTTCAAACAGCCCTTCAGGCAGAGGGGCACAGCTGGCAGAGGTTCCCTCCCCACTGAGCATCAAGATCAGGGTGTAATGTGAGAGGCTTGAGCTGAGAATGTTGCACCACTGCAGAAGGCCTTACGAGCAGGTTGCATGTTATTAAAACTGAGTGAGATGTTATCAGTGCAAAACCAGTGATAAGTGCAGTGAAGTTTAGTGCCTAAAAATAATATCTTGGAAACCCCGTGGCAATGGGGAATTCAATCTGTGTCTCCCACAGAGGCAGTGGTTCATCTTGCAAGGTTGGATTGAGTAAAACTGAGGAGAAAACACACTTTTCCCAAGAACTGTGTTGTGTAAAGGAAGAAAGAGATTCACCCACATGCAGGGACCCATCTGAGAGCCTCCCTTAGCCATAAGTGTTGGCAAGCTGAGCACTGGACTTTCCTGATAGACATTTTAGATGTTAGGCCTTAGTTAATCAGGAAAGGTCTCTGCTTTGTGCACAGGGTGCTTTGAAGTGAAGATGAAAGATGTGAACAGTTTGTCTTTTCACAAAGATACTGGGAATATCATGTGGGGTTTTTTTAAGGTCTTTTTAGCTGTGACTTAGAAAAAAGACATATAAACCTGAGGGGATTGAGCTTGTTAAAAAAATAAGTTTCTGCAAAGGCTCCAGTTATGGGTGGGAATTGCAGACCTCTGTAGCTGGAACTTCCCTGGAATATGGTGCCAGGTGGGGACTCCTTTGTGACAGTGTGCTTTGGCAAGCTGGTGTCCTTTAATCACATGGTTCCTTTTATGGGGTTCAGCACTTCAGCTGGGTGGTCAGTGAGGAAATACACTCTGTATCAGTAAAAGCCAGTTGAACATACTTGTATTTTTCCCCCCTTTTCAAACCTTGACTTTAAGTGTTGAAGAATGAAGCATGATTTCTTGTCTCTGGAATGAGAGGTGGAATTTTTCCTTTTCAACTGCAGTGAGGGAAATGAATTGCAGAATAATGAGGGAATTTTCAGACCTGAGGATATGAAGATAATATCTGGGTGATAAAACTGAGGTTCAGCAATTTGTCCTCAGCTACTGAAATTTAATTGAATGGCTGAGAAGTGGAGAATGCCTTGAATAAATAAACCAACCCAAATAAAATCCAGACATGTCAATATGAAAGGACACTCACTGTTGAGTTGGAAGCTCGGTGGTTTCCTCCACCCTCACATTTCGAACAAACCCATGTGAGGAAAGAATCGGAATTGCTTTCCAAGAGGCAAGAGATTTGTGTTTCCCTTTCTGTAGCACCTTTGGAAGGGCTGTGTGTGCTGGGACAGAGCCCCACTTCTCAGGGCCACTCATCTAAAAGCTTTCTGGATTGGGCTGTGTGGGATGTATGGCTTGAAGTCCTTCAGCAGTGGGAAGTCCTCTTTCCTTGGTCTTGGTGGTACAAAGGTAAAGCAGTAGATTTTTGGAGCTGTGATCTGCCAGTTAATCTGTGCTCTAATAATCCTGTTTGAGGAGTAAATTTGAAGATTCCCAAGTTTTATTGCTTTCACAGCTTGTAATTGGAAGAAGCTTTGTTTTTATGAATGATCAGCATCAGTTTTATTCTTTGACAAGGGCTACTTGTGATTCCATTCTTTGGTAATTATCACCAGTACTGCATTTTTAAATTTCTCCCTCTTGCTCCACCTGCCCCCAAGGTTTGAAACTTTATGTATATCCATCATCTGAGCAATATTAAAATAGGATGAAATACTAGAAGAACCAGTGGGCTGGATTTCATTCAACTTCTTTTGCATTGCCTAAAAATGTGGTGTAAAAGCTGCTGTATTACCTGACATAGAGTAAGACAAAAGGTGATGTTAATATTGTGTTGCGAAATGATTTTTAAAAACTTTTGGGGTTTTTTTGTTTATTTATTTGTTGGGTCTTGTGTTCTGTTTTTTCTTTAACAGGAGTCTTACCCCTCTTCATCACCAATATGGTTTGTAGAATCAGATGACCCAAACCTGACTTCAGTCTTAGAGCGTTTAGAAGATATTAAGAAGAGCAATACTCTGGTGAGCAAAGTGTTTTGGTTATTTTGGGGCATTTACTGGGCTTGGGTGTTTATTTGGCTTTGACACATTAGCAGGCAGTCAGTTAGTTCAGTTTTGGGGTCATCTGGGGGGTTTTGTAAACACAGCTTTCTCCTCCAAAAACGTAGGAGCCAAAAGTAATCCAAGAGATTTGAGGTAAGGAGGAAAAGATTGCTCACTCTGTAAAAGAAGTTAAGTATTTAAGTTTCAGCCCCAGTAATTACAATGTGAAGCTTTCTGAAAATAATTAAGCAGTGAAGTGGATGAAAAGGTTAAAACTACTGAATAAAACAGCTCTTGCAGAATTTTCTTTGCACAGAGATTAATTACTGAGGCAAAAGCTTTCTGTTCTTGAGAATGTATATTCTCCAAAACATGGCTCATTATACAAAGAGCTCCTGGTTCCAGTAAAGGGGACCTGACCTGACCAGCTTTTGGTTCTGCAGGATGTTCCTTAGGTACTGATACATTTAAGCATTGTTGTGGCTTTGGGTGGTTGCTGCCTGAAGAACCTTTGTATGGATTCTAATGGTAGTTTTGTATTTCAGAAAACTCCCAAGCATTCTGTCTTACTTGAGTACCCTTTTCTTGTAGTGATGGGAGCTCTGTGTCTCTGTATATGTGCATGAAAATTAACTTTACATTCTGTGGAGGGAAGTAAATGTCCTTTAGTAGTGCTGAGAGATAAATTTCAGTACAAGTGCAGCTTGTTCCACGAAGAGCAGTATTGCATCATACTGACAAATTCAGTGATTATTGGTTTTCCACTCTAAATTCAGGCTCATGGACATCAAATAGCCCTTAAAGGTGATCTTTATTAATAAATGATTTTAACATTTTGTGTTTATTTTTGCAAACGGGACTGTGATATAAATGAAACCTCAATCTGCAGAATACTGTTTATTGCATAGATTAAGTGCTTCATATTTGCCTGGTTTGGGAAAAACTGGGAATGTTCTTTTTAATGAAATCTACTGCTTGTCATGTTTACTGGAGTAATGTTAATCCAGCACATCCAGCATGTCTTTTTCTAAAGAATATTTAGCATGCATTAGAATTCTAGCAAAAATAATTAGGAAACTAATAGCAATGAGCCTTTGTGGGCCTTGCCATAATTGCAGAGGAACATTAGTGTTTTAATGCTTTATGTTGGATGTGGTTGGAGGAGATGTACATCTCAGTTGTGTATTTTCTTCTTCAACCTAAACTTTAGGTTAAATTACATTCAGAAGAATGTTATGGATCTTTTAGACTTTGACTTTTGCTTAGAGAGACATAGAACAGGACAGCATCAGAAAATCTGGCTAAGTGAGCTTTTTTCTTAAATCCACTTTTGAAAAGGTTGTGTGGCTGATAGCTTGAGCCTGAGGGTTCTGAGCAAGGTATTTCCTATGTGAAACTGCCTGCACTAGGTTGGAAAGCTTTGCTGTAAACATGCATGGGACTGGCTGTGCTGAATTGCATATGCACACAGACTGCTGGTAAGAAAACAGCTTCTGATATCAAGATTGTACTTGCCCGTGTAAAAGCTGCTGGGTTGATGTAATAGACACCTGTGGATGGCCCATTGGTTTCTCAGGAATCCACCCTGCTCTGTGTTATGCCAAGATGAAGACAGATGGGAGTGGTGGAACAAGTAAATGCACTACAAAATCTGGGGGTTTTTTGCTCCAAAGGCTTGGCTTTGTGCATTTTGCATAGGTTGTTTATTTTTTTCCCCTACAACTTTCCCCTCTGCAACTCCCTCCCCTTCAATGGCAGCTCAGGCAGATTTCTTGGAGTAGGGTAGGAAGAGATAAGGAGCTACTTGTAGAAATCCAAAGGCTTCTAATTTATATCTGTTATCTCTGTCTCCTAAAAATTCACTTAGTTTCATTTAGACTTATTCTAGAATGTTTCAAGGCAGGTTTTGTTTAATTTCATGCGAGTAAACATTGCCATGTTGCTCTGAACTCATACATTTATTGGAGCAGTCAAATTTTGAACAGGAAATTGCATTGGACTCTTCCAGGAACTCAACTGGACACAGCAGCTGAAGGCACTGATGGCACATGTGCCCTGGTTTAGTCTTCTCTGGCATTACTGTGCCCTTTCCACCTGCTTTGTAACTTGTGCCAGGTGTCAGCTGTTTGGGAAACTGAGGAACATGCTCTTCAGGCATAAATGTCTGACAGGGGAAAGCCTTGTCACTCGACATGGGAAAAGGAAAGCTGGTTTATGGTGTTGAAATCAAGCACACCTTTCCTGGAAAGTCTTCTGTGGGTCTGAAAATGTGGTGGTTACCTTGCTTGAGCATGATGCTTCTGCTATGAAAATTTGACAAAACACTAAAAATGTTGAAAGGTTGTTGAGAATGGGATCAGCATAGATATCTGTCAGTAGGTTTGGAGGCTTTAGCTGCTTGGCTGTTGAGACCAAGTTCCAGTCAGCAGATGAAGGGGTCAGAGAGTTCTTTCAACCCCTGCTGTGCCCTGAATTCCTTTTCAGATCCTGAAAATCAGCATCCCATTAGACTTGGTAGGTATGAAACTGCCATCTGCCTTCTAGTGGTTGTGCTATGCAAAAGAGAAACCCTACTGCAACTCCCTTGTTCTGTTTAATGTGAGGGAAGTTATATTATGTAAGTCTGAAGCCTCCAACCTTAGTTTATGAGATATTAAATATAACTAGACACTATTTGGGGGGTTACTTGTTAAAGAGAATTGAGAAGAGGATAATTTTGGATGTGGGGCTTTGATTCTCACACTCTCTAGAGCTTAAACTTGCATGGAAGATGTCAAGGGTACAGAATTCCTGGCAAAAGTATATTTAGAGCTTGGATGAGCTGCTGTCCTGAAACCCACTGTGCTTTTGTTAATTATTGAGTCCCACATGGGGGCATTTCAGGGAAGAATGTTCTCTTGCAAACTCCCAGTGCTGTGTTGGGAGTCATGGAGCCCAAATGCAGCAAAGAGCTTTGCTTGGCTGTGTGGAGCTGCCCAGGGCTGCTGGCTATGTGTGTCCAGGTGCTGTCACAGGTCACACTCCAAGGGACAGTAACTGCTTCCCCTGCTCCATTTGTATCCTCCTTCAGCAGCTTCTCAGGGGTAGACTAGGATTTATTGATTCATTTCTTGTTCTACAGACGCAGTGTGTGAATATATAGACAGGTATACATAGAATTATATCTTTGTATAGTTACACTGTACTTCTTAAGTCCATGTTTCTTGGTAACCAGAAAACAAGGTGTTTCATAGCAGACCCAGCAGGATTTTAATATCAAAGGTATCCTGAAATTTTTAATGCTTTCATCCTGCATTAGGAAGATCTCTTCATGCATAAAAAAGCCTCTTAATGTAGCCTTGGTTTCAGAAAAAATTGTTCTAAACAGTTTTCAAATGTGTAGGAAGTTAACACAGGGAATAGAAAATTCCAAGAGGTGTTTTTGTGTTCTAAACCATCATTATGGTGTCCACAACAACTACCAACTTCTCAGAGCTCCCGAAGCATTAAAAATTACAGGGATATGTGTTTTAATATAAAAGTAAGAAAAAATATTTATAATCAATATAATGTTTGTAAGTGTGACATTGTATTTGGTCATTTCCCTTGTGCAGCTATTTACATGGTTCCTCTAATACCCTGAGGGTTATGCGTTCTGGTTGCTGTTTAGTTTGTGCTTTAGGCAGTTTTTATTCCAGGGAAGCTATTGCAGCACTGATAGCCCACTTTTCTTCAGTAACAGCAGACCATGTGTGTTAAACATTCATTTTACATTAGTCAAGCCTGTGAAGTCTCTCTGCCTGGAAATACATTTAAATTATTGATAGTAGACAGAAATCTGCTCTCCCTTTTGATACAGCCTGTTCCTGCACATACCAACACTTAACAAATCATGCCAGGCCCTGCTCAGGGCAGGGGGTGGATCAGATGTCTGGTTCCAGAGGTGCCTTTCAGCCCAAATGATTTTTCATACATAAAAGCAGAGTGTAAGGGATAAGAGTGATGGTGATCCATGGCAGAAGGATCAAGGGTATGGAATGAATTCTTGTGGAGAGAAAAAAAGTAGCAATAAGGAAGAAGGGGTTTAGAGAAAGTGTCAGAACAAGTAGCTGATCCTGCCTTTGGGAATTGTAGGCACTGATATAAAATAAAGCAGCTGATTTATAGAAATGAGCTGCAGTGTGACAGTTGCATGAAGCTCACCCTGAAGTGCAGAATCCTGCCAGGGGAGGGGATCCCTGTTCTCAGCTGCAGGTCTCTGCCTCCCCCTTTATGGTCAAACTGGTGCTTAGGTGCAGAGGCCTCAGGAATTGATCTGCCCAGAGCTGCTAAGCTGCCACATGCCTGTGTGATCTCTGGTGAAGGGGAAGTGAGAAGGTGAAAAGGTGCTGCTGGAGGAGCTCTTCAGGCACAGCTGCTGTTCTGTGGCCCAGGCTGTGACAGCAGCTTGTGGTGCTGTGTTAGGAAGGAGGCCAGAGAAGCTTAGTGTGTGCAAAAACTCCTTCTCAGCTCTGGTTCAGGTGACAGGACATTTCGTGGGCAGGATGGGGAGCAGAGGAAGCAGGGCAGGAAGCAGTTCTTGAATCTCTCTGCAGCCCTTATGTTTCCTTCAGCCAAGACACATCTAATGATGTGTTCATTTATTTTCCCAAGGTCAGTGCTAACTGACCAGCCCAATGCCAGTGGTGCTGTTCTTCCCCCTCCATTTGGAATTTTTGTATGCTTCACAGCAGATGGAAGCAAATGAATGGCTTGTGTGGCTCTCCAGAGCCCTGTGAGAAGTACAGCTCCTGAACCTCTCTGCTCCAGCTCCCCACGAGTCAGTGCTTGGACAGAGAAAAGGTTTCTCAACAAAATGTGTAGCTGTGCAATTTTAAGCATCTTGCACATACTGAGAATAGTAGTTCTAAGACCTCTGATTCTATCTGGCAGCTTCTCTTGATGGATTAACCTGATTTCTGCCTGCTAAAACATTTCCTGATGCTTTAGGCAACTGGGACGTTTTAAACAAGTGTAGAGCCTCAACACTGATGAGAAATGTGATTGTTACAGGAAGCTTTTGGCAGTATAAACTATTTCATCTCATGTATTTACTCATAAAAAATGTGGTGCTGGTACACCAGTCCTTTTGGTGTTACCTGCTTTATTTTTGAGCTAAGATGACTGTCATGAATGATGCAGAAATAGCAAATGTAATGTGATAGGAGGGAGTGGCATAATTGTTGTAATGCAGGCTGGTATCTCAGTTCATGGCCTTGGATGGATAAACAACATTCCTATTACACAGAATGTGGAATTCTGCTGTAGAAGAGAAAAGCACTGAAGCTTTCAGATACCATAAAGGCAACATTTGCTTATCACTGCTAATGATTTGGGCTTGGAATAAGTTTTTAACCCTGGAGAGACTGAATTTTCCCTTGCTGTAGGGTAAGCTAAGAGCATTTAAACTGGCCAACAGCAAGACTTTAGACATTCAGAATATTATGGAGTGACTACATTTTATTTCACCCTAATTTATTGCACATTTTAAGAAATAGAGTATACAAACCAAATGCTGTTGTAGAGGCCTTGTTCTTTCAGGATAATAAAGTCTGTGTGTACCTTGGGTTGCCTGAGTGTGCCTCCTTTGTGGAGAGGTGCTTCGAGGGGACGAGGGGGTTGCCACTCAGGTGTCACTGTGAGTAGTGCTGGGGGCTGTGTGTGCAGAAGGGGGTGTCTGCACACTGCCCTCCACAAGTGGCAGGACAAACTCCCCTTGGAATCTGAAGAAAAGTCCATAAATGGATGTATAACTTTTGCAAGCTTCATCTTGAGGTTTGTTCTGCAAATCATGAGGTGTTGACCCTTTTATAAATGCATTCTGCAGTCCTTTCTTTGTTTTCCTGGCATGGCTGTGCAGAGACCTTGGAAAGTGAGGAAATGCAGCAGTACAGTCTTGGCCTTAACTAGGGATCTGAGGCTACCTGGAGAAAGTTAACAGCTTTGCATACCAGCTTACTTTAAGGACCACCACACTAATTTTCTGTTTCTGCAGAACACTTTTTTTTTCCTGACTTACATTACAGTGAGTGTAAAGTGTTCCCTATTTAGCAGTTAACAGAACACAGTCAGTGTAATGCTGCAAGTTGGAAATGGAAGTCAGAGACAGCAACAGATTGTGCCTCAAGCAGGAGACTGCTCAGAGCTTGGCTGGCTTCTGTGCCTTGTACAGTGTTTGCTTGTTTCTGGAGCCTCACTGGTGTGCCCTGTAAAAGAACTCAGGATATGGAAAATCAGATTGTTCCTCCTTGACTTTTTATTTTTTTTCAAGGCATGTTTTTTTAAGCTGGGAAATGGGAATGGAGCATCTTGTCTCATGGAACACAAGCATTTGCTTATTCCGCAGTGGTTTGTGGCTCAGACACCTGTGCTTGGAATGGGTGATGCTGCTGGGGCAGATTATTCTTCTGTTCATGGTTTTCTTCACTTGACATGGAGAGATAAATGGTTAACTTTCCATGTTCTTGGGTTTCTGGTGAGGGGACTTCATTATGATTACAGAGGAAAAGAAGAGTCTTTAAGTTTTATTCCAGCCTGAGCAGGTTTAAATGCTGTACACTGACTTTAGGTTCAGTACCAATGTGTGAAGAAAATTCAAAATACATATGGCTGTGTGCTTTAGTTTAAATAAACATTTCCATGTTTTGTTTTTTATAGCTTCTTCAACAGCTGAAGCGATTAATATGTGACCTCTGCAGATTATATAATCTTCCTCAGCATCCAGATGTTGAAATGCTGGATCAGCCATTGCCAGCTGGACAGGTAAATTAAAAAGCTGGGGATACCTCCTTAGGGCAATGGAGGAGTTGTTTTTTCAGTTCCGAGAAACAAGATGGTGGGACTGATTAGACCTTGTGTAAGCCAGAAATGAGAGATGAAGCATTGTTGTTTATGGTGTCCTCAATCTGAATTTTGTTTGCAAAATCTATTTAATAACAAAGTGAAAATATTTCACAATTTCCTTTGGAGTTTCTGTATCATTGAAAGGTGTGTAGGTGATACCAGTGCTGCCAAGTTTAATTCCCTCATAAACACTGTTCAAGCCAATTGCTGTGCACTCCTAGTGCTTCCCAAATTTACTTTTTCTGAAATGTTTGCTTTTGGTTGAAGTGTGTATGTTTTACAGTGTGCACTTGGATGAACTACTGTTGATGTTTTCCTTCCTCTCCAATCCCTTGCAGAGCCATGGGATATCAAGACCATATGCTGCTTTGGTAGGGAGTGTCTGAGGCGCCTTGTTTACTTCTTTGTGCACTTGACAAATGAAGAGTTGGGCTCTGAGGTCTTCTTGTTAACCAAAATGTTTTGTACAGTATTGAAAACAGAAATGGCAACTGTTCTTTTTCATAAGACTGTGGTATCTCCTTGTACATGTTAAGGTGACGTGATTTCTAAAAACTCCTGCAGTGGAACAGATGGTTTTCCTGTGGTGACAGAACTATAGTAATGGCAAATAACTTGCTTAATTCTGGTCATGTGCCAAATTCTAATCCTATAGTTCTCTCCTCTGAGCCACCCACACAGCAGTGCAAGTGTCAGGCAATGGACCTGTGATATTGGGAGGTGGCTTTGTGAAGAGTCTTGTGTGTTCTCTGAACCTCAAAAACCAACTCATGTCAGAGTGGCCTTACTAAGTCTGACTAAAGATCCACCCAGTCCCCTGCACTACAGCAGTGGCTTTCCTTCTTTGCCAAAGAAAAGTAAGTAGAGGACAAACATATCAGAATGCTCCTGAGTATTTCTGCAGTTCAAGTGGTATCCTGAAATAGAAAGCCATGAAAAATTAACTCAATACATTGGTTTGGTACGTCTTCAGATAGTCTGAAGGCATGATGGTAGTAGTGGCTACATAGAAAAAGAAGTCCATTAAGTTGCAGGGGTCTGAAGTTTATTGGGTTTTTTCTTTGTAGGGGTGTAGCATGCAGATGGATTCTAGTAAGAGCCGTGATCTGATTTTGTGGTTGAGATCATGAGCTGTAACCCACGTGATGTGTTTATTGCATTTGCCACTGTCTCAGAATAGGATATTCTTTATCTGAATTCAAATTTCTACTTAGAACTTAATTGGAATTAATTGTGACATTCTATTTATCTTTGCTTCATGCAAAAATCTCTTCACTGTCACAGTCCAGGAAAGCATCTTTGCGCATCTTAGACATTAAACTTCAGTCCTCTGCAGGCCTTGATAAGTGTAACTTCCTTGTATGCTGTCTGTCTTTGAGAGCAGACTTGCTGTTTTTGAAAGCAAGCAGCATATGCAGAATTTATGCAGAAACTTCATTGTTGTATTGCAGAATGGAACAACAGAAGAAGTTACATCAGAAGAGGAGGAAGAAGAAGATATGGGTGAAGTATGTCTATAGATGAGATTGTTGTTCTAATAAAGTAGAATTCTGGCATTTTGCTTTGCACTGGCTGGCTAATAATTAAGCCAAACTGTAAAATATAACCTTCCTAGAGTTCAACAGAAAAGATAATTTAAAATTTAGATGTTTACCTGAATGTCAGCTTTCCTTCAACCACAAAACTAGTGAAATTTTCTTCTTAAACCTAGATCTGAGCTGTGAGGTACTTGGATACAGAGAATTGGACATCTGTTTGTGCTTTAGTCAAACAATACATAACATTGTGTGCCAAATCAGTAAGTTATTGCATTGTTAACTCCTATTTCAAGCAGCATGTGAACTGGCTCTTGATACAGTTGGAATTGCCTCCCAAATTGAAGCAGACTGGCTAAGAGTAAATCAGTGTGAGTCATTGAACAGGTGAGCTAGTTTTTGACTATGATACATTGAAGGAAATGGAAGGACACTGAAACAAGCTCTCTGAACTTTGCTGTTGCTGTCTGGCAACCTAGGGCTCCTTTTAATGAGCTTTTCACTGTGTAGAACCACTTTTTTGCCTTACTTGTACAACAGCTCCAAGGTGCTTGCTTATTAAACCACTTGTTATAGCAGAATTATTCTGACTGCTTCAGATCTAGATATTCAATGAAGGTGTAGTAAGAATGATCAACTCTCTCCCTGAATAAAAGGTCTTCCTTTAGAAAAGATCTATATGTTACCAAGTTCTGGAATTCATTTAAATCAGCCTTTTTTACTCCATATTTGATCTGATCCAGACCACATTTGTTGGAGTAAACGTTCCTGTAAAGGTGATGTGTCCTGCTGCCACAAGGCTCTCGTTGCTTGCAGACTTCTACAGTAACCTTTCACACTTTTGGGGGGTTACTTTGCACAAAAACCCCTGTCTGCCATTATTTATAAGCTGTCAGGTGGCATTGTGTGTGGCAGTGATTGCTTCAGTTGTGATCTAGTCCAAGTTCTAAGTGGAAAAGCAGTTTGCAATTCCTTGGCCTCTATCACTGTTTTGAGAAACACAAACCTTTTGAAGAATACTGAGTTTAGAGTCTCTTATAGTTGAAGGGAACAGTGTTGTCAAGGGCACCAGAGAGGTGTGTTTATTACATAGGACATCACTGAGTTTGGGTTTATGGCCAGGTTTTCCTGCCATGCAAACAGATGGTGTGTAAAGCGTAGCCCCAGGTGTGGCACAGCACAGCACACTGGAGTAGATCTGAGGGGTGTGTGACCAGAGCTTGCTGGTGGGGCTGCTGGACTGCTTCCTTCTTCATGTCATTTACATCCTTCTCCTCCTCTCTACAACTGGAACTTGAAGTTCAGTGTTCCACTGCAACAGGGTAACCCAATCTCAGAGTACAGAGAGGAGTTTGCAGTGTCTTAGTCTAGAACTCAGAGCTGAAATGTTGGCTTGTGTGATCAGAATGCTTGACCCCAGAATTTTGTCTCATATCATGATTCCAAAATTGCTACATCTAATCTTCAGCTGAAATGTTCACCTTGAATAAAGTACATGTAGCTTTCTAATATTTAACTTTGTTGAAGGCTTGCTGTAGCCCTGCCAGATAAGTTAATCACTGCTTGTCAGAAGTGCATGGCTAGGATTCTCATTGAAAAAGGAGGCTGCTTTTAGAAACATCTTGGAGCCACCTTAACTTCAGGTACTTCTGGATTCTCAAGCCCTATTTTCTACCTACTTTAAGGGGCTAATTCACTACAATCCTGACTTCATGCAGAGGTTTTACTGTGCTTGTTTCTACAACCAGAAACATGTGAATTTGGTTTTTTGTGAAGGCTCCCTACACCTCCAGTGAGGAGGTTGTTGGCTGAGAGTGAAGTAAGAACAAAATAGAAATGTCATCCAACAATCACAAATCCATCGTGCTGTGCAATGTGTGACTGTGCTCCAAGCACCCTTGGAGAGGGTTGCAGTTATTTGCAATCAATTTTGGCCTATCTTGTAGGACATTGAAGATCTGGATCACTATGATATGAAGGAGGAGGAACCAGTTGATGGGAAGAAGTCTGAGGATGAAGGCATTGAAAAAGAGAACCTTGCAATCTTAGAAAAAATCAGAAAAAATCAAAGGCAAGATCACTTAAATGTGAGTCGATGATTCCATGCTTTCTCTTTGCAATATTTCTGGCTTGAAAAGTAGAGATGCTTTCAGCAAATAAACCACTGCTGTGTACCTGGACATATGACTATTCAATTGCTTGTCTTATTTTCAGAGGTACCTGTTTGGTTGTCCCCTTGTCTTGCTCAGTGCCTTCATTACAAGTAGTAGTTCTCCTTGCAGAATCAGCAGAAAGCATCTGGGCTGTGAGCATGTTGTTGAGCCTTGATTAAAATAAAAAAATAAACCCATATTTAAAACTGACTGCATTGAAAGTCATGAGTGACTTAAGATACTTGGTAAACCCAGGAATTTGTGCTTTAAATCCATTTTATGCATGGGTTTATTTTTCAGTAATATCTGTGCCAGATGGAAATTACTGAAGGGTGATGGGTTGTTTGTTTTTTGCTAAATGTGAAGTAAAGGACCTTCAGCAGCTCTGCAGGTTTGTTACCAGTTTTCTGAGTGAGCTTGCCAGCAGGCAGTTTTTTAAAAAAAAAAAAAAAAAAAGAAGGGCATTTGATCTCCAGAGGTTTAAAAATCTTTTGTCACAACTGCCAACAGGGACGCTTTTACTTCTCAAAGGTGCATGTGGGAGAGAGTGATTTTGTCATACAACCTTAATTTTATTTAGCCTGGCTCCCAAAGAAATCAAACCTTTTGTTTCATAGTGGCTTAAAACGTGTAAAGCATGAAATTCATTACTTCTGTCCATGGCCTGTTTCAGCCAGAGGGGTTTAAAATTTTTACAAGTCACCTGTACAGAAGGAAGATGCCAAACTGTGTGAGCCCAGAAGTTTTCCTGTGCTGTTTGACTAGTGAGCAGACATGTAGATCATGTCCAGACACAAGCTGTGCTACTTGTCATTAAGCTGATGGTTGAGAAGGATGTGAGCAGTAGTGAGGTACAGGGGATGAACCTTTAAGTAAGGATTGATCTGTAAGAGCATCTGGATTTTTGCCCAAGGAACCAGTTTTCTTCTGGTTCTTATACTTGATGGGTTTTTCCAGCACATATTTCCTGAAAAGCCTAAACTGCACTTAGGGATTATATTAGACTATATTGGATTTAAGGAAATGGATGTTGTAAATCATTTTCTGTTTGTGGTGAGAACTTTATATGAAGTGCTTGGCTCCAGCCAAGCCTGTTCACTTTTAGTACTGGGTGCAGTCCTGATGGATCCAATTATCATAAGATTTCAAGGGAAAGGCTCCTTTACGGAGCAGAATCTTGACTGTTTCTTGTCAGAGTTACTGAGTTTCCTAACTTAGAAGAAAAACAACTTATTTACTGACACTTTACCATGTGAAAGAGTTTCAATGTGTAGCCATCAGATTTTCTTAGGAAATAAAGTAGAAATGCTTGAGATCTTCAGCTAGACTTGACTGTAAATCTGTCAAAAATACTTTAAACTTATATTCTGAAGAAATGGGCAGCATGAGATAAGTGGTTGAAATAAACTGCTGTGACTCGTGTATGAAGTCAATAGTTACCCATCAGATGGTCTGAAGGGAGTGTACAGTAATGATCACCCTTTGAAAAGAACCCCTAACAATCAAATGGAAAAAAAAAAGCCCACAACATTCAAAGGTAATGAGTATTTCAGTATTTAAAAGCAGGCAAACATAAGGTGCCAAACTGTTTTTGCTGTATAGTCAAGTCTAGTTTTGAGACTTGACTGATCATGAACACACCAGTCACTTCCTGCTTTGGTTTAAACTTCATTTACAGTTTGAAAAGAAGCCTTTGGAGTTTCTGTGTATTTCTGCATTTATAACTCAGACCTAATGCTTGCTAAAGTCTCCTCGATTGTTAAAGAAAATACATCCTCTTGCAGCCTGCAAGGCATGGCCTGCTTTACCATCATCTAAAATTCTGTAGGACTGAAAAAAGGTTTTTGCAGTGTCAGCATTCTTCCTTGGTGCAGAAAGCCTCTGAAAACTGCAGATTTTTTTTTTTTTTGCTATCTGTTCTTTCCAATTTGGCAAATATTGCCTTTCCTTTAGCTTTTTCCCTGCACATTCAGTGGAGCTGAAATGAACACTGCTGGTTTTCTGTTTGACAACAGCAGATTCAACTTACATAATAGCTGTTCCTCGTGCCAAGACACTCTGGTTGATGCTGGTGCATAAACAAGGTCAGCTGAGTACAGGGAACAGGGCATTCAGCTGCTGCTGAGGAACTGTGGTATTTTTGTGGGTCACCAGAAATAGCTGTGCTGCTGAAATAATTTCTCAAAGGACTTGTGAGGGTTTACTCTTAAGTGCTGGAGAACTGGAAACTATGACTGTGCCACTGACCTAGGGAAGAGCTCCCCTAGTAGTGGCCCTTCACGCTGCCAAAGCAAGGGACTCTTGATAGAAGGTGTTAACAGTGCTCTGAGAGAGCAGGGGTTTGCTCTGTATTTTAACAGAAAGCAAAATTCACATCTGTGTTGCCTTCTCACAATTGGATTTCTTAAAGAACACTTTGAGTTTCACAAACTGAAATGCAGTGGCTGAACATGGTTGGTTTGTTAACACAAAGGAGCAGCTTTTTTGGGATACTCTGTTAGCTCAGCAGAGATCAGGGAAACAAATCCATGCTATTTACATGCTGCTTGTTGGAAGAGGGAATGTGCAGCCTAATGCAAGGCTTTGACTGGTGCCCAGTGCAGCCAGGAGACTTTCCATTCCTTTGCATGTTTTTTGGCCCAAATCCCGGGGTTGTCCTCTCCCCCCCTGTCCGCAGTGCAGGCTGCAGTTGTGGGTCACACCAAAGGCTTTTCCTTGGCAAAAGCAGTGTGTGCAGTCCCATTCTCCTTTGTTTCTAACAGGATAAAGACATTTTTCTGCTTCTCAAGACTTTGGTCATAGGAGTTTTTAGGGTTTGTGTTATACAAGTTAAGAATGTGTATCTACTATTTTGTAAATGAGTTCTGTTCCTTGGCACTGTCCCTAATCCCATTCTTCTTGCTGGCATCAGGAAATAAATTTGGCTTGTGGTACACTTCTTAACTCAGAGCAAGAATTAATCCTTCTCTTAACATTGTAATAACTTTAAAGAACCACTTGCTTACTGGGAGTTAAAAGAGGTCTTTGAACTGGAACCATTAACATCAAATATTTAACAACTTGCTGCTGCTTGCTTTTGAGAGGTTTCTCCCCACATAGTCATTTTAGAGATTAATCCCTTTCTTATTCAGATAATGCTATTAGCTTTTTCCATTTCACACTGAAGGGTTTATGCACTTCCCTTTAGAAGTCTCAAATGTCTCTACTTTCATCTTCAGATTTTATGAAGTCTGAAGTGTCATTTCTATTTTTAGTCTAATCCTTGAAGTAAGTATGAATCTACTTCCAGGAATGAATATCCTTCTACACAAATGCTCAGAAAGTTCAGTGACAAGAGAACATCTTGTGTTCTTTAGCAATTTTTGGGACACTTGGCATTTTATTTTGTTGTCTTGGAGAAGTTCCCATGTTTTGTTTTAGCAGGTAATCTTTGGTCTTATGGCTAAATTATCTGTAATATTAATATATTGCAGAAATTAATAATATTAATATTGGTAGTGTATTGTGGGCGAGGTAGTTTCCTGCACTGTTTTGATGTGTGACAGTATTTTTCTGATGAGGCAGAAAACAATCTGGTCTTGGGATCTCAAACTGCAGTGAACTGCACTTCGTACCTCTTGTAATTCAGGGAGGGGGAGGCAGACTGGTTGTGTTTTGAAGATTAGAAAGGGAAAAGAAAAACTTCATCTCTGCAGCTGTAGTGGGGCAGAGAGAGCTGGGCACCGGCAAGTGCTGGGCCAGCTGCTGCACTTCAGGTTTCATGTTTTTGACAGTGGCAGAAGCAGGTCCTTAGGGAGGAAGAGTTTGAAAACAGGACAAATTGTAGTGCTGCATCTCATTAATATTATTTATGTCCAACAGTTTTGGCTGTGGGGGTTCCTACACCAGGTGTTTGTGTTATTTGCAGCTCTCAGCAACTCAGTGTTGTCCACATGGTTGTTCCCCTCCTGTAGCAGGGATTTCTCCAGCTTACCTCAGCTCATTCTTCTGGAGATCACAGACATGCTTGTTGAGGAGAGGGTGATCAAATGAGACTTTTTATGCCTATTTGATTAATTAATAGGGGGGAAAAAAAGTCACTTGAGTCCTGTCTGGGAGCTCTGTTAACTAATTCAGATGAAATGGCCAGATCCCATGACAGGCCAGTTGTTTCTAAGACAGTTGCAACTATAAATCTTGATCTCACAAGTGGAGAAATGGCAACTTGATCTCCCTTGGAGTGTCAAGTCCCCTTTTTCCAGAAGGATACTCTGTTATTTATATCTGAATTCAGTCTTGGAAGTTGTAACTTTGTATGCAGTAAGTTACTGAATAAGTTTTTAATTTTAGTGCTGTTACAGTCAAACCTGAACTCGCTGCTCTGTCTCATGCAGAGGTGTCATGGAAGTAATACTCTGTTCTAAACTGCACTTTAAGAGTAGCTATGAAAAGCAAAAGTGACCCCAGAATGAAGCTGTGTGTTTCTGAGCAGTGGTGCTTGGTGTCACCATCAGGCAGAACAGTTACCTTCCTCTTTGACTTCCCCCAAGGGTAGTTCAGAGCATGTAAAATAAGCTAAACTGCTTAGGTTAAGCTCTTTTTCTCCTAATTGTACATGACTGGTTTGCAGTCTATCTGTTCTTAGAGTAGCAGCTCTAACTGTATTTAACACTGCTGTATAAGGAATGGGGAGCCCAACTAGAGACTCCTAGGAAAACAGTGTAAAAAACACTACTATAAAACAAGTCGAGGCTACTTTACACACACTAAAACTAACTTTGGTTTGAATACCACTTCCTTTTATCAGCAGTTATAATGGCAGTGTGTGGGTGTGTAAAGTTTTGGGGTTAAAATGTCTGCAGTACAGAAGAGAAGATACTTACATTTTCCTATGCCAAGGTGAGTTTCCAACATTTGTATAGAAATTCAGTAGTTTAGTTTGATGGAAATGAAGATGCAATGAGGAAATTAGTTTTCCACAGGATGTCTTTGCCCATCTAACTTGTTTTTAAATTGCCTGTATTTGGAGGTTGATAGTCTGTGAAAAATGCAAGGGAAAAATTCCTTCTTTCCATAAGAAATACAGCAGAAGGGGCAAAGAGATTTCACAGCTCTGCACAGAAGAAAACCAAAATCTTCACACTTCTCTATGAAATTTTTCTCCAGACTCAACATATTGATGGGTCTCAACCTTTACATTCACAAGACACAGCAACTAAACAAAGAAATGATGGTTAACACTGTTGTGTTACCTTGTGTAATTGCTTCCTTTTGCAACTACTCTGTAAATAGTTGGTGGAAACAGTAGTAATACACAAATAATGTATATAAACAAGCTTATTCTGTAAAATTTGGTGTTACAGTAAGAGAAATCCTTTCTTTTTCTGTGGAAAAGAGGAGAAGGCTTGTTTGGAACCCTGTTCTTTATGTAGTTTTTGTTTAATCAGATGAAAGGAATTGCATGTTATTTGCATATTTAATTACAAAGTTCATCCTTTATACCTGTCCATTAAGAAAAACTAGTGGAATTTCATTAATCTGCATGAGTAAATCCAGTGGCATATGAAAATGAATAGGCTTGAAAGAATAGTCTACAGGTTCTAATGTGAAGTTAAGCATATTATGTGATGCTACTGGGCAGAGGAGGCAAAGGGATCTGTATAGGCTTTAGGATCAAGTAAGTGCTATTAAGAATTAACTAACAGGAATAATTTGGTCCTACAATGAAGACCTTGTAGAATACAAAACATCACTGACTGCAGGCAAATAGGGATCATGATTCAGGTGTTAAACAATGGTCACAGCTGCTTCATATGCCTCTAGAAATATTTCTCTAACACTTCTGTTCCAAAAGGACCTGTTTGTAAGTGTTCAAAGTGTCTGAAAGGAAACTGAAGAAACAAATATCTTCAATTTTTTACATGGAGTAGAAAAGCACACTCATCAACTTGGTGCTTTGTACAGAGATACTGAACTGAACTATTGTAGGTGGAGCTTTTCTGTTTGATGGGGTGCTCTTATTTTTTTGCCACGGTTCTTTCCCCCCCAACCATTCTTGTGAGCTGTATTTCAGTGGGAGTGACTGAAGAACAGGAGCAGAAGGGAACTGCTTGGGTCTAGTGGAATAATTTCCCAATGGGAAATGGGCTGTTGTGGAGTCCAGGTGTCACAGGGTTGGGATTTGGGGCCAGAGCTATGCCCCCTCTTTTGGAGTCCTCATTCCTTTTCTGTCTTTTAAATCTTTTAACACTGACTTGCCTCTTTGTTTTTCAAAAATCATAAACCTAAAATGGTATTTTGGGTGGAATATATGAGCAGAGTGATCAGATAACATCTAAAGTTTAGTATCTAAATCTATTCTGTTACCTTTGGCATTGAATTGGAGAGAGTGATGTGGGTGCTTCTGGTGATCATGTTATTCAAAATCAGCACTTCAGTTCTGTGAGAGGAAAAACTTCTGTCCTTACTTTAAAGCTCAGAAGATTGAGGCAAAATTGAATACCAGGGTCACAGAAATGTCAGTGCTGGGAATGTGCAGAATTCATCCAGTGCAGCAGCAGCCAGTTCTTGTAAGTAGACAGCAGTTATTTGGTAACTGGTGTGTTCATTAGTTTGTCAGTAGCTGGTGGGTTTTAGAGCCAGTCATATTTTATGTGCATGTCACTTAAAGCTGATACCCTTTTATTTTTTCTTTCATCCTATTTTCTTCCCTTTAGCACTGAAATACCAGGTTCAGAAATGGTGTGCTAAGCTTTCTATCACACTGAGGTGCTGAGTAGTACAGAACCAAGCTCTAAAAGAACAAAAGTGATTTCTGCCCTATGACAAATCACAAAGAGTATTTGATATTTGAGGGTTTACTTACCTTAATCTTCCTCTATGTAGGTGTTGGGTTTTTTTCATCTATTGCAAGTAAGTGTTGCTTTTGTTCACATTTTCTAAATATACTGGTTGATCTTACTGCTGTGGAAGCTGCTGTTCTACTGTGGATACTTTCCAACTCCTGTACCTTTTTCGTAACCAAATAAAAATACACTTCTGAGAAAGCAATAAAACCTTACGTGTAGCAACTTGTTCTTAGGATTGGTCTTGCTCTGCATTCTGGTGCAGAAGGTAAAACGAAATCTCTCCCTATCAGAAATGTGCTGTGGATCTATCTTGGAAATTAAAATGCCAGAGGGATATAGCTCCTTTACAGAAAAATAGCTGTTGTACCTTGATTAAAAGCTTTACCATGTAGTAGTATATGTTATTGTACTGCTTTACAGGGAGTGCCTTGTTTGAGTAGTCTTTTCATTAGAATATCTAACTTTTAAAAAAACCTAGTTCTCATACAGAAATTAATATGTTGTTAATACCTTCTAGTTAGTGTAACTTTATATGTGAATAAAGCTGTTTGTAAATACTACTTTTGACTTATTTGGAGTTTCTTTTGTTTGTTTCAGGGTGCAGTCTCTGGGTCAGTTCAGGCTTCAGATCGACTTATGAAAGAACTCAGGGATATATATAGATCACAGAGTTATAAAACAGGTAAAATGCCTCAGATTTCCCTTCTTGAAATACACCTTAAAAGAATTCTCTTGGCAAATACTTCCTGCTAATCCTTCTGTGTTTTGTTGCCCTATGTATGTATATATGTGTGTGTATCTGTTTGTGCACATATATAAAAATACATAGATACATTACATACAATCTCATTACATAAAGGATTATATTTGTGGAGAAGTCAGGATACATATCCTGTGCAATATTCTTCCTTTTTTTTATGCAAAGCTTCATATGAGAACTGGTAGGATTGGAGTAACTGAGAGTGCTTTTGGGATGGGTGACTAAAAGAACAACTCAAGATTACTCCTGTGGGTCTTTCTGAGTTTTCAGAACAACCTGAAAGGTTTATAGAGCTGAGGTTTTGACCTGGAGGTAGTACTGCTCAGAGGAATATCTTTGCTGTAGAGGATTTGCCTTCAACAGCAACAGATTTTGTTACTATGTACAATTTAACCTTAACTACCCTGCTGTTACTTTTACTATTTTGTGATGGTATTAATATGGTCCTAAAGTCCGTGTATTCCCTGGAATAATGATACAAATTATAATAGAAAATAAGCTTTGTGTTTTAAATTTGTTTGAATATTGAACACTGATTGTCTTTAGGTAGATGGTTGGCTATTTGATTCATGTAGGAGCTGTACATGAACCAGCTCAGCAAAGGAATGAGCACATTGAGTTGTCTGAGTGCTACCATACAAGGAGAAATTACATAGATTCTGGGTGAGTTGTATTCCTCAGGGTCTGCCAAATAACCAACTCCATCACTGCAGGCAGCTGGGAGGCCCTGTGGTGAGGGGAGGAGAGCAGGAGGAATGCCTGGTTAGAGAGTCAGTCTGAACTTTAATCATCTTTCACTTTTCTGAGCTTCTCTCCAGATTTATTTGTAGTGGACTTAATCATGTGTAAAAGGACAGAGGTAGAGACAATAGGCTCCTGGTTTGGTTTGTAATATTTAACTCCTAGGTAGATTGGTTTATGTGCTGCAGCACTGCTGACAGTGATGGGGTGACTGGAGTATTAACCAGCATTGCTGGACTTGTAACCTACTTTTTAGGCTTTATTGTAACTGAGTGCTTGCCAGTGTGCCCTAATCACCATCCATCCAATAAGGAGTGGATTAGCGGGTCTGGGCAAGAGCCTGCAAATAGATCTGTGTGAGGTTTTGAGAGATGCTTTACTGCCCATTAATGATCTTCAGGGTCTGGTTTTGTGGTTGGAACTAAGGTTGGCTATATAACAAACCTTCTTGACTGTAGGGACAGTTGTATGGTGCGTAACCACATGGTGGAACTGCTGGAGGAACAACCAGGAGCCCTTGTGGTAGGTGTAGTTTGAGGTGAGGATTTAGGCTGCTGTTAATGCCCTTTCATGGCCTTAGATTAACAAGCCTTAACTGGTTGTAAAAGACTGCTCTCCTACATCCAAAAAAGTCATACTCTAAATTATGAAGGACAGCAAATCTTGCTGAACTGTACAGAAAGTTGAGGTTCTAAAGGGTGATTCTAGTAACTTACTACACTTTGGGACATGTAAAAAGGCTGCAGCTGGATGCCACATGTTGATCTCTAGAACATGTTAATGAAGTGTTGTCAAGTGGAGGTTGGCTCTATAAAGCTGGTGGCAGTCCTGCTTTGAAACACTGTCCTACTGACACACTTGCTAAATTTTGCCAGTTAGTGATGCTGTTGGTTATAAAACTTACCTAGATTCATTCCTTGTGGCTTGCTTTAGTCATCAGACTCAAGTATCAGTTCCTTTCCTTTGCACAGAACTGCTTTTATAGCCTAGTTCTGCCTTTTGTCACTTAAGTGTCACCATGTGTGCATTTTTTATGTCACTTTAATTCTGAGTACTTGCTCCATGGTCCATTTTCCCCTTAATTTCTTTTTATTAACACACAAAGGGAACTATTGTGAAGCTTAAAGGTTCTGGTCACTGTTGCAAGGTAATTTAACACTGCTTTCATTTTTTTTTTGTAACACAAGGCTGATTTTTAGTTGGGGAAGGATCACTTTATTTAGTCTGTGTGAGGTTCCTGTTTTTAGGACTGATAAGACAACACTGGGAGTTTTGAAATAAATAATACTTGTAGCCGTAGCACCTTAAATTTTTTCTTTTCTATTAAACTGTTTTATAAAAAAAACACTACCAAAAGAAACAAGGAGGGCTTCTACTTGAGGTGTGTATTCAAGGTGGTATCCATTTTACAACTGAAGTTCCTTTTTCAATTGAAATAACACTTCTGGAGTTCAGGAAAATGAGACCAAGCTTGTAGTCATCTATAGCAAAGTTGCTTATCTGCCTGGGAAATCTAGGTGAACAACTGCCCTTAAAGAAACTGAAAATAATTTTCTAATGAGCTAACAGAAGCAAAAAACACTCCTGCAAATTTATTCTGCTATGAGGTAGACAATTTCATTAACCTGTTGAGATAATGGGAGTCACAAGTCTTGCAAAGTAAGGTGATCTCATTTCCAAATATGAAATTGGAAATTCACAAAGGACTTCACTTAATTTGAGGGATTGGGAAAGGAAGGGGAGGAACAAAGAATTTGGAGATATTAAATGAGATCTTGTTTGTCTTTAGCAGCTGTGATGTTCTTTTATAATGACTTCAACTCACTGCTTTTTTCCAAAGGCCACATGGGATTTACTTCTAGATGTAGTGAAGTTGCCAAAAGTAAGACAGTACCTCTGTTTTGGAAGGAATTGTTTTTCTTCCTACCCTGGCATTTCTTTATTTTTTGCTTGCTTCGTGGCTCTCTGTGCTTGTTTTTACTTGACCCAGCTCTTAGAGACATAAAACCAATAAACTCCTGTGTTTCAGCAAGAGGATTCTTTTCCTACCTTAAGGACTTCTCAGAAACTGATATTAATTAGATCAATTCTTCTTGGCAGCAACTTTTTTTCCTCTTGCTCTTAAAATTAAGGGAAAAGTGCATGAGCTGCTTCTTAATAGCACCTCTTAATTATGAAGAAAACCCCAAACAACTCCCCCTCACTGTTGGATAGCATTGTTAAGTTTCTGCATGAAGACAGTGAGCCACGCTGCTGCTGTTCCTGAGGAGACAGCTACTATTCAGCTCAAATCTTGGGTGTTGGAAAGCTGATTAAGTCTCTTGCTGTTGTGTTAAGGCTCATGCCAGTCAGTCCTGAGCTGAGCTTATCTCCGGGGAACCCTCTTGCAGCTTCTGGTTTAGGAAAGTACAGCTCTGAAGGGAAACAAAAGTTACTCCCTTGGGGAAGTGTGTGGGCCTTGGAGCTGAGGGCTGGTACATGGACTTCTTGGGGTGAGGGAAGGAACACAGGAGAAGGGCTGGAGGCTCAGTGAATGAGGAAGCTGATGGAAGTTCTCTTGTGATCTTCCACTGTTTAGGATTAGTGTCTTGTGCTGTCTGCAATAAATATTTTATACTTGTGCTGGGAGCCAGAGCTGTAATACTTGAGAGACTTCTGCTTCCAGTCTTTGTTCCCTTTTGGATGCAGGTGGAAGAAGATGTGCTGGATACAACAGTGGAATAGATTCATCCTTAATGGGAGTTGACAATCAGTAGAGTTTTGAATGCCAGCTCTTTGATTGTTACGTTAGAGCACTACAAAATTGAAATTCTTATGATTCATGACTTCCACTTACATGAAGGTCAATCAGAAAATAGTGTCCTTGAATCTGAAGTTGGAAAAAGGCCTTAATAGCTCCTCTAGTTCATCCTCAAACAGAAATGTCCTGACTGAATTATCTGCTGATTAAAAGGGACACTGAGAGCACAGTGAGAAGTTTGCAGGCCTACATTGTTATCCTAGACATGGAAAAATAATGTGCTCTTGGCTGCAGTACCCTCTGTTAGTGGCACTCAGTAAGGAGCAACAAGCATGGATTCTTTACCTTGTTTACTGAGCTTTAAAATGCTGTAGGGAATAAAGCTTGAAACTTCATCTGTAAATCTTCAAGTGCTAATGCTTATAAGTTTCAACTGCCAAATTATTTTTATTGTGGAATAATAAAACTCAGAAATGGATAATGCCATTCCTTGGGGAGAATTGGTGACTGCAGTGTGGTGGTTGAATTGGCTTCAGAAATCCTAGGCAGGTTCTCCTGACTGGCATAAGTTTTCCAAGTAATTACATCAGCAACAGAGGTGCTCTTAAATATTAGGCCAGGTAACAAGTTTAATCATAGTGGTTTAGTGCATATGCATGAACAGTCTGAGGGAAGAGATTAGGCTTGTGAACATCACTGATAGCATGTTTGAAATCTTGTCTGATGGGAAAAGATTTATTGCTTTTTCCTGAGCTGCTTGTGAATTTATGCAGAGAGGAAGCTTGAATATACAAGAAAATGGCAGCTAACTTCCATTCTTCCCTGGGAAGGAATGGAAATGCACAACTATTGTTTAACATGCTTCAAACAAACAGACCACTGAAAATCACCAGCTGGCTCCCACAGGCAGCTCTACTTCAGATGCACCTTTGTGGCTTCTTCAGTCAGCTGTGAGGAATGTGCTTCATCCAATGCAGTGTCTCCTTTTTTTGGGTTTCTACTCCCTACACTGTCCAGTGTCCTGTCCTGGTCCCCCAGTACTGAAGAGAACCTGTGTCATAGAATCCTTCGTACCCAGACTGGGTGTTAAATGTCTTTAAAGCATGCTGGTCATGTACTGGGTGTAAAATACACTGAGCAGTAAGCAAGCTGGAGTTGTAGTTTTGGAAACTTTGAAGGGGACATGGTTAAATGTCAGAAAAACATTTTGATTCATGTGGAAATTTCATTAAAGAAGTGAAAACTTTTTTTTTCCTTGTAGTTGCTCAGAAGTGCTTCTGCTACAGGAGGGAAGAATGTGCTGCAGCATCAGTGTCTTACCCATTGCTTACATCTACTGACAGTATTTGTACTTAAAAGCAAAGAATGTTTTTGCTAAGTTTTAACCTTGTAACGCTTTTCGTGCATAATTAATCCCATCTGATATTTCTGCAGGGATATATTCAGTGGAGCTGGTAAATGACAGCTTGTATGAATGGCACGTTAAGCTTCTCAAGTAAGTTACTCAAATTTTTTCACGTTCTGAACAATCTATTTTATTATTGCTGCAGAGATTCTTTTGATAAATGAGAATCCCTAGCCAGAACATATAAAATAGTGTGTTTATAGTAGTAATGGTAACTGTGGCCACTAAATAGTGGGTTTAATTCTGATATACAGAAATGTGTAGAGAGGAACTGTAGTAATTCAGCTGGCAAAAAGACTAACACTTTGTACTGCCACCATTGTGTATTACAGTAACTGTCATTACTGCTCAATTCTCTTTCTAAAACTGCTCCAAAATATGAAATCTTACATGAATAAAATTTTTTCTAGAGTTTTCAGATGATTTATTTTTGTCTTTAAAGTCAAGACAATGCGATTTCTAGTTTCAATCAATATAGAAGAAGGAACAGAACAGTCTTAGTGGTATTCTGTTTTTCTACAGTTGAACAGACATATAGGACTGAAATTTCTAGATATCTAAATGTGAGTTATGTAATTATACATCATTTGGCTTCTCTCATCACCTACTACACACAATGAAAAGCAGTACACAATTCACTTTGTGTCCATAGTCCAGTAGCTTTAATCCTAGAGGTGTTTATATTGAAGTTGTACCTGCTAAGAGGATCATTCTACAAAGGAGGAGCAAACTATGCTGGGTGGCTGCAAAAGATGGCAGTGGAGGAAAGAACTCAGATTTGTCATGGAATAAGGACAAGGACACAGCTGTTCCAGCACACTGACCTGCCTATGGGGATTGTTGCCTTGTCCTGGGGTGAGACTTGCACTACTGGGTCACAGCTGCTGAAATACAGCTTTGTTTCCTTCCTGGTGTGGTCAAGGGCATGTTTTGAAACTGAAAATGGCAGGAATAACACATCAGAAAAATGTGTGCCATGTTACAGGCCTCGAGCGCCTCTGTAACAAAGTGCTCAAACCTCTGCTGGAGTGCTGTGAACAGGTTCATTTTCTGCCTTCAAGAAAGAGAAGAGGGAGTGCATGCAGCAAATGCCTTCCAGAATGACACAGAGCATAAGGGGTGTGTGTCACAGCAAAAAGTGTCTCTGACAAGTGAACTGTGCAGACATGGCTGAGGGGACACATGTCAGTGAAAAGAGCCCATTTGAGTGAGGAACAGTATTGTTCCTAGAACAAGTTACTCTGAACTGGCCCAATACAAGCTGTGTCTGGAAATGAGAGGTTTCAAAGCACTGGAAGATTCTCTTCTGTAATAACTTCACACTGGTAGAATGGGGACAAATTCTGAAGTGAGATCTCCTAAGCTTGTGATACCCAATCCTTTGCTACAGGGGGATTCATAGCCCATGACACTTGCTTTTGGCTTGCTGGAGATGTTTTTTGTCTGATGTCTCTTATAAGCTGATGGGATGTCAGAGCCTGGGTGGGACTAATCCAGGAGTGTCTGAATTAATGGCCAGGCTGCTCACCACCACCATTGTGCAACAAACAGTTGTTGCAATTGTGCTGAGCAGAAGCTGCTGGCTTTAGTACTTCTGCTGATGCAGATTGCTTTTAGCAGCTGATGCAGAACTACCATTACATATTCCATAAAGCATTCACTGTGTATTGAAAACTGGATGACTACAGTCTTCCTGTTAATTTCCCCTTTTTTTTAAACATAGTTTTTCAGTGAACTGAAGAGAATTAAAACTGCTCTTTTCAAATAAACAGCTTATTTTGTACTGTGTTTCAGTAAACATGCTTGATGGCAAGCTTTCATGCTGACCTCATGGCAAAGTGTTTATTTGTAAAAAGGAGCAAGAATTTTCACATTTCAGCTTAAATTACAGTTTGCAAACACAATTACTTAAAGGAAGCCTTTGAGAGAAATTACTGTTTACAGACAGTGAAAATACTGACTTCATCCGGGGTCTCCCCCCTGCTTCTTTTGTAGAGTTGATCCTGATAGCCCACTGCATAGTGATCTTCAGGTCTTAAAAGAAAAAGAAGGTGTAGAATACATTTTACTCAACTTCTCTTTTAAGGTATGTATCTGTGGGAAGAAATGCCATGGGTAAATTTGAGGCTTAATGTAGAAAGTGACTGAAATGACCCTCAGCTGTTATTTGGGTAATGATGGATCTGTAGCATAAAAAAGGGAAAAAAAATTTTAAAAATCTGCAACTTTTAAGTTTGACACTAAATCCTCCAAAAAAAAAATGTTTTTTAGCCAGTACTGTGGAAAAGTCATTTTTACAGAACTGAAAAATTGTACAGCTTCAAATCTGTTTTTTCCAAAAAAGACTATTGGAAAACTGTGGTTAGGAAACAGTGTCATGGTATGTTTCTTAAGCTGTTCCTTTTATTCTTTCCAGGATAACTTCCCTTTTGATCCTCCCTTTGTGCGAGTGGTGTCTCCTGTGCTCACGGGAGGGTAGGTTTGAGTTCCCCTGCAGAAATTGTACTGGGTGCTAAAAACATCACAGCTTGAAAAACTCTGTGCCTGACGTGTTTAACAACTGGCCTTTTGTGGGTGGTTGGCATCACTGGTGCTTCTCCTGTTGTAGTGGGGGGTTTGAGTCAGTGCTTTGAATGGGCCTTGATCCAGTGTTACCTTAATATTTACTGTGTAGTCTTAACTGGCTCTCTCTTGCTGGTAACACTGCAATAAAGGTTTTGTTTGAAAATTCCTCAAATGCTAATCCAAAAAAAATTAAGTTTAATTGACACTATGCTCCAAATGTCATCTGAAGCACATCTGAAGTGCTGTCTGTGCCACAGAGAGAAGATTACATTTGCCTTCCAAGGCTTTTATGCATTTTCTGGTGATGGTAAATGATGCAGTCTGTGATAGCTGGTGCTGATTGTGCTTTGATTTCAATTGCTGTATGTCTTTTTTTGAATTGAAGAAATGGTAAGAGTAGTGAAGTGTTCATGAGGGCTGCTGCTATCTCAAATCCAAACAAGCAGAGCCAAACAGCAGAAAGCTCATTTGGATTCTAGTTTTGTTGTACTTGGACTTTGTAGAGTGAAAAAACAGCTTTTCAGTGGTCATTTCCCTTTGAATGATGTACAGAACTGTGTGGCTTGAATGTCTTGGTCATAAAGGAGACCACATTTTGGGAGTGGTGCGTTCTACCCCCTCAGTCCCAGGTGTTCTGCTGAGTCCCAGCCAGCACAATGCATGTTGAGCTGTCATTGAAATTAGAAAGGGACTTACAGGAAAAGAGCAAGCAAAGATCTGCTTTGTCTCGTTTGATTTATAGATACAGCTACATTGTCTAAAATTGTGTTAAATTTCTTCCATGATCTTCATGAAACTGGGTTTTGTTGGGGGCTTTTAAGCTGTACTGCATAGTGTAGCCACAGAAAGCAACTTTGCTTTTTCCATGGTCTGTGTGCAGCTGTGCAGACTGGATTGGTCACTGGTTTAACTAAGTCTAGTTAGCAAACAGGTTTTTTGTCTCACAATGCTAATCTTTGCCTAAGTATAGCATGGCTCACTAGTTACAGTATATTGCTGTTAAAGGGCATTTCAGCTTTATGAACAAAGAATTTAACAAACAAGCTGGCAAGAGCTTAAAGTGCTGTGAGCAGTTGGCTCTTTTTACTGACTGCCGATGTCAAACACATTTTCTTTCACGTTTGTTTCTAGGTATGTCCTAGGTGGAGGTGCATTATGCATGGAACTTCTTACTAAACAGGTGAATATGGGCTCTGTTATCTGGGTAATAACAAAACATACCTAAAAACATGCCTTGCAGATCTTGTTTGAGATCTTCTTTTCTGCCTTGGATGGCTTACAGCAGATCTGAGGAAGAAGCAAGAAGTGAGAGCACATCAACTTTGAATTGTCAGAATTTCTGTGAGGGAAGCCAGTGTGAAGAGTGAGTTCTGGGTAGCAAGGCACATTTTCTTTTCCAGAAGCAAAATCAGCTCTGGAGAATTGAGGAATACAGAAAATTCTGGGCATAGATGATTCTTGTGTACAGAGAGTGATTTTTCTCTTTAAAATAAGTAAATGAATGAAGTAATTATTTGCAGCCTCTGGCAGAAACTCTTGTGAGTGCTGGAAGGTAAAGCAATGCCAGAGATGAGCAATAGTCATGGGAGCAAAGTTTTCACAGCTCACTGAATGACTTCATTAGATACCAAAGTTATAATTTCTATTGTGATGCTGCTGAAAATGTGTAAATGCTGTAAAAGAATGGAGCTCTCTTTCTGTCTTGCTGTACTTTGGAAATGTGTGATTCAGCCTTTTCATTTTTCTTACACAGTACTAAAAACTTCCATCATTTTACAGATTTTCTGTGGAAAATAAAAGTTAACTGAAAACAAGTAGTTAAAACTAAAACTGAAGTGCAGGGGAGAAAAAAATAATCCCAAAGCACACATTCCAAACTAGATTTGCAAGGTGAGCACAAGAAAACAAGTGCATGTTCTCTGTTAATATTCCCCTCTGCAGGGCTGGAGCAGTGCCTACTCAATAGAGTCTGTCATCATGCAGATCAATGCCACTTTAGTCAAAGGAAAAGCCAGAGTGCAGTTTGGAGCCAACAAGGTAAATGTGCTGTGTTCATTGAAATCACTGTTAGGCTTCCCTTTCTTTGCTGCCTTGCAGAGAAGTTGTTTAATGGCAGAATTGTCATTGCAAATACATTTGCACTTTGAATTGTCTTGATGTCAAGTGCATGTGTGAGTATTTTAGTATCCATTAAGAATTTGTTTCCCTCCTTTTGCTGGACTGACACCTGCAAAGTGTTAACATGCAAATACTTCAGAGCATTGATTGGAAGCATAATTCAGTTCAAGTGTGCACCATAACTTAAAAGACTTTGAAGAATTAAATACTGCTTTCAAATGATGTTTAAATATTTTAGTCAACAAAATTGTCACTTGGCTGTCAAGGTTAGTGAATTAGGGAAGATGTAAAAGTTTATGATCACAATCCTGCCTAACCCAGCTGAGTAGGATAGTCATAGTGGGGACTGCCTGAAGCCTTCTCTGACTGCACAGCTTCTGACTCCTCAGGCTCTGAGCCTGCTGATAGGAGGGGCCTTTCCAGCACCAGCTTTGTATAAAATACTGTCAGTATGACACAGGAGAAACGAGACTATAAGGATACTTTTCTTCACAATTTCATAATGGAAAGCCAGGAATGTAAGCCCACTGTAGAGTTTCCTTGTAGAGCTGTTTGAAGTCTTGCATGTCTGGATGCAGGTTTTTATGTTAGTGTTTTTCTCCTTTCAGAATCAATATAACCTAGCAAGAGCACAGCAGTCCTATAAGTCACTAGTACAGATACATGAGAAAAATGGTATGTATATTCCTGCAACTTTGTTCTTGTCTGCACAGCACCTGGCAATTGGTGTTTGGCTGCAGAGAAACTTGAACTTGACACTGTCCTCTGTTGTCTTGGCAAGATCATAAATGGTGTTTCCTTCTGCTCATCTCACACTAGGAGGACAATAGTGCTTAAAGTAGCTTGAGTGTAATCATTGCAACGTGTCCAGTTTAAATGAATGTTGCCTGTGTTCCTACTGTTTCTTGAAAAGTAGCTCCCTTTCATTTTCAGCCAGTTGATCTAGGACCTTCACTGCTGGTGCAGATTTGAAAGGGACTTATTTATTCGTGAAACACCTGTCCAAATGAGGTGTGCTAGATGGAAAACTATAGAATAGGGAGACACCTGTTTGTTTGGGGTTTTTTAACCCTGTTTCAAGCCAGTTAACAGTCTGTCTGCTGCATAAGAGAAGTACGCAATTGATTCAGGTATTACTGCATTTACTTGTGCTGTATGAGAGGACAGTAAATGACCTGAGGCTTTGAAAGGCTTTAAGCAGCTTACATGTTATGTAAAGGCAGTCAGCAGAATTGCCACCCTGGTCTTGTGATGAGGGAGTTAGTCCAGTTACCACTTCTGTGATGTTCTTTGCTCTGGGTTGGACACAGATCCTCTGGGAACTCATAAGAGAGTGTTTCAGTGTGACTGCAGTGAGTGCCTCAGTTTCCCCTCTGCTAAAATGGAAGATAACACCTCTGCTGTTGGGAGGTGGATCAAAGACAAGGACTTTTATATGCTTTCCAGTTTTGTGATACTTTGATCTTCCCATTAACTGAGTCTTTGCTTTTTTAGTTTGCTACAGAGACCAGCATAGCTGGCTGTTTACTTCTAGCTCTGTGCTGGCCTTGGCTGGTGGTCGCTCCTGCATCAAGAGCTGTGCACAAACCACTCACAGCACTTAATGCTTTAACTTAGCTGCTGCCTGTTCTCTGGGACAGCATAAATAGGCTCTGTAAACACTTTTAGAGGAAGTTCTACGGTAGGAGCTGAGAGAATTAAGAGTGGAGTTCTGAAGGTGACTAGAAAAAGCAATGCACACTTGCTCAGGTATCATTCAGCTGCTAAACATGCCCATGTGTGTCAGGAGATCAGTTACTGAAGTGACATTTCAGAGCTTATTCCTACAGGAAGATTTGCAGAAAGTAGAATAAACTGTCCAACTGCTTGACTCCACAGTGCACAAAACGGGATTATGGAAGTGTCCCAGTGGACTCATCTTTGTGTGGCTCTGCATTAAGTGGCTTGTAGGCTTGTTCTGTGAAGTTTTTTTTAGGGCAAAGTTCTTCCTTCAGCAGCTGCCTCTGTTGGTGTCCCGTTAGTCCAACTCAGCTGCTGCCACAAAAAAACTGGACTATATTTAATTGGCATTCCCAACTACCAGGTCTGATCCTGGAATATGCCACATGCTTTATCTCCCACTGCCAACCACACCAGCATTTGGGCACCAGGTCTCACTGGGCTGGCCTGCTGTGAGGGGAGGAAGGAGCCAGGTCAGGCTTCCATCTCCCACAGCCCCCTGGACCTGCCAGGTCAGCACCTAACACGTGTCTCTGTTCTCCACAGGCTGGTACACTCCTCCAAAAGAAGATGGCTAACCCTGAGGACTGTTCTATACCTGGACCAATGTCAACAAAACAAGCTCTTTTTTATGTTTTCCAACACACAGACTCAAGCTATGAGTGCCCCTATAACAGCTGTACTGAGGACTTTAGCTCTTAGATAAGTTAGTGGATAATCTGTCAACTGACACGTGCAGTATAAGTTACAGCCTTACCATTCCACTCTCCTTAGGTCCCTGGACTGAGCAGTTTGGGCCTTTACCTGGTTGTTCTTACAGATTAAGGATATTTGGGCCATGCCCTCCCTTCTCCCTGTTTTTTATTTGAAAGCATAAGCTCTCCCTACAGCAGGCTATCGACTTACTAAAGATCATTCAGTAGGAGTGAGTTGTTCACACACTTTTGTGTATTTCTTACCTTTTGCAAAATGCAGACAGCAGAGACTTGCGTTGTATTGTTTCATTTAAAGCCAAGAAGTTTAATACATTGTTTAATACTGTTTTAGGAAATGTCAGGTCTTGCAAATCACAGTAGTTTTTCTGGTCTAAAATGAACAGCGTTTGTAGTATTTCCAAATTAATGATATAGGAAAAACACATGTATGTTAAGTCATTAAACATTTTTCATGGCTGTATGAGAATATGAACTGTTTATTGGAAGAGATGCTCTTTGTTTAGATTATGTTAATTTTTTTGGTTTGTTTTGGTTTTTTCCTTTTTCTTTGTTTTTATGCAGAGCAAGGCTGTGCCAATAAAACCTTGAAACTAGTCACTTCCACTGGGGCATCAGAACTTGCTGGGCTGTTCCTGCTACTTGTTGGCTCAACCTCCTTAACAAGAAGAGCCACAGTATGAAGCTTGAAGTTATTTAAAATACTAAAAACCTTTCTAGGTGTTCCATTTTATTAACGGGTTGTTGCAATCATTTGTAAACTAATGAACTTATAAAGTGATTGGCACAAATCGAGATGAAAGTCCTTGAATGAAAATTTTTTTTATATAAAAGCTACAATAAAGTACAAAACCACGTCACCCACTTCAGAGAGATGAGATGCTGCCATAGTCACGATGGTTTTGTTATTGAAATACTAATGGGAACTGTCGGTTCTTCATTAGGAGATGAATCTGGGTCTGTACTTACACACTTCCATTGCCTTACCGAAAGCGACTCTATTTTGGCTGTAGTGTTCGTCATTAGGCCTTTGCACGCCTGGGGCCGGGCCGAGCAGTGGCACAGGGGCCGCCGTGTTTCGGTGTGTTCCTGGGCTGGGCGCTGGCGCTGCCCCCGCCCCGCTCCGCTCTCTGCGTTCGCTTTGGAGCCGCGGCTGGGGCCGAGGGGCGGCGGAGCTCCGGCCCCGCCCCGCGGCGGCTGCTTCGCTCTGGGTTCCGTTTCTCCCGGCAGAGTTCCTCGGCAATGTACAGTAATTTGTAAACTTGCATCAAGTTTATGAATAAAAAGCATTTTACGAAGCGCTGTGTCCGTGCTGGGCCTGGGCGGCGGGGGGGCTCTGGGGGCGCCGCGGGTCCTCCCCGCCGCCGGGGGGCGCCGCCGCGGG
>VXBA01005189.1:677623-710786 GCA_013399895.1 Serilophus lunatus | reverse complement strand
TGTGGAGGGAGTGCGCCCGGCGGACGCTGCGGGCGCGGCAGAGAGTCGCGTGGGTGTCGGCGCTGGAGCCGGGCCCCGCCGAGAGCCACGCGCTGGTGAGGGCGCTGAGCCGGGAGCTCGAGGTGAGGGGGCGCGGGGGGCGGGGGGACACCCCGCATCCCACACCCCGCATCCCACGTCCCAGGCTGCATAACGTCCCGCAGGGCACATCCCACACTGCACACCCCACGCTCTGTATCCTACACCGCACATCCCACAGGGCACCCAAACCCACACTGCCCATGGCACGCCTCAGACTGTACCTCCCAAACCCGCACGGTACATCCCCCACTGCGCATCCCAGGCTGCACATCCCACAGGGCACATCCCAAACGCACGCTGCCCATCGCACAGCGCAGAGCAGAGCTCGCTGTTGGGTGTGCGGGGCTCCGGCAGTCCGGGTGTTGTGTGTTTAACGCGCTGATGGGAACGCACAGGGTTTCGGGGTCAGGGCGCATCTGTTCACTCGGAGATCTTGTTAAGAGATAAACCCCTCCGGCCTCGGAGGCGCTGGGGGGACAGTCAGGATTTCTCTGGCGCGGTTCCTTTCCAGTATTAACTAGTGCTGGATCTTCGCCGCAGGAAGATTCCTGTCAGGCTCTTAAGGGCTGAACAGAGACCTCAGCAGATCGGTGTTGAACCCAGCGGGGCCGGGAAGGCCGTCGGTCTGTCCCGGTGTCAGCGCTGATGGGCGGCCACAGCCACCCCCGGGGGCTGGGACACGTCTGCAGAGCTGTCCTTTGCTCGTGCGAGGTTTGGGCCGGTTCCCTGCCCGTGCTGCCGATTCACAGAGAAATCTGGGCACTTGGGAGGCAAACGGGGCTTTCCCGCTGCTGGTGGGTGCGGAGCGGGGTTTCCCCGGTTCTGTCCCCGCTGCCGGCCGCTCCAGGCGCTCCTTGTGCCGTGTCCTTGCAGAAGGTGCATGTGCTGCCCCAGACCGTGCTCTACATCGCCGATGCGGAGACGTTCAGCGGCCACGAGGAGTGTCACGAGCAGAAGAAAGGTAAATCCCGGGCCCAGCTCGCCCCCGCTTCCAGAAGTGCGCGGGATGGAGAGGGAGTCCTCCGGCTTTGGGTTGCGGTGGGAAGTGAATCTTCTGCAGAAAGCACGCCCACGTCGTCTTGCATTTGCGGTGTGAAAGAGCTCGTAGATGTGTGTTAATGTGCAGGGATGGGTTCCTGTCCCTTCCCGCAGCCCTGTGCTCTCGCACAGCCCCGGCTGCTGTTACCGGGGCGGCCACTGACGGGCAGCATTGGTTAAACAGGACGGGCTTGGCTGCTCGGTGCTGCTCACAGCACACTCCTGCTTCTCTCTCTCATGTTTTTCTGTCTCTTTTCCTTCTCCTCACAGCCAGAAAAAGAAACAGTAAAGAAACAGCACTGGCGCTTGAAAAGTTGTTGCCCAAGCGATGTCAGGTTCTTGGACTGGTCACCCCGGGGATTGTAGGTAGGAGCAAAATGTGGGATTTGGTGAGACATCAGCCTGGAGGTGCCTTTTCCCACCTCAACCAGCACTGGCTTCCGTTTTAAGGAGTTCACAGTGTTGCTGCTAAGTGACATGGAGCTTACTAAATGTACTTACTGAGTGTTTCTTGGATTTATTTCTTTATAATATATCATCATGTTGTGACTAATTTTACAGGACATCCTTGGTATTTACCTGTTTGTTGTGGTCTAGCAGGAAGCATTTGCAAAAAGTGTGGATAACTCATAGCCTCCCTTGGCAGGCTTTTTCTCATGTTTTGCTTTTTGTCATTAGAAAGTTGAGGGCTTCTGTAGTTTCTCACCTTAATTTGATTGTTGTCACTACCATCATTCAGTAATACACTCCCCATAATTGTGTCAGTTTGCTTTATCCTGTCATCACATTGCACCTTAAAAACCTGAGCATGTTTGTGTGCCTGCAGGAAGGCCTGTATGGCACTGTGCTTGTTTTCCTACTGCTTTCTATTTGGTGTGGCTGGTGACAAGTGTCCACATGTGTGTCCTTGTCCAAAGTGACTTCAGCGTGATCCACAGCCAGCAGGACCTAATGCCTCCTTTTTCCAAAGTGTAAACAAAATCAGAGCAGTTCTCAATTAGAAAAGCTGTTAAGGAAACACATTGTCATCATCTGAGTTGTTCAGCCTCTTTCACTCCCAGTGTAGGTGGAAGTATCAGAGTCCCAGAAGAGCTCATGCCTGGTTTTGTATCTTTGCAGTTACCCCCATGGGCTCAGGCAGCAACCAGCCTCAAGAAATTGAAGAGGGAGAAGCGGGGTTTGCTCTGCTGTTTCCCAAAATTGATGGGGTGAAAATTCACACCTTCCATTTCTCTAAAGATGTGAAGAACAGGGTCTTTGATGAGAGTAAATTTGCTGAAGCAGGTATGTCCTTTTTGCTTCCTTCACTTGGGCTTTTGAAGTGTTGTGCTGCTCTTGGAGATGCCAGTCTGGAGTTGTGTGTGGAGCCAACTTCTGGCTCCAAGAGCCCTCTGTGATAATTGTTCATCTCTGCTCATCCCAATCCCTGGAGCATTAAGGTGAAGTTGTCCTGAGTATCAGTCTTGGATTACCTCACTTAGGGTCCAAGTGGAACTGTTCACAGAGAGTTTTTCGGGTTTAAGCAGCTTCTGATTGGTTAAAAATACCATTGGGAATTATTCCTATCACTATAGCATGGATATGAGCGTGGAGCAGCTGCTTCTCTTCTTCCCCAAAGTAACTTTGCATTTAGATCATAACTCAGGTGTTGTAGCAAGGAGAGGTAGAACAGAATACAGTTTATTTCAATGAATACAGTTTACATTCTTCACACTGTCCTCAGCAAAGTAGGTCATTTATGAAGAGTAATTTAATAGGAGTTTCTTGAGTCTTCCAGGAACTTGGGGGTTTCTACCTTGGGAAAAACAATTGGCTAAATTATGCAATTTATTTAATTTTCAGATAAAGCTATTTACTCCATTATGGTTCTGCAATAATGTATATTCCTGGATCTTACCTGTAAAAGGATGATTAAGACTGCCAGGTAAAACTGAAGAGCTCTAGTAAAAAAGTGGCAAGCTGGAGAAAGCAGATGTAGTCAGTGAGAAATGCAGCCCAACTCCTGCCTGAGCAACTTGTGTCTTGCCTTCCCACTTGCAGCAACTTAAAGCCATCACTAAAGGTGTGATGCATTAATTGTGGAGAGAGTAGGATGGTTGGAGGGTCAGTGTTTGTTTCTGCTTGTAGGTCTGAAGAATAACCCAGATCTCCGTGTTGTTCTTCTGTTTGGCTACAACTCCTGGAAGACTGGGGCTACTCGATTCCTTCATCAAATAGTCAATCCATTGAATGAGAAAAGTATCATCCTGGCTGGGGGACAAGTGGAGAGCTTTACATCACTGACCTCTGAGAAGTAGGTATCTTTTTCAAGGTAAATGATAAAGGAGATTGAAAATGAGAGAAACACTGCTAACCCAAAGACTTCTATAGAAGTCATATTCAAAATGCCTGTAGCAGGGTTATAATTTCCTTAAGAGGAAATGCTACATTGTGGTGTAGCCAGAAAAGCTGGAAGCTTGGTATAGCTGTGTTACAAACTGCATCCTGGAAACCCGACTAGGAGAAACCCACTGAAAAGATTTCCAGCTTCAGATGCCCTGTGTGTGTTCTCTGCAGTCAGTGTTTAATCTCTGGCTCCAGATGAGTGATCTCCCATTGTGACAGAGACCGTGTGTTTGTGTGTGTGCCTCAGTTGGGCTCACAGCCCAGAGCAGCAGCTGCACACACAGACAGGGCTGTGCCCCAGGGGCTGCCCCTTCCCTTGGCCAGGCCCTGCAGGGCAGAGCTGGGCTCACCTGCTCTGCTGCACAGGGAGAGAGAGCCCTCTGTGCCCCTGGGGCTTCCTCCCTTGCAGCCCCCCGTTCTGTGGAGCACAGGCTTCTCTCAGGCCATTGCAGGGCTGCTGTCCTTACTAACACCAACATTCTTCTTGTGTCCAGCTCTGCCAGCTGCACCATTGCTCCAGATAAGAGCTGACATTATATTAAGTTATTGCTAATAAAGCAGAAGTACATAGCTACTAAAACCAGTGTGTCCTGGCCAACCAGTTTGAAGTGGTGTGAATCTGGCACCTTTACTGAGTGCTGCCCTGGTTTGATGTATAAATGCTGAGGGACTTTGCTTGTCTTGAGTTTGACTAATGGTTTAGTTGGAATTGCAAAGCTGTGACACACAGAGTTACACACAGAATTAACAAGGTTGGAAAACACTGTAGAGATCATCAAGTCCAACCTTTTACCTACACCTATCAACACCAATCCATCATCTAAACCGTGTCACTAAGTTCACCACCCAACCTATCCTTAAACACATCCAGGGACAGTGACTCCACCACCTCCCTGGGAGGCCCATTCCAAAATGCACAACCCGCTGCATTTGGCATGTAAGAAACAGCAAGTTTATGCTTAATCCCTAGTAATGGGTGTGGAAGTTTTTCCCTGGGGAGGGTTGGTTAAAACAGAAGAGTTGCTCTGATGTGGAAGCTGCTGTGGGGTGAGGATCCCTGGGGTGTTCCCTGGGGTGGGCAGCGTGCCCCCAGCAGGTTCTCTGACGCGGTGCCCGTTGCCTTGCAGTCAGCACGCCCAGCCCGGGGACGCCTGTGGGGTGGTGGGCCTGGCTTTCAGCGGGCCCCAGATCCAGAGTGCCACGGTGCTGCTGGACCAGGACGTGGCCGACGAGAGGACGGCGGAGGCGGCCATGCAGCGCCTCAAGGCCGCCAACATCCCCGAGCACAACACCCTGGGCTTCATGTTCGCCTGCGTGGGCAGGGGGTACCGCCACTACAAAACCAAACGCAACATGGAAGCAGATGCCTTCAGGAAGTTTTTTCCAAATGTGCCCCTCTTTGGCTTTTTTGGACATGGGGAAATAGGATGTGATCGAATAGTTACTGGGAATTTCGTATTAAGAGAATGTAATGACATTAAGGATGACCTGCTTCATGGTTACACTACCGTTATGACTCTTATTCATCTCGGTTCAACAAAAGCAAACCAAGCATAAATAAGGTTTAGTTGCTTCAGTGAGCTGTTTCATTCCAGAGAGCTGAGAAGTCTGGAAGAGTGAACATCTTGCAGTCAAAGCCCCTTCCAAAACATAAACATCATTTTGGTAATATTATCAAGTCTTGTAGTTGCAATAGAGTTTAATATCATATCTGTGAGAAAGCCTTTCATTTTGTGTAATCCCCTGTACACATCAGAATTGCAGGAAATTATATTTGATGGAATTCTGCAATTGAAGAAAGCCTCTTTCTTCCAAAATGAGAATGGTTTGCACAAATCATAGAATATGCTGACTTGGAAGGGGCCCATCAGGACAATAGAGTCCAGTTCTGGGCCTTGCACAGGACATCCCCAAGAATACCATGATGTGTTAGAGAGCATTGTCCAAATGCTTCCTGAGCTCTGGCAGCCTTGGGGCTGTGCCCACTGCCCTGGGGAGCCTGGGCAGTGCCCAACCACCCTCTGGGCAAAGAAGAACCTTGGCCTGAGATCCAACCTGCCCCTGCCCTGACACAACTCCAGCCCATTCCCTGGGCTCCTGGCCCTGGTGCCCACAGAGCAGAGCTCAGGCCCTGCCCCTCCTCTTCTCCTCCCCAGCAAGTTGTCCCTGCAGGGAGGTCTCCCCTCAGTCTCCTCCAGCTGAGCACACCAAGTGCCCTCAGCTGCCTCTCACACCCTTCCCCTCCAGGCCCTTCCCCACCTTCATTCCCTCCTTTGGACACTCTCCAATGGCTCAACATCTTTCCCATATTGTGGTGCCCAAAGTGCCCCAATGTTGGAGGTTCAGCTGCCCCAGGTCAGAGCAGAGCAGGACAATCCCCTCTCTGGCTCAGTGAAGCTGTTCCTGATGCCCCCAGGACACGCTTGGCCCTCCTGGCTGCCAGGGCACTGGTGACTCATGGCTGCTGACCAGGACCCCCAGGGCCCTCTCCTGGCACTGCTTTCAGCCTCTCATTCCCAGGCTGTACATCCAGGGCTGCCCCATCCCAGGGGCAGAACCCAGCACCTGTTACAGGGGACAGGGTTGGTGATGGCCCATCTCTCTTTGTTGAGGTCTCTGCAGGGGCTCTGCCCTCCAAGGAGTCAACAGCACCTCTGAGTTTAGTGTCAGCAAACCCAAATACCAACATGTAGAAAGAAACTGCTTCAGTGTGCTCTCTGTATGGAATGCAGTCCAGGAAAACTACTGAGGCATTAAATCCACCAGTTCCTGCGTTTTATTCCTAGACAGATGCACAACCTTCCCAGAGTCCTATTTACAAAACTGAATGGTTTTACTAGATAAAATGAATGAAAATCTTTAGAGAAAAGTAACAAAGTACTCATTAAATAAAGATGAAAGTACATCAAAGTTCTTTGCCTTCTATTCTTAGAGAAAAAGCTCTGATTTAAAGAGTTGTTGTCCAGGTACAAGTCCAGCTTGGCTCACCCCCTTGAACTGAGTTTCAGTTGTCTTAACTGTCTAGTTTAGAATGTAGTGGTTGCCTTTTGGATTCTCTTGTGGTATGATTGGAAACTCTTAAATGCAGAGGCTAGCTGGTATCTTTAGGTTTCTTTAGAAAGTTTTTCACTCTTTGACTTGGAATTGTGGGGCACACAGGGTCTGGCTATATTTATAGAGAGACTTCAAACAAGACTTGTGCTTTTGCATGTTTTTCCTGTGCTTTTCCAATGCTTTTCCATTGATCACCTGTTTTGATTGCTGCGGCTGGCATGCAGTATTGTTCAAGTAAGTAAATTCAGCAAAGTCTCAGTTTGGCTAATAATATATTTGTTGCCTTTTAAGTTTTTTCATGCCTTTTATTTTCACTTAGTAATAGAGTGACAAGAAAATAAGGTTAATTTTGCACCATATCACCAGACTTGTAATGCAAAATCAGGCAGCTGGTCCATTTTCAGTGTAGTGAAATGAAAATACTTGGATGTATGTTGTACAACAAAGTAACATTTTTTGCTTCAAATGTACCAAGCTTCAGTTGACATCTTTTTGCCCACGTCTAGTTACAACTTTTCCTGAACTTGGCCTAATGAGCTGTGGTAGGAGGAGTGTCTGTCCTGAGTTAACTGTTGGTTTCAGTGTGTGCTGAGCACAGACAGCACTTTCCCATGGCTGTATTGATGATGAGTTGTTTTAATTAGAAGATGAGATGAGCTGTGAACAACCAGTGGCCTTCTACAGATGGGAGATCAGGACATGTGGGTGTGACTTGGACAACATTCAGTTACTGCACTTAGAAGGAAAGGAATCTGGAAAAGGAGTATGGCTGAATTTCCAGAGAAGCCCCTCTGTGGGAGGTGGTGAGGGGTTTTTTCAGCCCTCTGTGTCTACATAAGCTGCACATTGACCAGGAGGGAAAGGAACTGCTTCATTTCTGTCATGCAGGTGCTGAGGAGCCCATGAATGTTTAACTGTTGCTTTAGTAGGAGCAGATGGAGCGTGATCAACCACATGTCCTTGATGCCACTGCAGACGTGTCCGCAAGTGTCCACAGAAGCCCCTGATGATGGTGCAGAAAAACCAAAACTCAGCAGGTGGTTGGTCTGCAGGGGCTGCTCATCACTGGGGTCCTACAGCTGAGGGAACTTCAGAGGTAAAGAGTGCAGATGAGAGGCTGAGGGGACCCCAAGAGCCTGCACCTGAGTCCAGGAATCCTCTCGTGCCTCAGGCAGTGGGGATGAGCCATGGCTGGAACCATCACACTCCATCATACCTTCCACATCACAGGGAAGTGGTGTCAGTGATAAAACTGCAACATCTGTGATTAAAGTGCTATCCAAATTCATTTTGCCTCCACGCTGTCATTTGCTCTCGGGAGAAACCAAAACATATTTGCTTAAAAGATGCACGTTCCAAAATGCGATTTCTTGATAGAAAGTTTTGCAGTGCCAGAATTTATACCTGTGTCACTCAAAAAAATTAACCACGTGGTTTTAAAGTGAGCAAAGCTAGTTAAATGAGTATTCAGCAATTGAGACAAATGTGAATAGCAGGTCTGCTCTAAATTTATCTAAAGTTTATCTGCAGTTACAGTGTTGATAGTAGTATGTTTCCAGCAAGAGAACAGAATCCTTAAGTGACCACAACTGTTTTCTTTACCAAAAAAAGCACACTTGAAAAGTTGCAAGACCTGCGGGGAGGAGTGATGGTTTTGCTGACAAAAGGTAAAGACATGGTTTTTCCCCATGTTTCAAATGAAAATGAAAATTAATAATGTTTTGTTGCACATTTGTTCTTAGGTCATCATTCAATTAATTGATCTGTCGGTTTCAAAAATACAAGAAATAACAGGCAAGCAGTGTGATGTATAACCTTGTGCTTGCACAACCAAAATAGCAACTCCCAAACAGAAAGCTATTGCTGTAACTTGTATTTTAAAGTTACTACTTAAGTCTCCTCATTACAGGATGCTTCTGTAATGCGCAGTTGTAAGAAAAAGAATAATTTGATAGAGGAGCCAAATTTTTAAGAACAAGTACTTACATATAATTCTGAACTAATTTTTAGTTAAAAGTCTACCTCAAAACTCACTCAATGTCATTGCCCCACCTTAGTTTATATTTTTCTTTCTAAAATTGCAGAGTTTCTTTCTGGCAGAAGTAACTGTGGTGGTGGTGGTTTAGTGTTCATATCAGACTCTGACTGTGGAATTGACCTAAGTTTTCTGTGCACCTCATTTCTGGCCCAGTGAGAGAACAAGCAAAAAACATTTGTCATTCAGATGCCTACTTCTATTTTCCCCAATGGAATGGTAGAAAAATAACATTTGAGGTCTAGAAGTTTGCATAGTTAGAAATTAAGATGATATTAAATGTACAGTTAAATGGCCTTTCATAGGATCTTTTATATTAACAGTCTCTGAGCACTCTGCAAACACTAAGAAAGTTATTTCCCCCACTGTGATTATTTTTCATGATTATACAGTGGGCAAGATTTTTTTTTTTTTTACTTTGAGTCTGTGGTGGATCTGTAAAATAAATTTATTCTTAATGCAGCAGATGTATTTTCTGCACAAAAAAGCAGCAGGTAAGGTACTCCTTGGAGTCTAATTCCCAGATTTCTTATTTGAAATCTTTCCTGTTGCTAAGCCCATTTCTCAGATGCAGACTCCTGAAGAGGCTGTTTCAGAAGGACTCCAGTTAAAACACAATGTATAAACTGTCATCATTACACTTCACAGGTAGATCTTCACTAAGATTAGCAGGTAGCACAAAATTCTCAAAATAAATGTTTCAGTGATTCACATCACTGACTCAGTGGCAGATCATGTCACCTTTCCACGATAAATTTTCACAGCTATAAGAGTTAGAAACAGCTATTTTTAAAATAAGCTCATCTTAGCTGAGTTGTCAATATGGCAACAGTGAAAGCAAACACTAATCTCAAAAGAGGAACTCTCCTAGAATCAACAAAACTGGTAAATATGACTAAATAGTCTGAAGCAGCAGCAAATTCTGGGATGGAGAATTTACACCGTGGATTCAAATTTAAAAATTTAATTGTTAAAAAATGCCGCCAGTGAATGCTCAGCTACATTTTTTCAGCCCATCATTTGCCTGCACAAAAGTTTTGGACTTGCATTGAGAGGACAATTTACAAGCTTAATGTACACTGAAAAAGAATGTTCAAGTGCTACACAAACTGACACAGAGGGACACTGAGAAGTGTTAAAACTTGGTTGTAGCTTTAATTTGGGAGATGAAAACAGCAATATCTTATTTCAGGTTCTACAGCTGTAGGTTCTGTTTACACACCCTTATCTCTCTCTAGAAGTGATTCCTGGTAAAAGCTTTTGTGGAGTGTCAGTCCCCAAGATGGAAATGAGCAGCAACACTTGATTACTGGTATTTCACAAGATTTGTCTTTGGTGCTCTGCTATCAGGAAATTGATCTCTTGCCTTACATACAGATTATGGTTGAACAGGTTACAGTCACAAGGACAGCAAGAACAGACTTTGGATAAGGGTTTGGTTTGGGTTTTTAACATCTTTAGGCATACACAGGTTTGGGGTTTTTTGTTTGTTCATTTTTCCCTGAAGTACAGGAAATACTGCAGTCCTTTATTGAAAGAAGCACCTTTTCACTAATGACAAAAAGCAAATAATTTATGTCTGGGTTCTCTTGACTATTCTGTATAATCTGAGTTAGAGGAATATTTCATTTCATTTAAGTGTATAGATGTCAACGTAAGGCATTATAGCTGAGAGGCACAGTTAACATCTGCATCCTGATAATCTAAATAACATGGCCAGAGAGACATAACATGATTTAGTTCCAGGGTTTTTCTCAAACTGATAAATCTTCATGAATATCCTTGTGTTTGAATATAGTCATGGTACAATGAAAACTTTACAATCCATAGTCTTTTCAGTTTTTACTGATAATGGCTTGAAGTTCTTACAACTCAAAAGGATGCCAAATACCAAAGGAGCAAAATGGGGGGGTTTGGTTTGTTTTTTAATGTAAGAGAGTTGGGTGTCCCTTGTTAAAGGGAGCTAAAGCTCTCCTTCTCCCTGGGCAGTCCCTTCCAGGGACATATCTCCTGAGACAGAACTTGTTGCTCATTGAACAGGAATTTTTGGCCTTTCAGTGAGCTCCCTGGTTTCCTGTTCTGCCTGGACTCTGGTCAGTTAGGCAGCTCATCATCAGAACACTCACAACAGAAAGCAGTGGCACAGACACCATTTCTGATATGGCAAGTTCTCTCCCACATTTGCTCTTGGCTTTCTATTTTTTAATAACTCAGTTGCACAATCAGAGCTGTTTAGAAATGCAGAGAAAGAAGGAAAAGGTTTTCTTTTAGTACAGTAAATTTTGAAATGTTTGCACAATGTTGAAGGTACCTTCGAAATGGAAAGTGCTACCAGATGGACTTTCTGTTGGTCTTCCTGCTAATATTAAACATTGCAAGTCAAAAAACTATGCAGCACATAGAAATCCTTTTGTTTTCCTTGAAAAGCCATTTCTCCTTTAACTGTACTTTGCTCCAGTGGTTGTTTTTTTGGGATTTTTTTGGCTGCTAATGAAAAACAATTAGATACTGAGTAACATGAAAGCAATCTCTTCCTTGGGTCTATAAAGAGATTTCCTGGTAATGACTGCCAGTTCATTCTGGAAGTGATCAATGATCTTCACATTATGAAGAGACTTTTACTACAAGATTCTGAAAGGAAAACATGTTCCTCAGGTATAAAAGACTTTTTGCCATAACACTATAATAAGTTGTTGTGTAGTCACAGTAGTGGAGTTTCTTAGGAAATTAGTCTTTTCTATCTTCCCTCCATAACCTTCGAGCTGGTGGAGAGGTAATTTTTAAAGGCATGAGATCTTGTGTTTCATGGAAATGGGAGTCAAGCAGACGAGAGAGAGCCCTTATTACTCACCCCTCCATAAACACATGATAGTTTTTTTAGGCTCGTGGCTCCAGACACAAGATCTGATCCATTGGAACTGGTGTTTCCTTAGCTGTATTGCACACAGGACTACATCCTTAATCTTGTAAGCAAGCACTGCTACAGTGGTGCACTCTTCTATTAAATTACATATAATGCTGACTACCCTGTACTTTCTGTGGCATTTGACCACCTTAAAATGAATTTGTAGCCTGATCTCATTTTGATCTGAACATCACAGTCACAAAGCTTGTGAACTGAAATAATTAACTTTTTAACCAGAAATGTTCTCAGATGCAACGGGTGTGAGGCAGCCTGAACTGCTAATAGCATTTCCTCCCTAGATAACACTGTCATAAATCAGCTTGTTTGCATTTCAGCATGGGTCTGCTTTATTCAGCCTCACTCGTTGTACAAATTGTTTCCCAAATAATGCAAACAAGCTTGGTAACAGTGAGTAACTATTCCATGTCTGTCTAGAAAGCTGAGAGGAGTCTGAGTTTGCACAGTACAGTTTCCGTCCGTTCATTTCTTACATCTTCTATTAATATCTCTTCCCGAATTTTCACTGAAGGTGACCACAAGTCTGTTCCTTCTTCAGTGGAGATGGTATCCCAAACTAAGTTTGACTGTCTCCTGATCAATAACACATCAAGCAGCAGCAGTTGCCTCTGATTTCACTGAGGCTGTGCAAAGCACTTGGGGTAGCACTGACTCTGATGTAGCTCTCAGTGCTGCTACAACATCTCTTAAACTCTGTACAACTGTGGCATGAAAAATCACTTTTCTCTTTCCTGGCCTGTGAAATAATTTTATCAGCCTCCTTAGCTTATCTGCTAAAGGTTTGAAGTCCAGAAAATAACATAGAAGACTGGTTAACTTGGAGGGAAAGTGATCTCCTAGTGCTTTATATAAGTTAATCTCTGGACCAGATCCTCCACTTAATTTTCTTCCCTCAGATTCTCCCTTCAGGTACTGAGCATTAACTCGGAGTCTGAATTCTCGGACGTGAGTCCTCAGCAGGGAATGAATTTTTCTGGTTTGTGTTGTAGTCACTACTGTAACATGTGGTTTTCTCTTTGACTTCTCACCTTATACACTGTAACAGCCTGGCTTCCCTTCTCTGGCCCACTGAACCTTTGTCTGCACTGATACAAAGGTCACAGTTTTCCCTGACACTAGAGCAGGTAGGACACATCCCAGGAATAGAAGCTTATTCAACACTTCCTTTGCACCCACATTTTTACACACCTCCAGATTGTTTGTTTCAGAGATAATGCAGAACAGAGATTTCTCTCCTGTCAATTCATGAAGTTTTCTCAATTAATCTTCCCTTCAATACAACCTCACAAATCCCATTTAATGACCTGCTGGGTAATGTCTCCTTAAGGAAACACATCTGATTTTAATGGTTTTGACCTCCAGTGCTAGAAATAAGTTGAAAAGATAATGGTTCAGTTCACATTTTCCATGCCTCTGACTAATCAGACATTCCCTTTGTGTTGTCAAGGCAAAAAGACACATGGACCTTGTGCTTTGGCCTCTCTTTGTCTGAGTAAGAGAATCCTGTAAGGAACCACAGCATGCTGTGTGATATACTGGTGTGATCAGCAACTGGTTATGTGAATAAAAGAAATAAATCTTCAGAGAAGGCACCACTTTTTCAGCCAAGACATCTGTCTGGATAATGTTTTGTGTCAGGAATTGACCTGATGAATAGAATTCCTGAATCCTGCTATCTGAAGTATCAACTAGAAATTTTAAGGTGAGGTTTAAATTTCCCTCAGTAGTTAGATTTTCAGAAGCAAACAATACAAAAGTAAAGCCATCAAGGAAGATGTCTTGCTTAATATTAGGGATGTATAACAAACAGAGTGTAAATACTCTGCCTATTAAACTTCTTCTGATCATTACCAATCTCTTTTCTTAATATTTTCTTTGAATTAAGGTCATGGCCAATACTCTAGCAGTGGTACCTCCTCCTCAAAAACAAACAAAACAAGCCAGTATTTTTCCCACTACAGCTGGTAAGGTTATCTGAAACAAGCCAAGTTCAGGACATGTATCACAAGTACAAATTTTGAAACTCCTGAATCAAGACAGTCCTCAGCTCATCTGGGGCAATCCTGTGAAAAAACAAAATACCCCTTCCAAAACTCATAGTATTGCCTCATGCTAAAACCCTGTGATTATCTCATATTCTCTGTGCTGTCAAAAAAAAAACCCACCTTAATGTATTTTATATATTTCCCATGTAGAAAACTCAAAAATTATCTCATGCATCTACATGTGCATTTTTGAAAACAGTAACTTGCCTTAAAAATAATCTCACAAAATTCAAGCATAAATTATAGTGATTTCTGTATAATTGATGCACCTTTAAAAATACATACTCCATTAAATGCAGCTGTTTATGTCTTAGTTGCAGACTTCTCCAACACATAAGCCTCCTATTTCAGTCCAGTTTCTTCTCTCTTCTTGCTCATCACATCATCCTCTATGACTTACATTCTTAAGGTTGCTCAGCTCCCACCATTCTTCCACTCTAATGCTTTATGCTGTTGTTATTTCTGGAAAAATAAAGAAAACTTGTCTTTCATTGGGGAAAACTTCCTCTCCCACTTTTCATGTGGAGTCCAGTCATTTAAATTCACATGGTACTCACTGTTGCAGCCATTGCTGCTTGTAGTTTCAACTAGGGTGGCAGCACACTCTGAAGAACTTGTCCTTGGAATGGAAACTTTCCTGACCATAAGAAACAAAAACAGACAACTGAGAGAGGAAAAAAACACACAGAGAGTGAAAAAAGTTATCAGGAAAGAGACAAATTAATGGAATGGTGCTTCAGTTGAAAAAAGGTGACATGGATCTTCTGCAATTACTTTTTAATTAATATTCAGTGTTGGTAAGAAGTGTGTATTGGAGGGGGAAGAACAGGGGTCAGAGGCCACTACAGGACTCAGAGCTACATGGCTTCTCTGCTGAAGTTAATGTTCCAGTTTGTCAGATTTCTCAGGTCTGTCTTTAAGCAATCCATAGATGGCAGAAAATTAATTATTTTACCATTAATTCTCTTAGTGTCTGGAAAATACATGAAATTTTTCACACTCTGTTAACAAGAAACAAATCTTGTAAATAGAGCTGATCTCTTGCTGTCTCGTTCCCTTTCTTTTAATAGAAATCAGACATCTGGTCTCCTGAGGAGAGTCATGAGCTATTCTCTGTTCTGTCCAGTTTGTGTCCTGTGGTGATGTAACTCCTCCACAAAGTCTGTTGTCTTGGACAGCTTCAGTGGCTTTATTCCTAGACCCTGTTGTTTTGGCTGGCTGAGTTCCTGTCCATCAATATTACACTCACCTTGCAGGTAATCTGGCATTTCAACATGGATTTCTAATGAAACATAGAAATGAACTGCAGATTTCTTTTACTTTTCCCTAGGGTTTGCTCTACGTCTTTCAGCCAGGTGTGTGGCATTTAGGCTTCTGTATTGCTTTTAACTAAAAGCTGGTTTATGTGGCATCTCTACTCACCAGCTACCTCTCCTATTCCTCAGTAACCCTTGTACAATATGTTTCTGGAGGAAGAAGACCAGATGGACCTGGCCTGATAGATGATTTGCTGGAAGCAAAATATGCCATTTGTTCCTCAGTACCAGTGGAAGAGCAGGGATTTTTGCCCACTTTCCTGTTTTGCCCATGTCAGAAGGACAGGCTTTATCAGTAGTTTGTTGGCTGAGTGGGATGTGTTTGTTTCTAGATGGAGAGCAGCTCGATCTGGATTTGCCCTGCTTCCATGCACTCCACACAGTGGAAAAAACACATCCTCAGCTGATAAAAATGTGAGGACTCAGCTAAATGTAAAAGGAGAATTATTTCCACTTTTCTACCCAGAGCTTTCCTGTGCAGCCCTGTTCTTTTATGGGTTCCTTTCGCCCTTAGCTATGATTTAGTTCTATAAGCAGAGCAACGAAACCCTTTACCCTTGTATGCTGAATGGATGTGTTTATAGGGAGCATTACATGCACTTGCATTTAAATGGAAATACTTGATCCTCAAATGTGCCCCAAGTAGCCTGAGAGGAAGAAAACCTGGAAAGGCAGGGTGGTACAAGTGATGATACAGACAAGAAAACAGAGCACCCATTTCTTAAATTCTAAAAGATTTGATATAATGCAGGTGATAAAATTTGCAAAATAAAGTGTAGATTAATGACAGCTGCCAGCAATAATCCTCCTTCAAACAGCTGAAAAGAGGGGAGTAGATTTAAGTATCCACTTGAGACCCCTCATCTGTTGGTCATTTCAGTCAAGACATAAGGACTTACAGAAGTAAAGTGTTTTTTTTATGGATGAGTTCTCTAGCAGGTGATCATCCTACATCAGCAAGACTTAGATTCTTTTATCTGTACTAAAGAAGTTGATCATGATTTTGTGAGATCCCAAGCTAGTCTGGTATGTAAGATGGGTCCAAAAGCAACTATGTTAAGACTGAGTCTTTGCCCTTGTCATTTTTCTAACACAGAGGTGCTACTTCTTGTTCTACCAGTGAGGCAAAGCTTCAGTACAGGGCAGCTGGACTTCCAACTGTCTGATAAAAGAACTTGCACAGACCAGTCACTGCTGTCAATCCAAGATACCCTATGACCATAAAACTACCCTAATTTTCCTGCAGGAAAAAAGGGATCATTTAACAGATTACTCTCTGAAAAGTTTTTTCCTCTTCTCAAAGACAATTCTAAAGAAATACTGTATCTCTATGAGACTTGAATGAATTTTTCTTAAGTTACTAAAAGCTGTATTCTATTCTAATAACGTTATAGTAATCTGCAAATGTTCTTTAGTGAAAACTGCTGTGGCATTCCATAGCTAAGCAGGATTACTTTAACTAAAATTACTCAGGTGGGGGATATCCTTTACAACAAGGTTTTTTTTACACAAACTTGTATCAAATGCTCTCTATCTCTTCTCTTCTAAATATCTTCGGCTGTTGGAAAAACTGGCATTCGGTGGGTTTCCATGACAGCAGCTGAGGTAAAACTAGACCAGCTGCTCCAAAGGTCCCTCACTGAAAGGCACTGATCAGAGGGGGTGGGCTTGGCAATGAGATTATGGGAGAGCAAAGAGCAGAACTGTGAGAACCTTTGGTCATCATAACCAAGGAGAAACACAGTATAGGAGAAAAGAGAAGAGTCTCCAAGTCTGTGATGGCCAAGAATTAGAGAGGCTAATAGGTATATAGGCATAAACACACATTCAATGAGCTCTAATAAAATGTGCTGTACTCTAAAGAGGGGACATAGGAGGTTGACTTGCATTATAAATGCAGAGAGTAAATGAAGACAGTAAGTTTGTTTGTTTGGGTCTGGTATAAGTGTACTGAAATACGTACAGCATCAAGTAGTTGCCTTAATCCCAATAACTGCTTCTGTGTTCTCATTCTGAGTCCTAATATGCCTAAAATGCCACTAAAACCAAACCTGCAGCACTTGTTGTGTAGCACTGACATTTCCCTGCTTCTCACACATGGATCATCCTGGACAAATTAGTTAGCCCTCTGTTTTGTTCTAAATGTTAGTAAACATCAACCTGGCATTATTCTCCAGTTTCATTCTTTCTTTAGTTTTCCTTTTTAGACCTGGAGCTGTAGAGGAATTAGGAGCTAATGGCACCAGTTGCTTTGGCTGCCAATTCAGTGGAAACAGTTTTTGATCCCTAAGCACTTCTACTTCTCAATCTTTGGACAGCATAAGGGTGAACTAATATTTTAAAATGTCAGCACCAACTCTAGGTAGACTGTAAAATCTCAGACACGGGTGCACTACCTGTATTTTTCACAAAGCAACCATAAGTAATAGCTTAGAAAAGCCACTGAGCAGACTACAAGCCAGGAAGTAAAGTATTACAAGCAACAAGTTGAGACATCCACATTCATTATGTTGAATAACCATACAACCTTATGGATAATTCATTACATACTTTTACATTCAAATAATTAGTACGTGATTACCAGGAGAAATTTCGACTTGATTAAATAGCTTCAGCTTTATGAAGCATTTTTACCTGCAAAGGAAGTAGAATGCTCCAATCACAAGGACTCCTAGAAGAAGAAGTGAAGCCAAGAGAGCTGCAAACAGGTCACCTTTCGTTTGGGACTTGATGCTGGGCAGCAAAACTTCCTCACAACGGGCTCCTGTGTAATTCTCAATACACCTGGGAATCCAAGTTGTATTTGGATTAGATGGCAACTTTTCAACTGATATAAAAAGCACAAAGGCTTCTTTTAAGTAAGGAGAGAACTTGCTATGACATAGTTCAAAGTTTGTTATTTGCTTCTTACAGAATTTCCTCTCACCTTGAATTTCTGGAACAAAGGGAATTGAGCCTCAAGTTTACATTCTGATTCATACTGCTTTCAAATATTAAATTTATTATACTCATCACTGCCAGATTTAATTAAATCTAAATCTTTAGTGTTCGCTCTGCCATCCCACTGGTTCTTACACAGCAGTCATGCTTTGTGTCCCCCCTTGGTGTGACTTTCTAGCTTCCTCTGCTTTAGAGCTAGTACTCTCAGCTGAATAGATCAGGGAAATGGGAATTCACTGAGACACAGAACAGCTTCAATTGTAACAGTAGTTTATGCAGTGTAGGAATTCATGCCAGAACATGTTACATGCTTGGTGAATAACCTCTTGGAGAGACTTAGGTAAAAGTCTTCTCTGTTCTGCTTATTTTGTATTGTGCTTCTGCAAACTTCTGAAGGAAGGATTAAAATGAATATGGTACTTTACCATGGTAAAATGGTAGGATATTTTATTTAAAAAAATAAAATCATTGGCTTAGTAATTTATATTCAGTCAAAAATAGGTAGGTTGAAGCTAAACTAATGTTCATTTGTCTTGTATTTTGCACTCACTTTGCTAAGTTTTCTTAAGGAATTGATTGCATTACAGAAAATGGAAAGCACTTCTTTCAATATCTACATTCTGCATTTATTTTTTATATATGTAAATTTGCTTCTCTCTATTTGTATTACTGAAGATCTTGCTCCTTCTTGCTATTTCTGGCACTGAAGCCATAATAAGCTGTGACATAAGCAATTTCAGGCTCCAGCTGTGAAAAATGGGCTGAACTCTGTAATACACTTGAAGTTCTCAACTGCCATTGGCAGCTGCAAGGTATAATTCCAGCTGAGGGATAAGAAGGTAGAGTGGGGAGGAAGTGCCAGAAAAGAGAAATGTCTGGGATATCCAACTAAAACAAAAGGGTCCCTGTGAGGTTCCCAACGTGCTTCATGTGACTCCACTACACTTTCTATACATTATAGACCAATATTTAAGTACTGCTGGTCTAAACCATTGCACAAAGAATAAACTATCCCTTTTATTTTAATTCTTTGTCTTTGGAAATACAATGGAACATTTAGGCACTAAAACAAATGTTTAATTATTGCCCTGTATTAAAGTTTGCAACTGATCAAACAGCCACCGTTTGCTGAGGACAATGTGAGACTTTTCAAAGTGATGGTGTGTCACTGCTGGGAGAGACAAGGGTAGGCAGACTGCTCTGATTGCTTGAGATAATGTTCCAGATATTTACTGTAAGTGTAGAGGCTTTTCAGTAGCCTATTTCTGAAATACTGCAGAATACTTTAAGAATAGAAGTGTAGTTTGAGTAGGGCATTGTTCTCTAGCAAGTGAGAGAGAAATGCTTTGGAGAGCTGAATAGAGCAACAGGGACAGAAAATGGAATATGAAATTCATAGAAGTATTCTTGAATACCAACGAAAACTGGAGAATAATGCAAGGCTAAAATGATACAGGAAAAAAATAAATAGGTTTAGGCATCAAATTAAGGCTTTAGAACTGGAAAAGTTCTAAAGAATGAATGTAGAAGGAGAAGTCAGTAGCCTAAAGAGCTAAATGAAGCAGGAGGAAGAAAAGACAGTCTGCTGCAAAGAGTTGCCCACAGGATTAGGTGAAAGGTGAGGGTGAGTGAACTGTTGTGGTACAGTACAGTGAGTTGGGGTGAACACTGCATGGAAGATCTGCTCGTGTTCTGCAAAAGATCACTAAAAAAAAAATTGGAATGTGATGACAGCATAGCAAAAAGGTCACTGAGATTGTAGCACTTCCTACTAAACAGAAAACAGAACCAGATGCTTGAGGTAGTCACAAGTCTTTAAGAAGGAAAGGAGTTTGAAGGCCTAAGACTAAGGGGAAAACTGTACTGATCCAAGGTTATAGCAAAGGGGAAAAACCCTACACTAAAAAACCCACTTGCAAAGCTTAAACATCCCGGATGCTCAAACTATTAATTCTGCCTGGATGTAACAAAAACATGTTGTAGAAACATGTTTTTCATGAAAAGCTGGTTTGATAGTATCTGTTCAGCTGTGTGCAGTGGATTAGGGATTACAAAGCTACCCATCCACTTTCTCTAGGCTGACCTGTTGACACACTTGCTGAAAGTGATTCCATGCTATGTAGAAAATGCTGTCATATAACACACAAAAAATAGGTTTTCATGGAGAGAGGAAAATTGAGATGAGGGTTATATTTAAATAAACAAACATATAGTTAATGTGACCCTGGCAGCAAGCTGTGCTGCAGTTAGGGCACTTCTGAAAATACAGATGTCCTGATGTACAAATAGGTGAAGGCCTATGTTAAAGATAGAAGGAACTGATGCTTAAAGACAATCAGGAAAGGTTTCTTCGGCAAGTCCCTTCCTAAAATTGGTGAGAAAGAAACTAAGCACACTTCAGTGATGAGCAGTAGAACTCACTCAGAAGACCTGCTTATCCTGTTGCAATAGCAGAGCTCTAATAATTTCAGATAATCATCCAGACTGATGGCAGTCTCCTAGAGGTAGTCAGTCTTACTACACACAGCCTTATGGATGCTTCAAAGTAGAGGGTAGGCTAAGAGCAGTTGTTACTCCTGCAGACACTGGTGCCTCTGCACTTGTATGAATTAGGGCAACCCAAGCTTCTAGTAAAAGAAAAACTCATTAAGTAAAAGAAAGACTCATTAAGTCTTGGGTTTGCTCAGCCAGGTGCTGCTCTTGCACATCATCATTTCCATGCTCTTAGCCTGCTGTTTCAGCACCCGCCCTGTGCTGGCTTTAAATGGTCCTACTATGTAGCATGCCAAAGTTGATTTTTAAAATGGAAAAGAAGTCTTTCTCCCCAATAAAAAATCAGAATTTCTAATTCAATCAGAGGTGAAAGATGACAGCCTTCAATGTCTGAGGAAAACCTGTGACTGAAAGCTCCTACTTTGGGATAGCATCCAGATTTCTGCTTTCCTAGGTGCCTGCACACTCCCCCACACCTCCTGTCAGAGGAGAGGAGGCAGCCTTAACTGTTGTACACAAACATACTACAGGAGCTGGGCTACGGGCGAAACACCAGCACAGGTAAAGAAATCCGTGGAATCTTTCAGCATAGGATGTTAATCAAAACTACCCATGTCAGCATCAGTACAAGGTGTAAGGGAACAGACTGCAGGAGATGTCAGGAGATGATCAGTGGGTCTGCAATTATATTGATCTTTTACAATCTTGATTAGTAACTAAAACATAAGCATAAGAGCTGGGCAATGACAGGAGGCTTTACTGCTGTCCTTTGCAGATGCTGTTCATGGGACACTGCAAGGGATCCAGTGGGATGTAGTTAAAAGGTGAGGTTTCTTTCTCTGCCAGGCTCTGAGGTGAGTGTCTTAAGGAAGTATCTGACCAACTTCAAAAATGGAAGTGAGCCTTGAGTCAAACATGCACAGAGATTCTCCCTGCTCTGCATCACACTACAAGGGTGTTGACTTCAGTTTTTGTTTTGCCTTCCTTTAGCCAGGAAAATCCTGGACGTTTGTTGGTATCAAAATTAGTTGCATGTATATACAAAGCTCTAAGCAGAAAAAGCTGAAAAATAATGTGCTTGTCAATGTACCTCGGATTACACTGCTGATAGCCTCAAAAATCACCATCATCTTCAGTCTGTAGCAGGCTCCTAAAATTGTCCTAATTCATACACTGTAAGAACATCCAGTAAGTATGAAAAAGAATTTAAAGCCAAAGTGAATAACCAATAGCAAAGCCAATTGGATGCCCTAAACAGCTCTTTAAAAATTTTTGCATTCAGAGGTAATTTCAAAACTGTTCCTCTAAAGATGAATTTGTACACAGAGAGAGTAAAATAAAACACTCACTTCTACTGGAGAGAAGTTGAAATAAGGGGTTATTTTCCCCTAGAACTCCCTTAGCTATGTGCTTATATGGCAAGCTTTACCACATCTGGCAGTGATATTGATTCTGACTGCTAATAGATTTCAAACACACAAGATAAGAGCACTCCCTGTTGATTTCTGTGTGTACTGCCCTCCAAAGCAGGGGAGCTGTGTTTGTGTGGTCTTATCACCATCTGTATTTTATTTGAAATGCAGAAAGAATGCCCTCAGAAATCTGTCAAATGTAAGAAAAGATGGAAGGACCAGAGTTTCCACCCAGAAAACAAAACATTCCTGTAATTCTGCCCTGCATTAATTAAGGATTATGGCACAGCTGTGATCAGGTGCTGAGGCAAACAGCTCTCAGCCTTGTGGTTTATGGGACACCTGAGGCAGCTGCTTTTCCATCCTTCTCTGTCCTGCTGCATGTTTGTTTAGTGCATTTGAGTGTTCCTGGGTTTGAAGCTCATCTGGTTTATGGTGACAGGTGTGCCTTTTGCTGTTGGGAGCATTAACTCATTGCTAGGAAAGCAGTGAGGGGAGATGGCAGCTGAGCTGTGATGTTTTAACACACATCAGCTCTATTTAAAATCTGCTAATGTTGNGGGGGGGGTGTCAACTAATGTTTTGGTTCTGTTAAATCTCTACCTTGCATATATCCATTTCTGAACAGTAAAAATAACTGAAATGCCAAAAGTCAACGAGTGGCTCTTAATTTGTTAGCGTGCTCGAAATCACACATTTCTAAAGAATTATGTGTTTTTCTTAGTTACGTGGTGAAATTACTTGCAATGAGGTTGCACCAGGTAATCTGGACTCTGTTTAGCACAACACATTTGTGTAACTGAGTAGCATGTCAAGACAAACCTTTTTTTAAAGGTATTTCTACAGTTTGCTAGTCTGTTCTTTCTCCATCTCCCCCTTTTAACTAACAATCATCCAGCCTTTGATTCCAAAAGCCATTTGAGTTTTCCTTTGGTGGGAGATGATCATTGGAGAGCACTTGGAAGCTTTGGGTGGGATTTGGCAGAAACCTTCACTAAAGAAACTTTGCACAACTGTGTGATGATGCCAGTCTTGAAGTTCCAAAGCACCAAATATTTTCTGAATTCTGCTGAATCGGGATGCATTTTTTCTGTTGTTTCTATTCACATCACTGCTGATTACTAAGATAACTGTGTGTAAACAAAACCTTTCTCATCTATAATTAGCCTTCTCTGACTGATTAAGGAACATGCTTAGAATGAGGACATACTTAAATAGAATGCTGCTATTTAAACCCATCTAACTTCATAATCAGTCACTAGATACAGAAAAAAATAGTTGATAGTTTAAATGCAGAAAGATTGCCTGAGTATAACAGAAATATTCTTAAGATGTCATAAAATCCTATAGTACCTGAACTGCAAATGACTTCATTTGGAGCTGTTAAAGTAGAAATTATCTACACTGACTAGTTTGTGCTCCTGAAGAATGAATTGTTCTTAGTATGTGGAACTTCATCTTTCTAGTTATTGAATTAAAATGCATCTTCCTTGTTGCAGAGTCCAGCAATAGCTGAGAGGGAGCTTTGAAATTGTGTAACTGATGCTACTTGGTGTAACCATTCCTTTTTCATTTAAATATATTAATATCAATAATATGGGATTCCTTCTAGAAAAAAAACCTCAACATATATTTCAAAATGTTTTACTTTTGGTGTGTGTAGTATTCATTTTATATATTGCATTATTGCATAATCCTGCAAGGTTTAGCAGTTGGAATAAAGCATTTACCACAAAACTCCCTCTTTTCTCCTCATCTGACTAAATGAGTTCACATACTTCATCTTCAGTGCTTAAACTGAGGTGTCCCAAACAAAACAAAGAAATGTTTTAATTAGGCATCTGGGAAAAGATGGTTTCCTTTTGCAACTTTTTTATCCAGTTATAATTCAAGATGGAAGAGGGAGCAGAAGTTGCCAGGGAAGGAAAAAAGGCAATATCCTTAAGTGTATGTAACATTTGTCTGAATGCCTATTATTTTGTTAAGTAAACACTTTAAATCAATCATAATTTATTTTGATGAATGATAGCTCAGACTTAGTAAGTGAACCATGAAAAATAGGAATTTAATTTTGCATCTTATGTCTTGGCAAATGAGAAAATATAAAGATAGAGCTGTATTCATGCAGGAAATGTATTCACATGCAAAAGCAGGAAGTGCTTCATTTCCAGTGTACTGCATGGGCTTCAGAAAGAAGAATGATCCTGTTATGGAATGGTGTGAGAAGTGTCTCTATTTGCTGCCTTGATGCTTCTTTATCAAGTAGTCTTTATCAAGTAGCCCCTGCAAAGCTGAGTATTTCAGCAAGATTCAGAGAACACAGTAAGTCTTGAATTACAGTCTTTCCCCCTGGCCCCTTAAAAGATTATATTATTTTTTTGTCCCTCCTCATTTTGTTCAGGTCAGGCTATTTCATGTTACAAAAATGTTTGCAATATAATTCATCTGTAAGAGAGACTGGGAATGTGCTTTGCCTTTCTGAATGCCTTTCCTACAGTCTATGTTCTATGAGGCAAAGGGTATTTTTCTCTTTCTGTATGGTAATGAGGGGAGGAGATGTGGCTCTAAATATAGACATCATCCTAAATACACATGTAACTGAGCACTGTTGCACCTGCCAAGCCAGTACAAAACAATTGCACACCTTTATTTTTCTCATATTGCCACATTTCTGGAAGCTTGGCAAGTAATTGGTAACAGGTATTCTCTTTCAGATGACGTTTTAACAATGATTTCTTAAAGAAACAAAATGGAGAAATAGTCTTTAGACAGCTACTGTCCAATACTTAACCACAAAACTTTAGTTTCACTGACCTGCAGAATGGGCTGGATACAGTAGGAATCATATAACAAATCCCTCCATTTAGACAAAAAGATCCATAACTGGTGCCACAGAGTTCTTCATGATCTTAAAAATAAGACCAAAACAGCCACTGAGAAAAAACAGAGACTTCAAAACCAAAAACCACCAAAATGAACCACCACACAAACAAAACCACCCTATGGACAAAAAGGGTATCAAGTCTTGCCTTCCAGGCCAGCAGCACACAGCACTACCTTGCAGAACTCTCATGGGATCATATGCAGAAAAGATCACTAATTTATCACCATATCAGACATGAAGCACCTAAATTAGATGACTAAATCAAACTTTCACTTGCAGTGAAAGGAACTTTTCAATTCTCTGTTACTTCCTTTGCCTTTCATGACCACTCACCGTACTGAGCTCAGTGATTCACACAGTGACCTGTGTGAGGTCTGGTCTGTCCTGTTCCAGTGGTACAAACTATCTTTAGCTTAACTACCTCCTGTGAGAGACTCAGGCAGTACAGCTGCACCCAGAATAGTCTCAGGTGTGGGCCAGGACATTCTGGGACTGCTCAGGGCTGTATTAAGGGGTGAATCACAGCACAGTTGGGCACCATCAGCTTTTCCCACCCCAATTCTTAATGACCAAAGAGGGAGACAGCCTGCAAAGGGTCATTTATGTGTCACAATGTAACTTCCACAGATGTCAAAAAGGCTTTTCCTGGCTCAGTAGGCTTCTTAGATGAATTGTTAGTGTGTTAAACATAATTAAGGATTCTAATAACACCCCAAGTTCAGGACACTAATGTTGGTACTTGTAGCAGCAGTTGTCCATTTTATGCTTAAAAAGCATATCTAACTGTACCATTTCATTCTTTCTGAAAGCAGTCTAAATTTAGTAGTTGGACTGCATATATTTGACACATTTAATGCTTCAGTAACTCATTTTATATATATATATATGCATATATATTTTTATATATTTCTTCCGCCTTATGAAACCACAGTATCGCAATCAAACCAAAAATAGAGCAGTCTTCTGACATCACAAGGATGAGAGTCATGTGTTACCTCACACTTTAAGTGTTCTTGGTGTTATTTCTCCCAGAAGTTCTGAAAATAAGAATACTGCTGTCTCACTATTTATGTAGAGATGACATGGTCTCTACAAAATGTTTAAGATGTGTTATTTAAGAGGAATCAAGATTTTAGTGAAAAAGAGTTACGGTTCCCCTTTATTCCTGCAGGAAAAAAAAGTGCAAGGGAGACGTTGTGCCCTAGAGGGACCTTCTACAGCTTTGTATAGAAAATAAACCTGACCAAGAGGAGCAGGAACACTTATCTGCTTCTAACTCTGTGCAACAAAGCCCTCGTGCACCCTGCTGTCCTCTAGACCATCTCTAAGCAATTCCACTCCCCCTTTTCTCCAGACATTCTTCCATTTCCATGACAGCATGTTGATGTAGGAGTGTGAGTCAAGTCCTTGCCTTATTTTAAGATGAAGGCAGTTCTACCCCAGCTCCCAACAGGAATTCAGTTTCATGTTCCTGTTATCAAAGTGCATCCAAATGATAACTGGACCTTCTTGCCTGTGTGCAGATAAATTAGGGAGCTGCAGAAGAGGAGAAGAAAGGCTGAAAAGATTGTTTATGTTGGACCTTTTTGCACAGACATGTGTGCTCTGCCCTACCTTGTTAGAAGTTAAGTGGAAATTTATTTTAGCTCTGAAGCTTTCTGTACTTGTCTACTGGTGATTAATTTACTGCAAGTTCATTATTAAAAGACTAAGTACAATTGCAACAGGATTAAAACAGGAGAAAAATGTGGAGGTTTTTAAACAAGAATTACTTAATTTTGGTCTATTCAAATGTAACAGTAGACCTTCTGTGAGAGTGTAATTCAGTTGAATCCTCCCTTAAATGAAGAGAGGGTACTGAACACATAAACAGTGTATCAGGATATTGGAACAATTATGAGAAACAAGTGAGAAAAACAAAACTCTCAACTTTGACCTGCTCTCAGTTCTGTTAATTGTCTCAGGGAGTTACCTGTTGCAACCTCTCAGATGGAAAAGCAAGATGATAGGAGGTAGGCCCCACAGAAAAATCCTTTTACACAGCTTGTGGAAAGGCTTCAAAGAAATTCTCAGGAGAATTAATGACAATTTGTTAACCTTCATAACATCCTACCTTATGGTTTTATTTCTTCATCTTTATGCAGAAATAGACCTGTCTCACACTGGCATAGTGGTAGAGCACTGAAGAAACCTGAATGCCTTGAGTCATTCAGGCCTGGAGCATTTGGGAGAGTGATCACTGCTAAGATGTGATCTCTGTGTTAAGGACCAGCTCTGCAGCCCAGCCAGACAATTCTGTTCTGGCAGAAAACCTCAGGCACTCTGTCTTAGGCCTATTAGAGAAAAGTGAGAGAGGGGAGAGAGAACGAAAAGTACCCAGTACAATCTTTTTGATTGTAATTACAGACAATTTTTAATAGATTATTTCTTTCTAGAGAGAGAATATTTTTCCAATCCTAAGGGGAAAATGGTAACCTTAATTTTACCAGTAATGAGAAACTTGAAGAAATCTGTATGTCCATCTAGATCACATGCCACATTTTCCACCCAGCTGTGCTTTTCATTAGTTCTATTTTGCGTATTAAAACTTTGCTACTACTTGGTGAAAGTATCAGAGTAATACAGTATAAAGTAGATGTCAGAATTATGAAAGAATAAAAGAAAATTCAGGATGCTTTAACACTAGAAACTAGCAAATTGTCATTTGCTACAATAAAAAAAGGGATATTATTGTACTCCATACCTGCTGTACTGAAGTGCAGTAGCTTGAAGCAAATTTCAAAGTTACATTTCTGTATTTATAGATAGGAAAGTGTGAAAGCACCAGTTTATCCCTCTAAATTTATAGCCAATGATGCAAAAGAGTAAATGGAGAATCAGAAGGGGTTCAATACAAGCCAAAACCCAATTACATTAGCATTGGTGGATGTGTTATGATTTTTCATGAGGTAAGTCAATACATCATATTAATCTAAAAATGCAAATTGTATGCTTTGAAAGTCAAATGTATACTACATTCAGACTCCATAATCAAGATAGAAAAGTTTAACCAGTCAAGTGATGGTGGGCAATTAAAAAAAATACAAAAGATTTAGCTTTTAAATTAATAGAACACTATGTATGTTGTACATAATACACATGTATGTATTTTGATACATCCTTCTATGTGAGATTAAAGAGAAGTAGGACACAAAAGTTGCTTTTTTTAAAAAAGTTGAATTTGGAGGAAGGAGAAGAGGAATAAAACAAGGCTGTTCTTTCTAACACTAGAATATGAATACTTAAAACTGGCTGAGGTAATAGCAGCCTCTAAATACACTTATTCTTATTTTTTTCTTTTTGAGGGCATGCCTATGTCCTGTTTCAGCTGCGATAGGGTTCATTTTCTTCCCAGTAGCTGGTACAGTGCTGTGTCCCTAAACTATCTTGTCTATTTGCAATTTAAACTTTCATAACCTGACTGTCCTGACGAATAAAAAGAAAAGGAATTCAGGCTCAACACCCCCTTAACCCCCAAAGAGCCGAGCCAGCCTTGATAATCCACGTGTTGACTCATCTGTCTTGGGCAGTCCAGAGGCTAAAATACTACAGCGTCTAATCCTGAAGTCTAACACAAAAAAGGAAGGGGAGAGGAGTGGGAAATATTGACAGAAGATAAAAGGGAACTGGTGTTTCCTCACTTATAAACAACTTTGGACTGTAGGCTAGTCAGTCACAAACTGTGGAACATTAGGGTTGATCAGAGCAAACCCCTCCCTGCAGAATTTGTACCACCAGCAGGTGAACTCTAGTCCGGGATGGCAGCTCTGCAGAGCAGTTTTGACAATGCCAGTGGCAGCTACCCAAATCATTGCAATTTTAAGGAATTCTAATTATCTATATCTATATGTATCTGGATAAAGACTTGGAAGAAATTACCTGTTCGCATATTACTCCGACAACAACTTTTAGTCTTGGTCAGAGACTATTCTTCTAAAACAGCACCTGGAGACAAACACGGAAGTTGAGCATGTCATTTTTAAACCTGGTGACTTTCCCCCCTGAAGAAATAGCTACTGGAATGCAACTTCCAGTGTGGCTGCTGAGACATCTGCTGCACTCTGGCAATTATGTACTGTTATACGTAAGTTCCATTAATTCACAGATCATGGCAAACATTCAAGTCTGCTGTCAAGTTCAGGGAATCCCTAAAGGCAGAGGAAAACTAAATTCACACATGTTTAAACAGTGAATTATTTTTTCAAACTGCCATGCTTATTCAGAATTGTAACGCCTGATGCATTTAGGCAATCTAATTGATTGTTTCTGGCTAGCTAATTACATTGACACTTGTGTCTTGAAAGACAGTGCACACAATTGGACCAGTCCTCAAACTGGTAATTTATTCAGTCAGGTAAGATCTTGCTGGTAGAATTTTTACATTCCACAAACAAGAATTTCCCAATTTGTCGCTTCTCAGAGAGAGTGGATGTGTGTCACTTGAGTGTTGCTCATGTCTGGATGTCAAGTGAAATTGTAAAACAAGCCATGAATTTACCAGAACTCAGCAAGGCCAAGGCTTGTGCAGTGATTTTTAAAATCTGGATTAGAAACTCTCTTCCTGGACAGAAACCAATCTCCACTTGACATTGCTAAAAGAAACTTAATCTGTAGACATGGCAACTCTACAACTATCTAACTTGCTATATTCTGCTTCCTAACAGAATAGGTATAGGTTAGGTGTATAGCTAAGGTTTACTGTACCAAATAGGTAACTGAACAAGCCTAAAGTGATAGACCACCTTAGTTTTTCATGTTTGCTCTTTCTTTCTTAATTATACTTCAAAGTTTACATAAAGTAAATATTTAAGCAAGCTGCTCTATATTGGAAGAAAGCCCCTTTTCCCCATTAACTGATCAAATAAAATATCAGCTTTATGACAAATAATTGCCTATACTTCAGCTTTCAGTAACAGGAAGCCAACTGTCTCCAGAGGCATTTCAGAAGGTAAAATGCATTTGTACTCACGTTACAAGCAGACAGTTGTGGTTTTCATGGGACCTCAGGTGGCTCCTCTGGCTTTTCAAGTGTCCTGTCCATACAAGAAAATCTGAAATGGCAGTTCCTGTGACACTGGGCTGTAGCAGCAAGGTCCCCACCCAAAGGCACCTCTGGAGCTGCCTCACAAATCCACAACCTTGCTTTGTGTACACAAAGAGAACAATTAACTTGGCGTGTGGCCCAAAGAGACAAATGAGCAGGAGTCATTCAGAACCAAGATCCTAGGTTTGGAGGGATGAAATCATCCTAGAAGTTGGTTTTTCCGGCAGTCAAGGTCTGGATTCTTTATATGCTGTTGAAGTGTGATGTGGGTGAGGTTACACAAAGACAAACACACAGGCAGAGGCCAAGTACAGACTAGGGGAACACCACGTTATGCTTCAAGCCCTTGCATATTTTCCTAGGGTTACCAGGACTAGAGTTTACTGCCGAATTCAAAACATTCACATAGGGTAGTACATGCAAATTGCATCACAAATACATGTTACGCAGTGGTCAAAAATCTGATTTAAATTAGTGTTTTACTGGGGCAAGCAGTCCTTAATTTAGTCTCCTTTTTTTGCAGAAAGTTCCACGAAATTGTGTAATATCCAATAGCTCTCATAACAAAAGATATAAACAGGCTAAGTAAACTAAATTTCAGATCAGCTCCTGTACCAGATTTAATTAGAATATGAGTCCTTGAATAATTTTCAAATTTTGTTGCCTGCATGATCAAGGAAATAGGGGGTGGTGAAGGGAGGGGGTGAAAATACTTTCTCACCAACCCAAGAGGATGGTGTGTGTGTAGAATTCCTTCTGTTTTGTAAGTTCTGATAATAAGTATCACAATTTGGATCTAAAGATGACTTCCCAAAGAAATGTTGCTTATGGCATTCACAGGTGTGGCTGTTTGGGGTTTTTTTAAGACTGCAAAGTAAACCATTAGACAGCCATGTATTTACAAGGAAGAGGTTTTTCGCTGGAGTGTTGCACTCTGAAGTTCAAGTATCAGTGACTTAAAAAGAATAACTTAGACTCTATCTCATTAGAAAATAAGATATTGAAAAAAAGGAAATAGTACACCAGAAATTCTTGCTAAACTTGACTCTAACTTGCTGACACCTGTCTGTGCACTGAGTTCATACTGCAAAGATCATTTGTGCATCTTGTTACACTTCCCGAACTGACTGTTGTCCTCTAGGATGCAGCTGTAGCCTGTGCTCACAGAAACTAAGAATCCAAATGTTTCTCCTGCATCCTGGGAATTCATGAAAGGTTACCATATTTTAATCTGAAATTTAAAATATAGCCTGTTTGGCTCTATGCTAGCTTGTTGAAAAAACTTCAGTTCTATCCTTTTTCCTAAATCTTTGTTATCTAAACTGATACTAATAGCAGTAATACAGTGTTTGAAAGGTTAGTTTTACATGAAAGTTAAGTCATCTCTGTATACTGAGCTAATTGGAACAAGTCTTTTGAATTCATTATGTTTGTCTTTAAATGAGCCTCTGTGCTTTATTCCCCATTTATTTTGATATATTTCATGTATTTCAGCCTGTGTTGCCTCTTGGCTTTGTGTGCTGTGAGTGGGCAGCTGGCCCAGGCTCCCAGGAGATGCTGGATCCCCAAAAGTTGATAATTGTAAGTCTTAATGAACACAGGCAGATAAAAAGCAAGCACTGAATAATGACTTGGGGTTTGGTTTGTGGCTTTTGCTAATCACACATTCTTAAAATTAATCTATTAACTCTCCCACAAATTAAAGATCATTTCAGACTTGTGGCTATTTCAAATATACACTGTTTGTACACTTAGATTAGGTTGCACCTCACAGCTGTCTTCAAGAATGGCATTTATATTCTTTTTAAGAATATAAAAAAAAGGTAAAATCTCATTCTGCCCCAATATTGAGCTCAAATATTTGTGTTGTAAAAACAATGAAGGGGGAAAAAATGCAAATTGCTTAGTAGGCTAATTAAATACAAATTTCTTTCTGAGATGTGTCCTCGATATCTGGCAAGCAGCTAGTAATGTACACCTCTTATTTTGTCCAAGAGCCAGGAACTGTCCTGAAGTCTTGTTAAAAGGTTCTGTTTTCAATCACAAATGTGTAACTTCTCATCCCCATGTGAAGCCCAAGGGTTCTGAGCACAGAAAACCATCAAACATCAGGCAAAATCCATCAAACTGCCTGAAACAAATGAGGATCTCTGTAAGGAAGAATTCAAGGTGACATGATACAACTCAGCTGCATAAGGACAATGTGTGACTCAAATTTACACCCTGCAAGTTCCTTTTAGGATGGGAATTCTAACAGAAGACAGAAGGGAAGGCAGATGACAAGTAGTTCACAAATCTCCATGTCCTTTGACTGACAGGTTAATTTTTTTGACTGGAGTTGTTCAAAATTCTTTCCATTGCAGCTTTCTGAAATAACAAATGACTGAGTCCTCTTTTCCTAGAGGTGCCTCCATTTCTACAGCAAAAAAATCAGGTTTGCATTTTGACTTTACCCACTGAAATATGTCTAGGATTAATTAGATATTAAAACACTGGGCAAAACTCTCCTCATGGTGTTGAAATTGCAAGTTGAGACATTACAGTGAATTTAAGGAAAAATTTTAATTCCTAAAATTTCCTAAATAGTTTGCAGCCAACTGCAAATTCCCATCAGAAATGCCAGTTCTGCTGTATGAGATGTTCCTACAGACATTGGCAAAGCTGCAAAGCCGAGCTTCTGTCAAATAAAAATACTGTAGTCACACCACAAATTTGTAATTTTGAGAAGGAGATTCCAATCTCGAGCCCGTGTGTGCTTATGGGAGGTGAATTAATAAATTTTACAGGACACCTGCATTAAAAAAATCACTGTCACGCTTGGGGAAAAAACCCCACTGCACTATCCTTTCGTTCTGTGTGCTTCCTGATTTCTGTGACTGTTGTTTCCTAGTTTCCTCACTAAGCTCTTGTCAGAAATCAACTGAAAGGAATGCAGTTGAAAGGTTCTCGCTGTGTGGGTCGCTTTTATCGGCACCTCAGTGGCAGATGTGGAGGCAGGAGAATGTCACTCTGCAGTGCCAGTCATCTCAGATCCAGCCAGCACAGCTCCAAAAACCCCTGGCACAAGCTGCCAAACAAGAAGACATTTTAGCACATAGTGACATAATAAAATAGACCAGTGGCTTAAATAACTTGGAAATTACTAAAAATATTTATGGTAAGAGTTTAGGTATTTTCTTTGACATGGTAGTCAGCAGGAATCAAATACCACTGGTCTTCATAGTACTGATCCTGTTTATTTAAGATTCATCCAGACAGTAATAGCTGGTCGTTATCCCACAGCACAGAGATCACTGTCAACACCTGCGTTTCGGTTTCATTTATTTTTGCCCATTTAAAGCACATCCTTAACCTTGGGGTGTTTTAATTCTTCTTTTAAATTCGTGGAACCGCGGGGCCGGACCGGGAGGCGCTGGGGGGTCCCGGGGCTGAGGGCGGTGTGTGCTCGGGGGGTGTCGGTGCTGAGGGGACTCA